>CM040241.1:24186124-24492027 GCA_022545495.1 Chrysanthemum lavandulifolium | reverse complement strand
TTTTCTTTATAGGTTCAGCTTGTGCCTATATAGGTTGCGGGTTATTTTAAACTTGTGTGCTCATATATGTTGCGGTTATTTTAAAACTTGTGTGCTCATATAAGCTTGTTATGACAACAATTATATAAGTCCCAAAATAAGCTTAAAAAATGGGGTTTACGAAACATAAGGCGAAAACATATAACGTCATAAATAACTATGCTTAAACACACCTACGTTACCAAACGCTTTTATAAAAACATTCAAAGTCAATATACATTATACCTTCACCGCCTTTAAACAACACAGTAAAAACACTACTCCTAACAGAATCCAAAACGATGATGTCATCATTTAACGATGATCCAGTTAACATAGCGTTAGGGTTTATATTAAACTTATCACCGTCAATTAACGTCGTTACATTATAACCCTCCTCTAGCAACAACTCACTGTTAATACCTGTAACAAAAAATTTAATTGATTAGTAAAAAAAAGTAATAAGTTAATGACTAGAGGTAATTAATTGTAGCAAAAAATTTAATTGATTAGTAAAAAAAAAGTAATAAGTTAATGATTAGAGGTAATTAATTGGTTAAAAAAAATTACCCTGAGTTAGGGTTAGGAGGATTGGAAAGAAGGCGATGATGATGATGATCGGAAATGAATGCATTATTATTGGAATAATGTGTTTGAGAGTGAGAGTAAAGTGAGAGCGGAATTTTGAGGATTGTAGTTTTATTTTTATTCCCGCGCAAAGGTGTGTAGATGGACAAATAATTATACTTGCGAATTTATTGTTATGACTCTTGATATAACACTTATGAGTTCAAATTGCGAGTAGAGAAAAAAGAATCCATAGGTTATAAACGAAAATTTATTAAAGTTTGAAGATTAAATAATATTTAAACTATTAATCTGTTTTATTCTAGTAAACCTAAATAATTTACAACCCAATGAAGCACCTCAAGTATTTAATGCGATAATGTGTCTTAAATCTGATTGGCTGGAGATTTAATTTAGACACTAATGTAATAGATTAAAGTTGATCAATTATCAGGAGAGATGAACAATTATAAATGAAACAGAGTACATTACTTCAGCGTTTTAGAGTTTATGATTACCACGGTTTGTGTTTTCGCAAGCACATGAATGAGTAAATTGTGATGAAAATGTGTGTGCATGTGTGTTTGCAAATGTGTTTTTGTGAATGACTACTCCACTACAAAAAAAGGGGCTATAGTGACAAGAATTTATTGACGACCTATATTTTCGTCACTAAAACACAATTTAGTCACGATATAGAATTGTCATCACTATATCTCGTCACTTGCATATATTTAGTGACGAGGTAATAAGTTGTCATTAACATACGTGTTAGTTCTGAAACTATCGGTCACTGAGTCAAGTATTGATGGTCACCGTCTAAGTCATTTCTTGTTAACGGTTCTTAGTCACGGAATTTTCGTCACCATCTTTGGATTGGTAGTCACGAAAAAGTTGTCACGAAATTGACTATTGCAATTAATTAAGTAATTTTATTTGTGTTATCTTATTAGTACGTTGATCACAAGCAAATGAATAATAACTTATTTTTGTAACTTTTCACTTTTTTAGAAGCTAAAAATAAAAATAAAATCACGTTGGTTCATATTTTTTAGCATTCGTTCGTATGAAGCGAAAGAATTATATTTAAGGGATAATTACATATTTACCCAATCTAAACATGAAAATGTCATATTCACCCAAAATACAACTTTTGAATGCACGATGTACAATGCATTTAAAGCATGTTTTGGGTAAATATGACATTATGATGTTGAGTTGGGTAAATATGGAATTGCATGTATATTAAAAAAAAAGGTCAAAATTGTGCACACACTCAAAACCGACCCGAAACTAAAAACACACACTCAAAACCATTCTTCTCCTCCCCAACTTCACACACTAAAAACACACGCCATTCACCATATTTTGCCCTGAATTTTTCGGAGGTTATTTCTTATCTCTAATCCCTAATTATTACGAAATAATTTTATCTAATTATTAATTATTCAAAATTGGTTTATATTGCTGAATAAATCACAATTGTTTGTGTTTGATTTGCTTATTTGAGTTAATATGCTTATGTTTATTGGATCCGGATTTAGGTTACTTAAATCAAAATTGACATTGACCTAATTTTGATGAATATACTGTGCTTATTTTGTCCAAGTAAGTTTTTGTTTGCTTATTTTGATGTTGACCTAACTTTTGTTTATTTAAAGAATTTGTTAAGTGTAGTGATTTGATGACTTGATGTGTAAGCTTTTGCTTTTGAATTTAGCTAAGCGGCGAAAATGTTGCACTATAACGCTGTTAAGTGGCATAAGTTTTAGCTCTAAGTTATAACGAGATATGAAATGTTACATAGATATCCGATATTAGTATCTTTTGCCATGACAATCAACAAAAGCCAAGGGCAATCGCTTTCTAAAGTTGGTTTGTACTTGCCCCGTCCTGTGTTCACACATGGACAACTCAGACGCTGTCGTATCAAGAGTAAAAAGCAAGCGGGGTTTGAAGGTTGTCGTTTGTGATCGTGGATGGTAATCTCTCCAAAATCACATCAAATGTCGTGTATAAAGAAGTACTTGAAGGTCTTTGAACAAGGTTCATGTTGTATCATGTATGTATCATTGGTGTAATCACGTTTTATTATACTATGGTTCATTATTTTTAATGTTACAAGGTTTGTTAGCAACTCAATTGATCATTAAAATCACACATCATTTTATGTTCGAGTCAATTTATTTTAGATTGGCAACGCGATGGTTGTAAATTGATTGTGACTCATACATATTTTAAACTTAACAAATTTACGTTATTACTTTTATTATCATCTCATTTATCTATTTCTTTAAAAAATAACCGTGTCAACGGGTCTCTAAGCTAGTTGAAGTATAAAATAATAATTAAAAAGAAAAGAAAATATCTCGTAAAGAGTTTCAACCAATGTTTGAAACCCGGTCGACTGGCCGGGTTAACCGTCGGACCGGTTCGGGCAAAAAAAAGGGTCAAAATAACCCGAGTTTCTAAAACCGGGTTAACCGATTAGACCCACCAGTTTTAAGTGACCGGTCAACCTGTTCTCGAAACCCGGCGGTTTGGTTTTCTTCAAATTTTTTATACAAACTGGTTGACCGGTGGTAGAACTCGTTGACCGGGTTGACCGGCGGTCGAACCGGTTGACCGGTATTTTTATATATATATATTTTAATGAAAACCGGTTGACCCGACGGTCGAACCGATTGACCCGGTGACTCGACCAAGTCGATTGTAAACCCGGTTTCAAAACATTGGTTTCAAGCGACTCATCTATGACTACATTTATTGACTTCGAGTCCTACATAATTATTTCAATCTTGCAAATTACTCAGATGAACAAAAAGGTAGCACGACTTTCAACGTTTAAAATTGTTTTGGTGTATATAGTAGGAAGAGTTGAGATCCATATAGAACTCATATTTGTCATAGAACCAATGAACCAATCATAGCCATCCATTTTTATCTAAATCATTTTCCACTTTTTTAAAACAATATATCTTGCAAACGTTAATCTTCGCTACAAAAATAAACCATCATGACGAAATTAAATTATCTTTCTATAGATATGCATTGTCATAATCTTTCGATCGAAGTTTTTTTTTTAAATTTCGCTTAAAAATCACATGTGATTCAGAAAATCACATGTGATTTTTAAAAATCACATGCATATTTATAGAAAGATAATTTAATTTTCGCCGATATGGTATAATTTTTTGGCGTAACGATTAACGGTTTGTGAGATATTTAATTTTAAAAAAGGGTGAATATATGTTAATAAAAGAAATGAGTGGCTATGATTGGTTGATTGGTTCTATGACAAATATGAGTTCTATATCGAACTTTTCTCAGGAAACAAAAAAAAAAAAAGTCAAATTGTGCACACACTCAAAACCGACTCAAACCGACCAAACTAAAAACACGCGGATCTTGTCACTCTAACTTCACACACTAAAAACACACACCATTCACCATATTTTGCCCTAAATTTTTCGGAGGTTATTTCTTATCTCTAATCCCTAATTATTACGAAATAATTTTATCTAATTATTACTTATTGTTTTATATTGCTGAATAAATCATAATTGTTTGTGTTTGATTTGCTTATTTGAGTTAATATGCTTAAGTTTATTGGATCCGGATTTAGGTTATACTTAAATCGAAATTGACTTTGACCTAATTTTGATGAATATACTGTGCTTATTTTGTCCAAGTAAGTTTTTGTTTGCTTATTTTGATTTTGACCTAATTTTTGTTTATTTAAAGAATTTGTTAAGTGTAGTGATTTGATGACTTGATGTGTAGCTTTTGCTTTTCAATTTAGCTAAGTGACGAAAATAACGTTAAGTGGCATAAGTTTTAGCTCTAAGTTATAACGAGATATGAAATGTTACATAGATATTTTTTGCCATTAGTATACTCGAACATTAGGATCTTTGTACCAGTCCTCACAACTCACAAGTAAACATCCAATCCCCCTAGGATATTAAGTGAACCCATAGTAATAGACTGTTTGGAATGATGGATTATGCTATATTCTTCATGTCAGTGATATTCCTTGCATCTATTTGCGTTAAAGTTACCGAAAAAGACTACCGGTTGCACAGTTATGAGATTATCCGCTTATGCACGCTCTAGACCATCGGTGTGTGTCTAGAACATTTGTCGCTTGTGCCTAGACCATCTTTTGTAATCCCCGTGTCTTTGCCGCTATATAATTTAAATGAGTAATATAGATGTATTCCACTCAGACCATAATCCATTGTGTATTTGCCACAACAGAAGATAAGACCATCACACTGCCAACTTAGAGGTCAACTCATGAAGACCAAACTGTGATGTTGCTTATTGTTTTTCTATGCAGCACACAGCAGCACATTTCTGCAAAACATGTGGTCATAAATTGCGAATATATAATTATATAATTTTTATAATTGCGAAGACCAAACATGTGATGTCCTCTTTAGAAGTTTAACCGGTGTGTAAATGGGTTTACAGTTAAATATGACTACAATTATTTTAACATGAATATAAAAATCCAGGCTTGAACTCTCAAGTTACTAGATGTGAAAAATGAATATATGATATTGTACCTTTAAATATGCCACATAGTTTTTCAAGGGTCATTACTTGCTATTAAACACGCATAATGCTTAGAACATGATATCGATAGTTAAATTTAAATAACATCAACTTTAACATCACGTTAGTTAAACAAAGTCAAATTCTACATTCAACAAAAATCTATATAAAATATTAATCGATATAAATAAATAATAAAAAGTTTATGCAAAAAACCGGACCATGCATGGCTATTAAAACTAAGTACAAAGATTTTACATAATTTTATTTAACAATCCCGCATATGCACAATTTTAAAAACTAGTTCAAAGCAACAAGAAATTTCCTATCTCCTAAAAAATATCACACGATAGAAAACGATGTCTAATAAATACAAGTTTGTAAGAGTTTCCTAATGTCTATTTTGAGACCATTAAATTCGGTCTTCATCATATTTTCCACAAAATTGGACAAAGTTATTTTGCATACTTTTGAAAAAAACAAAAGATAAGAAATCAATTTAGGACCATTCATTTTAAATTGTTGGACATATATAGCATCATCACTTAATTTCTATGGCTTTTTCAAATATTGAAAATTTGTAGTACCAATTAGTTAAGCCATGGCTTTTTCAAATTTCGACTTTTTTAGTAGCAATTAGTCAAACTTTAAAGAATGTATAATTTTAAAAAAATAAAAAAATAAAATAAAAAGTAAAAAAAAGAGATTTCCAAACTCATCAATAAATATCACGAAATAGAAAAGGATGTTTAATAAATACAAGTTTTTAGGAGTTACGAGTATCCTAACATTAATTTGGGAGCTTTAACTTCAATTCCTTATACTTTACACATAATAATATGACATTTTAACTTCTTCACAATCTCTCACCTCACCGCAAGCCTACGACCACAAAAATTATCATCAATCACTGGAAAACGCAATCCACAAAAAGACAAAAAGATTAGCCCTAGCTAAAGGTATTACTTGTCCCGGCTGCTTTACACGGGTAATGTGCTAGTACTTATTAACAACTATACTTATTAGAAGGTATCAATTAATATGACCTAAAAAATCCTAAAATTTATAACAACTCTCACCACGAAAATATAAACAACTATGCGTCAACAAATACGCGCTACAATTTTCTTCAACTCGTCGTTTCGGTATTATTTCAATTAACGCATTAACATCCTTTATTCATTATAAAATATAAGTTCAATTGGTCCTAACGTTGAAACTAACGGTAAGGTCATTTGCTAATGTATTAAACCGAACGTGTCTCTAGGAAAGTGAATTTTCATGCCTTGGTGAATGAGACGCGAATTGAAAATCATGATACGGTGTTTCCAAAGGTCTATGGAGGGTGTATTGAACCGTTATGAAAATACACTTGTTGGTTTCTTTGTTGGCAAGAATGTTGCTTTTCATTTGGTTCAACTACGCTACCAATACATGGGGTAAGTTTGGTTTAAGAAACTAATGAAGAATGATGATGGTGTTTTCCTCTTCAAATTCGATTCTAAAGAAGGTGTTGAGAGTGTTCTTCAACGGGCCCATGGATTATTCGCAATTCTCCTCTCATTCTCACTAAATGGACTCCGATGTGCTATTGTCTAAAAGTGAGGTAACTAGAGTTCCGTTTGATTAAATTGCATAATGTGCCATTACTTGCATACTCGGAAGATGGGTTGAGCTTAATTGCTACCGTAGGTGTCGATTATGCTAGATGCTTTACTAGCTCCATGTGTGTTGATTCATGGGGTCGCATTAGTTTTGCACGTGCTCTTGTGGAATTATCATCTCGAATTTGAGCTTAAACATGTGGTGACTATGGCGATCCCTAATAAGGATGATACCGGTTTTACTACGGCAAGTATAAAGGTGGAATATGAATGGAAGCCACACACCGTGTGGAATGTAAAGTGTTTGGGCATGATAACGCTTGTTGCCCTAAGAGTATTAAGGAGCATAGTAATGCTCCTCCCACCAAATGTGGACGGAACCGATGATGGTTTTAAGGTGGTGCGAATCGAAAAGCCAAACCTAAAGGTACGAAGATGACCGGTGGTATTAATATGGGAAGGGTCCTAGATTTGCACCTAGGAAGCGGTATATGTTGCAAAGACGAAGACACCGGCAGAATGCTAGTGGTAATGCTAAAGATACACCGATTACTACGCCTAACTCTTTTGGGACTCTTGAGGTGGAAGATGATTGTACTGTGGATGATTCTTCTACTAACAAGGACAAGACTGGAAGTCTTCCGGTACTAATAAGGAAGCGGTATTGATGGATCTCGGGCGGACTCAGATTGATATTGGTGAGGCGCCTAAGCCTCCCGAGACCGGGACTTCTTTGCGCCAAGCTTGTGAGTGATTCAATGGAACAATGTATGGTGGTTCTACTCCCATAGTGAGAAGATTGGTAAGCTTGAAAAGCTAATTATTGATGGGAAAGCTACTCGTGGATGATGATGGTCTACTATTCGCCTCACCTTTCTACTAAGAGAGTTAACCCTTTTCTAAAGTGGGAGAGATTGTGGTGTCGATTCTCAAGATGAGGTTGTTGCTAACCCATTTGATGAGTCTGCTAATATTTTGGTGGGGCCAAGAATTTGAAGATGAGTATGATGACTATGACTTTGTCGACTATGCTAAACAGTTCGTGATCTTCCGTGAATTTGATTCCTTTAATGCCATGTATGGCACAACGCTTCAAGGTCCTAGGAAGTAATGTTAGTGTTGTGTCATATAATATCATTTGAGTAGTGGTTTGTTTTCTTGTTTAGAGAATTGGAAGTATCTTGTTATATAAGCTTTTTGCCTATGTAACGGGTCGAGATATGGGATTTCACTCATATCCATTGTACTTAAACGTTTATTTGGTTAATATATTTACCGAGGTGCAGGATTACTCCCTTTACCCAAAAAAATATAAGTTCAATTCCTAATAGTACCTTTTGTTACCTTATAATTATATCATTATACAACCGCCAAAACATATATATTGTACTCATGAATCTCCGCCTACTAGATTGATTGACAGTCTTTTTTTGGTATATTTTTGATTAGTTAAATTGTTTACCTTTTTATCCTAAGATATTCACGAGTTAGTAAATTAGTAATTTGTATATTAGTGGGAATTTACTTAGAATTTACTTAAGCTTTTTTTGACCATTTCTATCGAGACTCCTATATGTGTACGTAGTAATTAAATTATTCTTTAAAGTTTACTGAATCAACATAGTCGAAAATTTTAGAATTTGTTGAGTTAATTTGTAGATGGATCAATATATCATTCTCGGAACTTTATGTATTTTATATAGGTGTCCTTTATATCACGTTATCTAGCTTGTTACCTTATGAATGGGTTACTTTATTTAGGTCCATTTATTTGGCTAGTATTTAGAGAGAATGTTGCATTGGTTATAGCATCCCGTTATAGATTTTTGTTTCCTTAGCGTACATGTGCTGCTTTAGCTCCATCGGCCCCTATGCGTTATAGCACCATCGCCATGTATAGAACGGAAGTTATCGGGGTTTTTCCCTTCTTTTTTGAATGTAAAAGTGGAGTGAGTGAAGCTTTTGGTTGTGTGTTATAGGAATTATTAAAGAAAGTATCTTTTTGGTTATGTGTTATAGGAATGTTATAGAATAAAAGTTGATGTGACGGTGTGTATAACACACTTATAACATTGTATTGCACCTAGCTCTCTTATATTCATATTTATGTCACATAACTATTCGAGGACCAAAAGATATCACATGTTGGATGCACATGCAATAAGTACAAATTGCAAAGAGACGTATAGTTTGGGACTTTAATTTTTTTCACTATGAATATATGCACCACATAAATGTATATCACATAACAGTTGGGGGACCAAAAGATATCACGTTGGATGAATATGCAATAAGTACAAATTAAGACTTTAGAGTCTTCAGACGTATAGTTTGGGACTTTATTTTTTTTCCATGAATATCTGCACCACACAAATATATATCGCATACCAGTTGGGGGACCAAAAGATATCACGTTGGATGAACATGCAATAAGTACAAATTGCAAAGACTTGAGAGTCTTTAGACGTCTAGTTTGGGACTCCAATTTTATTTCCATGAATTTCTACACCACACAAATATATATCCGTTCTCGTTCAATTATTTTTTTCTAAGTCTATATAAAGCTGCATAGAGGCGTATACTTTGATATATCAGATAAAATAACATCAATAAAAATTATTTACAACTATGAGAGGAAATATTTGCTTTTACTTTATGCAAACTCATGTTTTGTTTATCTTTTCACTTGTTACTATGGTTTAATACCACGGCAGCCACTTCCCTTGGCCACAAACTGGTTGTAGCAGCAGGAGGGCTACTAATACGCATCGATAATGAGACAAGCTCTTCTTGGTTTCAAAGCTCGCCTTCTAGACCCCGACGGCCTGATCTCTACATGGAGACCCGAACAAGAAGAAGATTGTTGTAAATGGAGTGGAGTCAGTTACACAACCAAACAGGTCATGTCACAATGCTTGACCTGTGCGACTATTATACAGGTGGTGTTGGAGGTGAGATTAGCCATTCATTGCTTAACTTAACATACTTGAATCATCTAGATCTGTCCCAATGTTCTTTTCATGGAACCATTCCTGCTGCTCATTGGTAACATGAGCCAGTTAATTTATCTTTACCTCTATAATAATCAGTTTACTGGCTCTATTCCCAAGTCCATTGGTTCCTTGACCGCTTTAACTGTTCTTGACCTTGAAGGGAATCAGTTGGCTGGTACCATTCCCTTGTCCATTGGTTATTTGACAAATTTAACAGAGCTTTACCTAGGTCAGAATAATTTTAGTGGAACCATTCCCGAGTCCATTGGTTCCTTGACCAAACTGACATACCTTTACCTTCGTAATAATAATTTCAGTGGAATCATTCCAAGATCCATTGGTTATTTGACAAATTTAACTGAGCTTTACCTAGATAACAATAATTTTAGTGGAACCATTCCCGAGTCCATTGGTTCCGTGACCAATTGAACAACCATTGACCTTAGTGGGAATAATTTCAGTGGAATCATTCCAAGATCCATTGGTTCATTGACCAAATTAACAAACCTTGACCTTTCAAACAACTCTTTCTCTGGAATTATTCCTCCAGAATTTGGAAACATCACCAATTTGTACAGTCTTTCACTAGAATCCCTCAGTAGTTGTACAGTTGAAAACTTAGATTGGTTGTCTTCTCTATCTTTTTTACGTTACCTTCATATGGAGGGAACTTCTCTGGCCAAAGCAAATAACTGGGTAAATGCAATTATAGGTCTCCAAAACCTAGAAGAGTTACGTTTAAGCAGATGTGACCTCTCAAAAGTCATGCATCCATATTCTTCAGTTGTCAACTCTTCTTCATCTATTGCCTACCTTTATCTCGATAACAACAATCTCAACTCATCAAGTTATCGCTGGTTGTGCCCATTAGTTGGCAATAGGCTTAAGTATTTTTATGTTTCTGGCAACTCGTTTGATGGGAATCTTTCAGATTTTCTGAACAACTTGTCTCAATGCACATCCCCAAATATGTTACATTGGTTGGATGCTTCAAATAACCAATTAACAGGGTCATTGTCTGATGAGATTCAAAACTTTTCATCCCTAAATGTGTTGTACCTAGATTCCAATCAGTTAAATGGAACAATAAGTGACAAATTGTGGCAACTACCCACACTTCAAGAACTACACCTATCTTCCAATTCACTTAGAGGTGTTATCTCTAAAAACATTGGAAAATCAAATCTTGCGTATGTAGATCTTTCATACAACTCACTCGAAGGAGTTTTTTTTAATGATGACGTGTCAAACCTTTCTATGAGTGTAGAGCATATCGATTTCAGCTCCAATAAGCTAGGACCTCGTTTCCCCAAATCGATACAAAAAATGAAAGAAGTTAGGCATCTTGATTTTTCCAACAATAGCATTCCAAACACAATTCCTACTTTTCTGGCACAAGTAAGTTTTTTAGATCTGTCCAGAAACAAACTCCAAGGAGGAATCTCTTTCTTGTGCCAAATATTTGAAAACATTGAATTTCTTGATCTCTCACGTAACGCATTGACCGGGCAACTTCCGGACTGCTTGAAGAATTTGACGCGTCTAGAAGTTCTTAATTTAGGCCACAACACTCTATCAGGATATATTCCTCCATGTGTAGGATGTTTGGGTCAACTCGAGACGTTATCTTTATACAACAACAACTTCTCTGGAGAATAAATCAAACAACTTTTCCGGAGCCATTCCTTCGCAAATATGTCAATTAGTAAGTCTTCAAATCTTAGACTTGTCGTTTAACAAGCTCCATGGAACAATCCCATCGTGTGTGCATAATCTTACTTCCATGGTTCAAAAAGGATTGTTTACGGAACAGAATCTGCATCATTATGGTGGTGTAAAACCCTAAAAATACGAAACATAGATAAAGACTAAAATACCCTCGAAATCAAAAATTATAAAATACGTACAATACGTTTATAATCATTTAACGAAATTAAAACTAATTTACGAATAATTAAAAACTTAACGAATATGTTACGTGATCGATTTTGGTACGACGAGAGATTTAAATGTTTCATTAATATGTTGGGCCTCGTTTTCTTTAATGGTGAACCATTTGAGCCGTTCGTTGTTTGTATGGAGCCGAGAGTCCAAGGAAGAGCCCAAGGGGCGTTTGTTTTTGTGTCGTGTGGGAAATAGCCGAAGCCCACATGGGCGTGGGTTTTTGGTGTGTTCGGTTGGGCCAAGCCAAAACCCAACCCTCCCTCCTAAAGCCCTAAACCGAAAATACTACTATATATGCAATACATAAACTCAAAAGTGAAACCCTAGTTTAGTTTTGGTTGCCTCTCTTTTCTTTTTGCTCCTACTCGGCCGAACCCTACAACCTTTGGTGTCGAGATTTTGCTTCAACCAAGTTAAGGTATAACATGTTTCTCGTCTTCCTTTGATGCACCTTAAGTTAATATATTGTAGCTAGTTTGTTTTGTCGACTTGTGTTTTTTCTTTTGTGTCAAACCGTACGAAACCAAAACAAACAAACCATATGAGTTGAACCTTGTAATATTAAGAGAACATGTATGTAATACGTATTATTTGAATCAAGTCTTGTGTATGTCGAGCCATAGTGAACCAAACCACATATATAGATGTTATTATGCCTAATAATTCGAAACCCTAATTGGAATGGAACCCTAAGTGTAATTAATGGTCTAAACATGTGATTATATGGTCTTTAATAAACCCTAAAACTGGACAGCATCATATGTCGAATTTGTGTGTGTTATAAATCCAATTTTATAGGTGCAATAATCTGGGTTTTTGTGGGAAAAGTTTATTTTATGTCTTAGTTAAGTTTTCCAAGTGGTTTGGTCGAATTTGGAGTTGTCTAAGTCGTATTTTTGAATTTTACAAAATCAAGTGTCAAAGCTGAGAAAACGGGTCTGAAATTTAGTTGTATTGTTTGATTTTTCATTTTCAAACCATAAAGAATTGGGAGCTCTCCTTTACAGGAGTGATATTTATGACATAAATGAATTTCTGGGAGTTTTGGGAATTTTCCAAGGTGTCTAAACAGGTCCAATAAGCGTAAACTTTTAAGGTGTATTTTCTGATTACTTTCTGGACAGGTCTGGACTTGTGATTTTCCATAGGCCATTTGGCATAGATATAGAACCCACCAATTTTTGGAGACTCTTTTAACTCATATGGGAACCTCTGGGATTTTGCTTGATTTCATTTGAGCTAAGTAAGTATTTTATAAAAATCACTAAAGTCTGGTCCGAATATGAGTTTAAGAAACTGAAAGATAAAATATGATATCAATAGGTAACACACTTACAAATGCATAAGAAGCTTATAAAATGAGAATATACTTATAACTCTAAGAATGTTAATGCGATTAATCCGTCATAGCTTTAATGATGCTAATAAGTATTAAATAAATCATAATCCGTGTAGATTCGTTGAAGAAGACGCGACGTTATATCTTCGTGATTCACTCATTCGTTTGCTTTTCTCTATTTTGCTTCAAGGTACAAATATTCTGACCTTTTTAGTAAAGGTTCCTTATGACGTTCTTTTCGTTAGCTTTCCTATTTTACTTATTAGGGTTTCCGATGCCATTGCTATGAACCCTTTCCTGGTTGTTTGACTTGTTGCTTATTTGAACTTATGTTTTATTGAACCATGCAATATCTGATTTGAACTTTATGTTAGGAAGACTTTGATGTGCATATTTGTTGAACCTTGTTATATTTGAATATGAACCTTATGATATGAGTTATCTGATATGTTATTTGCTATGAACACTAATGTGTCTTTTGAGTCGTTGCTTATCCGAACTTTGATTTTGAATCATAAAACATTGATTTTGAACTATATGATATGAAGACTTTGATTTTGAAAACATGATTAAACATTTGATAAAATATGATCTATGTCGGTTTTGACATTCTAATTTGACCTAAGTTAGTTTGACACCCGAGCCAAATAATAACTAGTCATGGGGTTCCATGTCCGTGTCGTTGATGCACCATTGACATGACTCTAGGCGAGAGTGAAGTTATGCCACGCCCCTTATCTCGTTATTTGCTATGAGCTCAATTTATATTATATTATCAATGTATGTTTGTGGGCGTATGGATGCATCCTAGATCCGATCCGTTATCCGATATGATTTGTTTAGGTGAATGATGTCGTGTGCAATGCGCATCTTCATAAAACTCGGGAGCTAGCTACTCCGATTATTTTAGATTGTTTCTATATAGTTATGATGTTTTGATATGATATGTTCGGGCTCGTGGTAGTTAACTAAATCTTTATTTGTTATTTCTATGTTAAGTATTCTGATTTTGATTCGGTATGTTCAAGTGTTTATGATTATGTGTTGGGCTTATTATATGTTCTTATATATGTGTATGCTTTTGTATGTTTATGTGACTACCGTCTACTATGCTAGGTTATGACTAATATGTTTAAATATGATTCGTATGCTGTCATCTGATGTCATGTTAGTTTATCGTTATGCGAATTCGTTGATCTGTGAGATGAATGTGCTAGTGTGAAAGTGAGTATTCTATAAGTTTAGTATGTATAATTTGTTCAGTTAATTTTGTGAACTTTGCTTATACGTTAGTGTTTTATCCGCCTATGTGACCGCCATGCTTTAACTCACGATGTTAGGATTTGATCCGAGAACCGGTTTAGCTTATGATATCTGCTTTGATAATTGCTAATGGTTATGCTATGTTTTGTTTGGTCTATTTAATTATAGTTTGTCTACTATGTTTCTATTTGCTTGTGAGACCGCCATGATTTGATCGCTATTTCACGCCGCTATATTGAATTAAGTGTGTTAAGTGAAGGTTAATTAATTTGTTGAATGCCATGTTTATTTTCTAGAAAGTGTTTCCGTTAGCCTTAGACTTTTCGCTTGGTTTATATGTAATCTATTTCTTCTTGATATGTTAAGTGTCCGGTTATTTTGATGTGTTTGCGTTGGAGTCATCAATATGCTATGTGTTTGTCCTTGATTGCTAATTGTTTATTTCGGATTTCGTATATTTGTGTTTCCGCTAATCCTCAATGATTCATTATTCTCGCTCCGCCACGATTTTGTTATTCGTTTCTTTGTTCAATTCAGTATTTATGTTTTGTTTAGTTTTGTTTTGTTATATCTGCTCACTGGCTTTGTAAGCTCACCGCATTTTCTTTTCCTCCGGCGGTATTTAAGCATTCAAGATGAGCTTATGGGATAGCCGATCCGGGTTGAGAATAGAGTGAGAGCAAGACTTGACCTTTAGAGATCTTAGATTTATTTTGAAGTTTAGTTATTTATGTTTTCTTTTGAATATTTTGTAAAGACTTTCGCTTTTGTATAGTACTTAAAGTTCGATATGAAACCGTATTTGTGATATCTTTACCCTTGTCGGGTTGGGGTGTTACAATTATGGTATCGAGCTCTAGGTTTTAGGACCCTTAGAGCTTAGGCTATGACTAGTGAGAATTGGGTAGACATTAGGTTTCCGCTCATTCAAATATCTTCGATTCCTTTGACCGTCGTTCGATTCGACTCGATATTCTTTTGTCTTCACCGCTTTGGCCCTCTTCTTTCGCATCGAATTTTGTTATTTTGTTTTGCTCGTCCGCTTGTCGATCGTTAGATGGAGACTACCCGTGGAGCCAAGAAGATGGTGCCGACCTGCGTTCTGCCGCAATGCCCCTCTGTCCGGAGAGGTTCGTAAGCGTAAGCCACACCCGACTACCGTCTTGCTGGAGACATCGTGGATGTCACTAGAGGAAGTCGGACGGACCAACCAAAGCGCAAAAGACGAAGATAAGATTCAACCGTGGTCGAGAAGGTTCATCTACTTCATATGATTTGGGCGCGACGTGTTACTGATTCGCTTGTCACGCGCTTTGAGGCGGTTTGATATCTTGCTACATGATTTTGATCGGCATTACTTTTCTTTGATTTGTTCGAACTCGGTTTGAATCGTGAAGTTTTATCGCTTAGCATTCGGTATAACTCGCTTTTTTTCTGGATCGCCGAAATGAGTCATGAGGAACTGTTTTGTGCATTGGTGGCCTTCTTTTCTTTTGTGGTATGGTAAGTTGTTTTGATGTCGTATATGCTGCATGAATGTGTATCTGGTCTGTTATAGTATGTTACTTGCTAGTTGTATGTTATCGGTATGTGATATGTTTTGTTCTGATATTAGTTATGTGGTTTGCCATGACCCGGGACAGAATATGATGACAATAAGAACTGGTTATGTGATGCAAGTATTATGACGCCTGATCAACGTGATAATACCGAGATCATATAATTTGAACTTATTGAAATTATATGACGTCTGGGGAAATGCCTGTGGTTAATACGTGATTGGACTTTGACTTGTATCTATTATTTGTCACCCCTCATGTTTGCTTGGAATTCTGTACCTAATTGTTATGATTTGTGTAAACTATGGATTGCTATGTTTGCTCTATATGTGTACGCCTCCGTACCCTTATTGTGATCATTGGATATTTCGTGAAGTGTTTGAGGAACATTAGATCCTTTTAGTTTGATTATCTGCGATTAGTAAGACCTTTAGGATTCGCTCGCCTATGCATATGATTGTTTTCTTCATTAGATACCGAATAAGTTGGAGTGTGTTTTGATTTTCTCGATCTCATCTTTTACCGCTAATACTTTAATAAGTATATGATTAGCGTCATCATTTATTCCTTGAAATTCAAAATCCACATTTGTTGCCGTCGTCTGTCTTGTCCAATTTCGAGGACGAAATTTTCTTTTAGAAGGGAGAGTTGTAAAACCCTAAAAATACGAAACATAGATAAAGACTAAAATACCCTCGAAATCAAAATTATAAAATACGCACAATACGCTTATAATCATTTAACGAAATTAAAACTAATTTACTTAATAATTAAAACTTAACGAATATGTTACGTGATCGATTTTGGTACGACGAGAGATTTAAATGTTTCACTAATATGTTGGGCCTCGCTTTTCTTTAATGGTGAACCATTTGAGCCGCTCGTTGTTTGTATGGAGCCGAGAGTCCAAGGAAGAGCCCAAGGGCGTTTGTTTTTGTGTCGTGGGGAAATAGCGAAGCCCACATGGGCGCTGGTTTTGTGTGTTCGGTTGGACCAAGCCAAAACCCAACCCCCTCCTAAAGCCCTAAACCGAAAATACTACTACTATATATACAATACATAAACTCAAAAGTGAAACCCTATTTTAGTTTTGGTTGCCTCTTTTTTTTTTGCTCCTACTCGCCGAACCCTACAACCTTTGGTGTCGAGATTTTGCTTCAACCAAGTTAAGGTATAACATGTTTCTCGCCTTCCTTTGATGCACCTTAAGTTAATATATTGTAGCTAGTTTGTTTTGTCGACTTGTGTTTTTCTTTTGTGTCGAACCGCACGAAACCAAAACAAACAAACCATATGAATTGAACCTTGTAATATTAAGAGAACATGTATGTAATACGTATTATTTGAATCGAGTCTTGTGTATGTCGAGCCATAGTGAACCAAACCACATATATAGATGTTATTATGCCTAATAAATTCAAACCCTAATTGGAATGGAACCCTAAGTGTAATTAATGGTCTAAACATGTGGTTATATGGTTTTAATAAACCCTAAAACCGGACAGCATCATATGTCGAATTTGTGTGAGTTATAGATCCAATTTTATAAGTGCAATAATCTGGGTTTTGTGGGAAAAGTTTATTTTATGTCTTAGTTAAGTTTTCCAAGTGGTTTGGTCGAATTTGGAGTTGTCTAAGTCGATTTTTGAATTTTACAAAGTGTCAAAGCTGAGAAAACGGGTCTGAAATTTAGTTGTATTGTTTGATTTTTCATTTTCAAACCATAAAGAATTGGGAGCTCTCCTTTACAGGAGTGATATTTATGACATAAATGAATTTCGGGAGTTTTGGGAATTTTTCCAAGGTGTCTAAACAGGTCCAATAAGTGTAAACTTTTAAGGTGTATTTTCGATTACTTTCGGATAGGTCCGACTTGTGATTTTCCATAGGCCATTTGGCATAGATATAGAACCCACCAATTTTGGAGACTCTTTTAACTCATATGGGAACCTCGGGATTTTGCTTGATTTCATTTGAGCTAAGTAAGTATTTTATAAAAATCACTAAAGTCCGGTCCGAATATGAGTTTAAGAAACCGAAAGATAAAATATGATATCAATAGGTAACACACTTACAAATGCATAAGAAGCTTATAAAATGAGAATATACTTATAACTCTAAGAATGTTAATGCGATTAATCCGTCATAGCTTTAATGATGCTAATAAGTATTAAATAAATCATAATCCGTAGATTCGCTGAAGAAGACGCGACGTTATATCTTCGTGATTCACTCATTCGCTTGCTTTTCTCTCATTTGCTTCAAGGTACATATATTCGACCTTTTTAGTAAAGGTTCCTTATGATGTTCTTTTCGTTAGCTTTCCTATTTTACTTATTAGGGTTTCCTATGCCATTGCTATGAACCCTTTCCGGTTGTTTGACTTGTTGCTTATCCGAACTTATGTTTTATTGAACCATGCGATATCCGATTTGAACTTTATGTTAGGAAGACTTTGATGTGCATATTTGTTGAACCTTGTTATATTTGAATATGAACCTTATGATATGAGTTATCCGATATGTTATTTGCTATGAACATTAATGTGTCTTTTGAGTCATTGTTTATCTCGAACTTTGATTTTGAATCATAAAACATTGATTTTGAACTATATGATATGAAGACTTTGATTTTGAAAACATGATTAAACATTTGATAAAATATGATCTATGTCGGTTTGACATTCTAATTTGACCTAAGTTAGTTTGACACCCGAGCCAAATAATAACTAGTCATGGGGTTCCATGTCCGTGTCGTTGATGCACCTCGACATGACTCTAGGGCGAGAGTGAAGTTATGCCACGTCCCTTATCTGTTATTTGCTATGAGCTCAATTTATATTATATTATCAATGTATGTTTGTGGGGCGTATGGATGCATCCTAGATCTGATCTGTTGTCCGATATGATTTGTTTAGGTGAATGATGTCGTGTGTAATACGCATCTTCATAAAACTCTAGGAGCTAGCTACTCCGGATTATTTTAGATTGTTTCTATATTGTTATGATGTTTTGATATGATATGTTCTGGGCTCGTGGTAGTTAACTAAATCTTTATTTGTTATTTCTATGTTAAGTATTCTGATTTTGATTCGGTATGTTCAAGTGTTTATGATTATGTGCTGGGCTTATTATATGTTCTTATATATGTGTATGCTTTTGTATGTTTATGTGACTACCGCTCTACTATGCTAGGTTATGATTAATATGTTTAAATATGATTCATATGTCATCATCGATGTCATGTTAGTTTATCGTTATGTGAATTCGTTGATCCGTGAGATGAATGTGCTAGTGTGAAAGTGAGTATTCTATAAGTTTAGTATGTATAATTTGTTCGCTTAATTTTGTGAACTTTGCTTATACGTTAGTGTTTTATCCGCCTATGTGACCGCCATGCTTTAACTCTCACGATGTTAGGATTTGATCCGAGAACCGGTTGAGCTTATGATATCTGCTTTGATAATTGCTAATGGTTATGCTATGTTTTGTTTGGTCTATTTAATTATAGTTTGTCTACTATGTTTCTATTTGTTTGTGAGATCGCCATGATTTGATCGCTATTTCATTCGCTATATTGAATTAAGTGTGTTAAGTGAAGGTTAATTAATTTGTTGAATGCCATGTTTATTTTCTAGAAAGTGTTTCCGTTAACCTTAGACTTTTCGTTTGGTTTATATGTAATCTATTTCTTCTTGATATGTTAAGTGTCTGGTTATTTTGATGTGTTTGCGTTGGAGTCATCAATATGCTATGTGTTTGTCCTTGATTGCTAATTGTTTATTTCGGATTTCTGTATATTTGTGTTTCCGCAGAATCCTCAATGATTCATTATTCTCGTTCCGCTACGATTTTATTATTCGTTTCTTTGTTCAATTCGTATTTATGTTTTTGTTTAGTTTTTGTTTTGTTATATCTGTTCACTGGCTTTGTAAGCTCACCGCACTTTTCTTTTCTGCGGTGTATTTAAGCATTCAAGATGAGCTTATGGGATAGCCGATCCGGGTTGAGAATAGAGTGAGAGCAAGACTTGACCTTTAGAGATCTTAGATTTATTTTGAAGTTTAGTTATTTATGTTTTCTTTTTGAATATTTCGTAAAGACTTTCGCTTTCGTATAGTACTTAAAGTTCTGATATGAAACTGTATTTGTGATATCTTTACCCTTGTCGGGTTGGGGTGTTATAGGTGGTATAGCTAATCTTTCAGGGGGGGGGTTGGCAATAGCTATATTGACCATCTGTTGATACAATGGCAAGGAAAGTTAAATGAGTTTAGTAGAAATTTGAGATTGGTGAAGACAATTGATTTATCAACCAACAGTCTCACTGGCCAAATCCCATACGAGATTACCAATCTGCAGGGATTAGTAGTCCTAAACTTGTCACACAACGCTCTACTTGGAGAGATTCCAAAAGACATTGGTCAAATGACAGAACTTCAAACTTTGGATTTATCCAAAAACAGTTTCTCAGGAGGGTTGCCATCAAGCATGTCTGAGATGAATTTTTTAAATTATCTTGACGTATCGCATAACAACTTGTATGGGAGGATTCCATGAAGCACTCAACTCCAATCCTTTGAACCATCAAGGTTCATTGGAAATGCTGGACTATGTGGACCTCCGCTGACCAAGTATTGTCCCGGAGATAAAGAACTTGAAGTAACACCTGTAGTTGATGACAGTAAGAGTGATGGTGAAGCCATAGATGAAATTATGAGATTGTTTTATATTGGAGGGGCATCTGGTTTTGGTACTGCATTTTGGATAGTATTTGGCACTTTACTTCTTAACCGTCGTGCGAGACATGCTTTTTTTCAGTGTCAAGATAGCTTGAAAGATTGGGTGTATGTTAAGGTGATGGTGTTCATGGCAAAATGGCGAAGGGTTGCACGTGCATAGTTGTATATATTTTTTCTGTGCTGTTTTCATCTGCTTAGTATTGTAATTTCATGCTTTACTTGTATTTGGCAATGGTTTTAAGTCCTAGTTATTAATAAAATTGCCACTAACACCATGGGTGGCCAATTCCCCGTGTTGTGTGATATACGACATCTCCATATGTTCATATATTATAAATTGTATAATAATATGATGCGCGGAACGTATTTACTTAAATGTATAATAAGGTATCATGGCTAGCTAAAGTGAACATGAACCTTTACGATAAGATATCATGCTTCAAAAGCAACTGCCGGGGGTGTAATACAGGCCAATGTAGGCTATATCTTATGTTTGAAATCTAAGTGTGGTGTAAATACTGTAACGTTGTTTTAGTCTTGATTACGAGCCACATGAAATAAGCCTTTAATGCAAACTGGAAATCTGAATAATGATATCCTAGTTAAGGCAAAAAAATTTACTTATGATTCCATTACATTTGTTTCTTCCTGCTTAGCTTTCTCTGTCATTGCATCTGCTATAGCATTACTATATCCTTGCATCTGCTATAGCATCATCTAGACATTATTCATTTTGCTATTTGTACATTTAGAAAGACATGTAATTTAGAAAACATGTAAGGCAAAGCTTGAGAAGCCCAATAGCGAACTTATCGATAAAAGTAATATAGGTGCAAATTGGTGTAGTACTTAATATAGGTGTTTATTTTTTCGAATAGTGAACTTAAGTAAGGTTCTTAAATAAGCCCAATAGCGAACATAATATAAGGTTCTTAAATGAACATGTATCTTATTTTATTATACTATGGTTACTATGTTCTGTAATTTAAATTTCATGCCTTGATATGTTATTATACTATGGTTACACAATATATGTTATTCAAATGCAGATTTATGATCATTCTATGAAGAGTAAAAACCCCTCCAAAATGAGATATTCTCAGTCTGGACCTGGAAAAGGAGTATTAAAGAGGCCCGATCCGCAAAACCCAAGTACTAATCATGATCTTCAGCCTATCCATAAGGACATGGCTATTTGCGGTTTCAAGATAAATTATCGGTTATACATGAACATAATGTGACAATGGAGAACCTGTATCGGGAAGATCACCA
Source organism: Chrysanthemum lavandulifolium (assembly GCA_022545495.1). Classification (NCBI taxonomy): domain Eukaryota; kingdom Viridiplantae; phylum Streptophyta; class Magnoliopsida; order Asterales; family Asteraceae; genus Chrysanthemum; species Chrysanthemum lavandulifolium. The sequence goes on along the minus strand of CM040241.1, from coordinate 24,470,167 downwards.
AGAACTAGAGCATGTAGTTTATTCGCCACAAACTAAAACAGACACAAGTGGTCAGCACCAAGACGACATTGGTTCGAATTCAAATGGTGCGTTTCTTGATCTAAAACTATGTGTTTCATCGAATAATAAATCGATTCTTATATTAACTAAATCTATGCAGGCCCACTTATTACTAGGAAGAATTCAAATGGTGCGTTTCTTAATCTAAAACTATGTGTTTTTGTGAATGACTACTTAAAGTCTTCATCTTTCAGTCTTGGTTTTGGTTTTGCATTTGGGCCCATTAGCTTACTTTTGATTTATATCACACGTATTGAGGAGGAAAAGTATCACATGATAGAAAAGATGTTTGATAACTACAAGTTTTAAAGACTTTTAAGTCTTCTAACTTCTAATGTGGGATTCTTAACTTTATTTCTTCATCATTTTCCACAAAACAGGACAAATTTATTTTTTGGATTATTGAACCATGAATAAATAAAACAATAATTTGGGACCATCTAATTTAAATTGACTAGACATCTTGCATCAATTAATTCTATCAGTTATCTAAAATACAAGACTTTGAAGTAGCTTTATACAAAGAGTGTTCTAATATGTATTGCAATGAAAATAATATAATTAGATAATCATTATGCATTTAAACTAAAGTATGAAATAGTTGTTCAAAGATTTAATTGCTCCAAACATAAAAGAAAATGTTATTGATGGTGAGGTTTGTTTCCATCTCTCATGAAATCCATCTTCATTAGTGTTGGCTACACTTCTTGTTTGATCCATTGCTATAACAAGGACCACATGTTGCTTGCGCTAAACATGTACTCAGTTTCGTGTTCTGACCATACTCTTGATAGTAGCGACTCAATCTAATTTTGCTTATAGTTTTATAAATATACCACTAAAGTCTTAGCATGAAAATGCTCGTACTTTTTAAAACTGACTAGTAATGAACAAGAAATAAGTATGTTGGTAACTGCTGGTTTCGGTGAAAACACCTAATATCCAGATGTTATAAACTAATTATTAGATGGTCTTCTGTTATAATCTAGCCTGGAATTAGTTACATTAGAATAAATGACGCGAGAAATTTATATGATACAAGCTTAGTTGAAGAAGAAAGGCGAAGAGGAAAGGAAGCAGCAGAAAGAACAACAAAAACATGCCTTGGAGCTTTTATCTAGTACTACAACTAATGGAACTGACAGTGCTATGTTAATTGATGGAAGCTTGGCGGAAATCAGAAATAAGGCTTCTGACCACCCAACTACTGATATTGAAATGGCAGATGCAGACAAAACAGTGAGTTTTTCAGTTCAACTAGATTTTTTTACTTTTAGTTAAATGACAGATCACATGTTATATATTGGGTTATAAATTATACTCGCAATTAAAAATTAAGTTAAAACAAGATTTACTAAATTTCAGAAAATGAGCTTTTAACATTTCCAATCCTTCGAAGAATGAAAATACTCTGTTTTTTGAAAAACACCCGAAAACTACGTATAATATTACATGGAAAACACCAAAGGCCTTTTGTATTTAGTGATGCATACCATGTGAGTGAGTTTTTGCCTTTCAAAAGAAATATCACATGGAAGAACAGTTTTACGTTAGTGTAAGTGATTACACAAAATGTTTGCACTTGTTTGTACATCTGTATACATTAACCAGCTATGGAGTTTCACATTACTGGTAACAGGAATACACAAAATGAGACTGGTGACGATTCAGTCATGGAGTCTGTGACTGCTTCACCAACAGGGCAAAACAACACTGTTGGAACCAAAAAGTTAGGATTCGGTCTTGTGGGCTCGGGAAAAAGAACTACAGTTCCTTCTCTATTTCCACGAAGAGGAAGATGAGGATGCACAATGTTGGCCTCAATGGGGTGGATCTATGATCTTTCTAACTTATGTCAAAATTATACTAAGTAATAAAGAAACAATGATTCTGTAAATTGCTTTTGTATTATCAAAATGTCATCTATTATGTTTGAGTACAATCTGCTATCTATTTATACAAAATGAATGGGTACAAGATGAAGAGTTATGTTGGTTCGTTTGAACCAACGGTTGTGTCGGTTGGGTCATAACTGCTATATAATCGTTTTTCTTGTAACTGCCATATAACTGCCAAGTTGACTTTCTTCTTTTGACTTTTGGGTTGACTGGGTCGTATGAGGTTTGACTTGGGTCTATTGGGATTAACCAAATATTCTCCCCCTTAATCACAATCGCTTTGTTGTAGATCTTTGACTTCGATTAGTTGTCTCATTGTTAGGAATCTGATCTTCGGTGGTGCTTTTGTGAGTATGTCGGCCTTCTGAAATTCTCCACTTATGAACTCGACTTCTAGATCTTCTCTTTCGATGCATTCTCGTATAAAGTGATATTTATGTCATGTGCTTACTTCTTGCATGAAATACAAGGTTCTTCATTAGTTCGATGGCAAACTTGTTGTCGACCAAACCTTTTCTTCTTGTGTGTGTATAAGCTTGCTTAGTAATCTCTTTAGCCATAACGCTTGCGTTGCTGCTGTTGTTGCTGATATAAATTCGGATTCACATGATTATAGAGCTACTGTGGCTTGCTTTTGTGTACTCCAGGTGATTGGTGATTCACCGTAGTAGAATATAATTCCAAGAGTTCCTTTTCCTTCGGAGTGTTGACTCGTAGTTGTTGTCACTATAACCTTGTATTTGGTTTCTCCATTGTGTTTGTAGGTGATTCCATAGTCTTTGTTCCTTTTACATAGCGTAATACTTGCCTTATAGCTTTCATATGTTGTTCCTTTGGCTCTTGCATAAAACGACTAAGTAATCCAACGGAATAACTTATGTCGGGTCTATAGTTTAAAAAAAATTTGTTTAAGTTATCCTTATTTAAACTCATTAAGAGGAATCAATGAGTTGTTCGTATATGTAGAATATCGTGTGTCCATTTACATATCACAATAACTTGTACTTTCGCTTTATATTTAAAATCCTCTGCATATACATTAATTCAATCTATAATTATAATAATATTTATAAATTACAACAAAATATAAGTTGTGTATCTTTTTTTTTTTTAAATCTAGGGTTATAAAGTATAAGGTATAAGCTAAATTAAAAAAAAAAAAAAAAAGGTTATTAACGGACCATGAAAGTGACAAGTTTTATAACTTATTTAAACATGTATAACCTTTTTTTTTTTTTTTCTTTTTTTTTCTTTACAAAATTAACACTTATATTTTTATACTTATTTTTCTATACACGATTTTTATAACCGACCAAGGAAAGTTCAATTTTGACTTTCAATTGATTGTTATAAATGAAGCAAGTAACAATTGATTCAACATTTCTTTATCATCTTGTACAAATAATGTGCTAGTAATTATTCACAACTATACTTATTAGACGTTATCAATTAATATCACCACAAAATATAAACAATTATGTGTCAACAAATACGCATCACAGTTTCTTCAACTCACCGTTTTAGTCTTTTCGTTATTTCAAATAACGTCACTAACATCCTTTATTCATTATAAATGTAAGTTCAATTCCTAATATTACCTTTTTGCTGCCTTATAAGTTATAATTATATTCTTCTTAAATTATTTATTTTAATTTTCTTATCTTGTGATGTTCACGAGTTAGTAATCTATATATTAGTGGAATTTAATTTGAATTAAGTTGCTTTTTGACCATCTTTATCGAGGCTCGTGTATGTTTACATAGTATTTTTTATTTACTATTATTATTTTTTAAGTTTCTTGAATCAACATAGATGAAAATTTTGATTTTGTTGAGTTTATAGATGAATCAATATATCATTCTCGGAACTACATATATTTTACGTAGGTGTGATTTATATTAGGTTATCTAGCTTGAATGGATTACTTTTAGTGGTGAAAATGAGCCGATCCGCTTGTGAAAAGCTCGGGACCGGATTGGTAAAAAGCTCGAACGAGCCGAGCCTAAACGAGCTCAAGACTAAGTTGCAGCTTGTTTATTAATCGAGCTCAAGCCCGAGCTTTACATACAAAGCTCGTTTGAGCTCGCGAGTCTAAACGAGCCCTAAACGATATTATAATATTTTGAGTATTAAACATATATACCAAATGAGATCGAGCTTATTAACGAGCTCAATAAAATATATTACGAGCAGCTCAAGCTCGAGCCAAGCTTTAACTTTTCTTTGCCAAATCATATAAACGAACCGAGCGCTAGCTGAGCCCGAGCCTATATAACATAGCACGAGCCGAGCTCGAACTTAAAATTTGAGGCTCGAAAATGAGCCGAGCTTGAGCTCGAGATTTTTAAAACTTAAACGAGCCGAGCTCGAGCTCTGGTAGGCTCGGGCTCTACTCAACTCGTTTTCACCCCAAGTTACTTGGGCCCATTTCTTTGGTTTAACATCTATCGGGCACGGTGCATTGGATATAGCACCCTTCGTTATAGCTTTTTGTTTATTATAGTGGCGCCATGTGCGTTTTAGCGCCACCGTTATTTGTAGAACGGATGTTATCGAGTTTTTTTTTTCTCTTATTTTTTATTATAAAAGTGGAGTGTATAAAAGTGGAGTGAGTGATGTTTTTAGTTGTGTATTATAGGAATGTTATTAGGGAGAGTTTTTTTGGTTACATATTATTGGAATATTATATGATAAAACGTGATGTTGCTAAGTGCATAAAAACACTTATAACATTGTATACATGGGACCTACCTCTCTTATATTTATATTTATATCACATAACAATTGGAAGACTAGTGACAAAGCCATGATTTTTTGTTCGCGAGGGCCAAAAAATTCAAACTATAAGTAATACTTTCCTTAAAAGTATCTAATCGTAGATTTTAGTACTCGTTACAAGTAAAATGAATGAAAAATGAATTGATTTTGCATATATGAAGCAATAAACAAATCATTAATTGAAGATTGATGTAGTTGAACACTATAATTAGGTGACCTTGTATTTTTTGTCATTTTGATTGCTGATTAAACTTCCATGATTCTTATTTGAATGGGCCACTTTTTTTTATCTTTGGGAGGTCAAAACAATATATCTTGAAATAAATTACAACAAAGGAGGGCCATTAGTAACTAATAAAATTTGGGGTAGGCCATGGCCCATCCAAGCCCTTAGTAGCTCCGTCACGTTGCAAAGACTTGACTTGAGAGTCTTTAGATGTCTCTTAGTCTGCACCACACAAATTGCAAAGACTTGACTTGACTTGATCTATTTTCCATGAATTTTATCCATGTCTTTTGTGCACCACACAATTATTCTTTTCTAAGTCTATATAAAGCTGCATAGAGGCATATATGTTGATAACCCAATACAAATTACATACAACATATAAACATTATGACAGAAAGTATTTGCTTTTACTTTATGCAAACTCATGTTTTGTTCATTTTGTCACTTCTTCTACTAAGGTTTAATACCACGACAGCCACTTCCCTTGGCCACAAACTGGTTGTAGCAGCAGGAGGGGCTACTAATACGTGCATCGATAATGAGAGAGAAGCTCTTCTTGGTTTCAAAGCCCGCCTTCTAGACCCCGATGACCTGCTCTCTACATGGAGACCCGAAGAAGAAGAAGATTGTTGTAAATGGAGTGGAGTCACGTGCGACAACCAAACAGGTCATGTCACAATGCTTGACCTGATGTGCAACTATTATACAGGTCGTTGGAGGTGAGATTAGCCCTTCATTGCTTAACTTAACCTACTTGAATCATCTAGATCTGTCCGACTGTTCTTTCCATGGAACCATTCCCGCGTTCATTGGTAACATGACCCAGTTAATTTCTCTTCACCTTTCTTTTAATCAGTTTACTGGCACCTTTCCCAAGTCCATCGATTCCTTGACCGGTTTAACTTCCTTGACCTTAGTTTGAATCAGTTGGTTGGAACCATTCCCATGTCCATTGGTTATTTGACAAATTTAACATGGCTTTACCTAGGTGGCAATAATTTTAGTGGAACCATTCCCGAGTCCATTGGTTATGACCAATTTAACAGCCATTGACCTTGGTTGGAATAATTTCAGTGGAATCATTCCAAGATCCATTGGTTCATTGACCAAATTAACAGAGCTTTACCTAGACAATAACTCTTTCTCTGGAACCATTCCTCCAGAATTTGGAAACCTCACCAATTTGCAAAGTCTTTCACTAAGATACCTCGATAGTTGTACAATTGAAAACTTAGATTGGTTGTCTTCTCTATCTTCTTTAAGTGACCTTGATATGGATGGAACTTCTCTGGCCAAAGCAAATAACTGGGTAAATGCAATTATAGGTCTCCCAAACCTAGGAGAGTTAAGTTTAACGGGATGTGACCTCTCAAAAGTCATGCATCCATATTCTTCAGTTGTCAACTCTTCTTCATCTATTGATTACCTTTATCTCAATAACAACAATCTCAACTCATCAAGTTATCGCTGGTTGTGCCCATTAGTTGGCAATAGGCTTAAAACTTTTTATGTTTCTGGCAACTCGTTTGATGGGAATCTTTCAGATTTTCTGAACAACTTGTCTCGATGCACATCCCCAAATATGTTACAAGTATTAGATGCTTCAAATAACCAATTAACAGGGTCATTGTCTGATGAGATTCAAAACTTTTCATCCCTAAATGAGTTGTTCCTAGATTCCAATCAGTTAAATGGAACAATAAGTGACAAATTGTGGCAACTACCCACACTGAACCTATCTTCCAATTCTCTTAGAGGTGTTATCTCTGAAAACATTGGAGATCTTTTGGTATGTAGATCATACAACTCACTCGAAGGAGTTCTTTTAATGATGACGTGTCAAACCTTTCTATGAGTGTAGAGCATATTGATTTCAGCTCCAACAAGCTAGGACCTCGTTTCCCCAAATCGATACAAAAAATGAAAAAACTTTGGCATCTTGATCTTTCCAACAATAGCATTTCAGACACAATTCCTACTTTACCGGCACATGTAAGTTTTTTAGATCTGTCCAGAAACAAATTCCAAGGAGGAATCTCTTTCTTGTGCCAAATCTATGCAAACATTGAATTTCTTGATCTCTCACGTAACGCATTGACCGGGAAACTTCCGGACTGCTTGAAGAATTTGACGTATCTAAGAGTTCTTAATTTAGGCCACAACACTCTATCAGGATATATTCCTCCCTTTGTAGGATACTTGGGTCAACTCGAGACGTTATCTTTATACAACAACAGCTTCTCTGGAGAATTGCCATTGTCTTTGAAGAATTGCACCATGTTACGCCTTTTGGACTTGGGGCCAACAAATTATATGGTAATATTCCTGTTTGGATTGGTGAAAACTTGTCAAGGTTGTATGCCCTTAGCCTAAAATCAAACAACTTTTCTGGAGCCATCCTTCAGAAATATGTCAATTAGTAAGTCTTCAAATCTTAGACTTGTCATTTAACAATCTCCATGGAACAATCCCATCTTGTGTGCATAATCTTACTTCCATGGTTCAAAAGGATTGTTCACGGAACAGAATCTACATCATTATAGTAGTAGTTTTATTCTTAATAACAGTGCTTACTCTGTTGATGATAGTTATATTGACAATCTGTTGATTGAATGGCAAGGAAAGGTAAATGAGTTTAGTAGAAATCTGGGATTGGTGAAGACAATTGATTTATCAAGCAACAGTCTCACAGGACAAATCCCATATGAGATTACCAATCTGCAGGGATTAGTAGTACTAAACTTGTCACGCAACGCTCTACTTGGAGAGATTCCGAAAGACATTGGTCAAATGACAGAACTTGAAACTTTGGATTTATCCAAAAACAATTTCTCAGGAGGGTTGCCATCAAGCATGTCTAAGATGAATTTTTAAATTATCTTGATGTGTCGGATAACAACTTGTCCGGGAGGATTCCATCTGGCACGCAACTCCAGACCTTCCCACCTGAAAGGTTCATTGGAAATGTAGGACTATGTGGACTTCCTACAATGAAAAATGTCTCGGAGATGAAGATCAAGAAGTTCCACATATCGTTGACAGTGAGAGCGATGCACAAACCAGATGAACTTATGAGATGGTTTTATATCGGAGGGGCAGCTGGTTTTGCAACTGCATTTTGGGTATCATGTAGCGCTTACTTTTCAATCGCCGTGTCAGACATGCTTTTTCCAATTTCATGATTTCTTGAAAGATTGGGTGTATGTTAAGGTGGCGGTGTTCATGGCAAAATGGCGAAGGTTGCACGTGCGTAGTTGTATATGTTTTTGTGTGTTTTTTTCATCTACTTATTATTGTTTTTAATTTAGGTATGCTTTACTTGTATTTGGCAATGGTTTTGTTAAATTTTGGGGTAATAATCTGTGGCAAACATATCATTCTATCAATTGCTAATGGCTTTCAAGTTATGTTCATTGCAGAGATTCTTAAAGGGTTAATCATGGACAAAGAATAAAAGGTTTAAAGTTCCAAGAAGTTCATTTCTCAAGCTTTCTTCATTTCACGATGAGTCATTTATAGCCATTAGAGGGTCTTAGTGTAACTTAATCTCCTATTTAATAAGTCCCTTATTCTAGGGTTACACACACTTGAGTGTGCGTCTTTTGTATCACTCTCTTCTTCTTTCTCGATCATTTCAAATGATCTTGTCTAGTCTTTACATTTACATGATTATTGTCTCATTGACATTAATCTAATCTTGTAACTTTGGATACTATTAGAACATAATCTAAGTCGACTATTGCGCTTAGATCCGAATAAAGATTATATTGCTCATCATTGTGTTGCCTATACTCGTGACATGGTATCGAGCTTCGTGCTCATTGATTCTCTTTGGCAACAAAGGTGTGGTTTGGGGTTATTGCTATTGGCGTAATCACTGGTTATCTTCTGTTTACAATTTACCCTAGACTAAGTGAATCTAGGGTGATTGTGATCTGTTCTTCCGCTGCATATTTCTCTGTAAGTCTAAGTCTTATCTTCTCTTTAAACATACAGTACTTAAGTCTTTGTGGTGCAAACGGGTAGACTAACATCTTGATCTACCACCTTTGAGTGGTACGAATACCGCCTGGTTTACCCTAGTCCACGTGCTTGGTGCTTGTTGTTTCTTATTGCAAAGTCTTATTTACTTGTCTATTTACTCTTATTATTATATCTTATGCCTTATTATTTCTGTCTTATTGTTTGTATTATGGCTATTGGTGATGATAATGTTGGTGGTGGTGGTTCCTCCACTGAGAAAAGCTTATCCTTTGGTGATGCTTTGTATTTACACCCCAATAATACCAATGGTACTCCCATTATTTCTATTAAACTCACTGGAACTGAAAATTATAAAATATGGAATATGGCCATGACGTTTGCCTTAAGGAACCATAACAAGTTGGGGTTTATTGATGGTACTTGCATAAGAAATGATTCAAACCCCAGTCTTGCTAATCAATGGGACACTTGTAACTCTGTTGTGGTCACTTGGATCCTCAACTCTCTCACTCGAATTATTTGTCGGTGCTATTTATTCTAAAACCGCTTATGAAATGTGGAATGATCTTAAAGATACCTATGATAAAGTTGATGGTTCAATATTTTTAATTAGCACAAAACATAAATTCTCTTAGTCAAAGTGGGTCCTCTCTGTCGATTACTATAACAATCTTAACTCTTTATGGAAACAATTTGATTGTATGATTAGCTTGCCTCCCCGCACTTGTGAGGTCAAAAACATTTTGAAAAACACAATCACTAATCAAGTTAATGCAATTTCTTATGGGTCTTGATGACTCCTATGTTCCCATCGAAGCAATATTTTAACCGAGATCCTTTACCTAATGTCAAAACTGCTTTCTCTGTTGTCTCTCGAGAAGAATCTCACGAAATGTCTCATCCGGGAATAGCTCGCTAAACCCAATGCTACGCTTTTTGCCGCAAAACTTCGATGGTGGAAATTTTTGATAACAAAAGAGGTTTTAACAACAAAGTTTCGGTTTTAATAATGGTAACAACTCTAATAGCAAAGGACCAAACATGAACCTCAAATGTACTAATTGCAAAAACCCGGTCATACTGTTGATAGATGTTATGATCTTGTTGGGTATCCCGCCGGATATGTTAAAAGAAATTTTAATGGAAAACCTTTCAAGAAGAATAATGTTTCACGAAACCAATTGTGTCACCGATAATAGTGCTAGCAACTCTCCTGCCTCCTTGTCTAATGAACACTCTCAAGACTTATGAGTCTCCTCAATGACAACAATGTGTCATCTCGCTAATGCCAACTTGGTGTAAAATTTTTCAGAACCTTCTTTAATGGCGTGTCAAGTTTAATGTAAACTTCAACAAGTTTTTAACAACAACACTAAATCCTTATCCGAAACATCGCCTTGGTTGGATTGTTGATTCGTGCAAATCAAGACATGACCGTGTTCCGAAAATTTTTAATCAATGTTGTTAACATTTCAAATCTTGGCCTAACTGTTGGACATCCCAATGGTACTCAGCCTTAATTACTAAAATTGGTGATTTAAAGGTCAATAATGACCTAACTCTTTTGATGTTCTTGTTGTTCCCGAATACAATGTTAGTTTGCTATCTGTTCATAAGATTGCTAGAGACAATAAGATGTTTGTTGGGTTTAATGAATCTAATTGCTATATACAGGATTTACATCAAAAAGGATTGTGGGATTGGTAAACAATACAATGGATTATATATATTTGATATAGATTCTACATGTAAGATTACTTCTAATAAATGCATATCTGCTTGTCATGTCTCTAGAAATCTCGGCATCAAAGACTTGGTCATCCTCCGACCAAGTCCTACACATACTTAAACCCACTCTTAAATTTGATAGTTCATCTGAAACTAATCATCTCTGTGATACTTGTAATAAAGCTAAACAAACCAGAGAACCATTTCCTCTAAGTGAACATAAATCCACTAAAATTGGTCAACTTGTTCATCTTGATGTTTGGGGACCATATAAAATCACTAGCGAGATGGTTATAAATATTTTTAACCATAGTTGATGACTATTCCAAGGCGGTGTGGGTTTATATGCTTAAGGGGAAGGATGATGTTTATGTTTCCATTGTTAACTTTACTCATATGCTATCAAATCAATTTGAACACAATGTCAAAGTTTTTAGAAGTGATAATGGGACAGAATTTGTCAATAATAAACTTCAACAATTCTTTCATGAAAAGGAATTCTACATCAAACCTCTTGTGTTTATACACCACAACAAAATGGCATTGCAGAAAGGAAACATAGGCATCTCCTTAATGTTGCTAGATCCCTTATGTTTCAGGGGGAATTACCTCTATATCTTTGGCCTGAATGTGTTCTAATCACGCCTATGTCATAAACAGTTGCCCTCTTCATTCTGTCTGCAAGTCCCCTTCTTCTTTGTGTATGGGCATGACCCTTCACTCTCTCCTTAGAGTCTTTGGCTGCTTATGCTATGCCACCATTCTCAACATCTCGACAAATTTGGTAGTAGGTCCGAAAAAATGTTCTTATTGGTTACTCAAATGAAAAAAAAATGTTATAAACTCTTGAGCCTAGAAACAAAAATATCTTTTACTCCAGAGATGTCAAATTTTATGAAACTGTGTTTCCATTCAAAATGAAAAATTTTGTGTCAAAACCTTTTGTTGAAACTTATGTGCCTAAAGATTTAAACCACAAAAATTTCTTTGACTCACAAACAAGTCCCAATGATGAAGGGAGAGTGACATCCTATGATGATAGCACAGTGGTAAGTCATCCTACTAGGATTGATGAACCGGTTGCAACATCTATAGATGATAATACACACCCTGAGGGCATCATATCACATGAATCACATCCTGCCGATGCATCTTCCGATTCTCGATACATCATCCGATTCTCACTGAACAAGAAAGAGGCTTGCCACCACTATCGCTAGAAGGTCAACTAGAGTTTCTAAGTTGCCCAAGAATCTAAATGACTTTATTGTTGAAGGAAAAGTCAAATATGGGGTTGAAAAAGTTGTTAATTACTCTAATCTTAACAAGGATAATTATTGCTTTGCTTCTAGTCTTAATAAAAGTATTGAACCCACTCACATGAAGAAGCTATCCTTGATAGTAATTGGGTAGATGCTATGAATTCAAATTGAGGCCCTAAATGAAAACCATGCTTGGGATATAACCGATCTACCTCCTAATAGAACTCCCATTGGTTACAAATGGATTTTAAAATCAAATATAAAGCCAATGGTGAAGTTGATAGATACAAGGCTAGATTAGTTGTTAAAGGCTATAACCAAAGGCAAGGAATAGACTATGATGAAACTTTCTCTCCGTTGTAAAATGTTCATCGTTAGATGTCTTATTGCCTTAGTCAGTAAAAACAAATGGCCTCTTTTTCAACTTGATGTTAACAATGCTTTCTTATATGGAGATCTTGATGAGGATATCTATATGACCATTCCCAAGGGTTCAGAATGAGAACAATAAAATAAAGTTTGTAAACTTGTCAAGTCTCTATATGGCCTAAAACAAGCTCCCGAAAATGGAATGAAAAACTTGTCGTTGTTTTAAAAGAAAATAATTTTGTCCAATCTGTTAATGATCACTCCTTGTTCACCAAAATGTAAAATGACAAGTTTATTGCTCTTCTTGTTTATGTGGATGATATTGTTCTTACGGAAACCAGATTGATGAGATAAACCTATTCAAAGAGTTTCTAAAATCAAAATTTCATATCAAAGACTTGGGAAATCTAAAATACTTTCTTGGCATTGAGGTTTTAAAAACTGGAATGACATCTGCCTCTCCCAAAGAAAATACTGCCTTGAACTTCTCAAAGAATTTGGTCTTCTTGGTGCAAACTGTGTCCACACCTATGGAACCCAACTCGTGTTCCCATACATTCCCACCGCTGATGACCCTTACTAGTCAACATCATTGGTTATCGGGTTACTTGGGAAACTTATCTATCTCACCCATACAAGACCGACATCTCATACTCGCTCATTTTCGCACAATATATGCATTCTCCTTGAAATCTCATCCGAATGTGCCCTCAATGTTCGAGATATCTAAAAGGAGCTCCGTGAAAAGGTCTAAGGTACAATTTTAGCAACTCGAAAATCATCTTGAAGGATATAGTGATGCCGATTGGGCCAAATGCAAGAAAACCGTAAAATCATCACGTGTTATTGTGTTTTCTTCAATGATTGTTTGATCTCATGGAAAAGTAAAAACAAAACACTCTTTCAAAATCTTCCACGTAGCAAGCGAGTATAGATCTATGTCTCATCGCCGTGTGAAATCATCTGGATTCAAAAATATTAAAAGATCTAAAAGTTGATATTAATCTCCATGTTAATCTTTTCTCGTGATAACAAATCGCTTTACAACTTGTCACAACCCCTGTTTTCCATGAAAGATCAAAACACTTTGAAATTGATGTTCACTTCATCGTGAGAAAATTGCAAGAGGTGTTATAAGTGCTAAAAGATTGGCTCTTCAAACCAAATTGCAGACATCCTCACTAAAAATCTCCTGCTTATCAAGATAAATTTTTGTGTGAAAATTGATATTGTTTGATATGTTTGCTCATCGACAAGGGGAATGTTAAATTTTGGGGTGATAATCTATAGCAAACATATCATTCTATCAATTCCTAATGGCTTTCAAGTTATGTTCATTGCGGAGATTCTGTAGGGGTTAATCATGGACAAAGAATAAAAGGTTTAAAGTTCCAAGAAGTTCATTTCACGAAGCTTTCTTCATTTCTCGGTGATGAGTCATTTATAGCCGTTAGAGGGTCTTAGTGTAACTTAATCTCCTATTTAATAAGTCCCTTATTCTAGGGTTACACACACTTGAGTGTGCGCCTTTTGTATCACTCTCTTCTTCTTCTTTCGATCATTTCACCGATCTTGTCTAGTCTTTACATTTACATGATTATTGTCTCATTGACATTAATCTAATCTTGTAACTTTGGATACTATTGTAAACATAATCTAAGTCGACTATTGCGCTTAGATCCGAATAAAGATTATATTGCTCATCATTGTGTTGCCTATACTCGCATGCTTTTAGTCCCGCTTATTAATAAATTGCCACTAACACCATGGGTGGCCATTTCCTACTGTGTTATATGCGACATAGAATTGCAACATACTTGATGATGTTAATGTATCATGGATTGCTAAAGTGAGCAAACATGAACCCTTAGGATAAGATATCATGCTTTAAAAGCAACTGGGGTGTACTACGAGCCAATGTAAGCTATATATTACATTTGAAATCTAAGTGTGGTGTGAAGACAGTGGCGTTGATTTAGTCTTAATTACGAGGAACATGAAATAAGCTCGATGAACAAAACTTTTACGACCGGATATTTGGGTCTCTTGATATTATCATGTTTGGCTTGTGTGTGCATCTATACTCATTAACCACCACCGGGTTCCACATAACAGTAATCGTGGATCGCTTCACAAAGGGCAAAACAACACCGTTGGAAAAAAAAAAAAAAAAAAAAAAAAGTTAGGATTTGGTCTCGTGGACTCGGGAAAAGAACTACGTCCCTTCTCTATTCCACGAAGTGAAGATGAGGATGCACAAAGGATAAAAGATGCCACCTTTGGTTCCTATAGATTATTCAACCAAGAATTGCAGTGTGAGAGAAACTACTCCGCTTGCACCATCTTCTAATTTGGTGCATTCTTTGAATTTACAAAACAATTGGACATGCAAATACAAAGAAGAGAGACTGATTCGAAAGGGAACGCACTAGACGGTCCCATGATAAATCAAGCCATCGAGATAGGGACCGGAGGAGACTAACCGATCCGTAGATGAAACAAGAGAGAAGAGAATGTGAAGACACCGGATAATAAGAAGCTTTTGGATGCAAAATGCTTAATTGACACCATTCCAAAAACAAGGACGAGTTGTTTTCGTATCCAATAAATTGGGCAACTTATGACAAGGTTAGTATAGAATTCTTGCTTTATGGTTTACTTATATATCGATTGATTTGATTATGTTTGATCCCAAATTGGTAAGCTGAAAGGATTGAGCAGAAAGATGAAATGGGTCAAATGCATAAAAACCTTTTAAATCTCTATGTAAATTGAAGTTCAATTATTTTGTTAGTAATATAGGTTTTTGTACTCATAAAATTGTTCTTTTTTGCTTAGGGGGAGATAGTTTAACCGCTAAATACTTTTAGTTAAATGACTTAGGATCAAATGAGAAGAAATCTTAAAATGAGAAGGATGAGAAATAACTATAACTACACATTAGAGATGCATCGACTTGAATTAGATGCACCCCTAATCTTTTAGATGCATCATAATATGTTTTCTAGCAAAAAATTAGATGCATATACATATATTAGATGCATTTCATCAAGTTAGGAAAATCTTGTGTATTTTCATCCCTATGGGTCAAATTTGTTGCTAGTACTTCTTTGCATCATGTTCACTTCAAAATCACTTTCGAAACTAATTGGGATGCATTTAATTCAAGTCGATGCATCTCAAATGTGTGGTTATAGTTATTTCTCATTCTTCTCATTTTATGTTTTCCTACTTAGTTAAATATGGCATCTTTTGATTAGATTGGATACTTACACGAGTAATAGACACTAGGCGTTCTATTTTGAATAAGGTCATATCAGTGTGAACTATTTTGCCCAGAGTTCTTCTTGTTGAGATATGTGTCTGACATTGCAGAACAATTGTTGTTTTATGGGTTCGGATAGTTATTTTGTTCGATTAATACAGTATTATTTAACGATATGTTTATAACAAGGTAAGGATTTCGTATGGGAATATTCAATGGCCTTAGGTAGTGTCCATATATTAGACCAAGATGATTTGTAAGTATTGGTTAGTAAGTGTGTCTTTTTGTTTTCAAGATAAACATTATTTCATGACATTATACGTAATGGATTGCATGAACGGATGAGACCATGGATCTCAAGAAAATAACCGAATTTTTGGGTGAGGAAGAGACAACATTAGTAGATTATATTGTGTCAAGCACTCAAGAACAAGTGACGACAAATGAGATGTTAGAGCGGCTTCATCTATTTTGGACGATGAAGCTGAAATGTATGTGTTAAAGATGTGGAGAATGCTCATTTTTGAAGTGAAGAAAGTGGAGATCGGTCTTGCGGGAAGAGCCAAGGCTTAAACTGTCTCCTTGTTGTGAACATTGTGGTATTATCGTCTTTTGTTATAGCCAAGTCGACAACTCAAGACACTGGTTTCTACAATGGATTATTAGTCCTCGTTAAGACCCTACCACAAGATAGCGAATGCACATTAAAAAATCAGAACAAACATAAAAGAACATGTTATTGACGGTGATGTTTGTTTCCGCTCTCATGAGATCCATCTTCATTAGTATCGGCTACAATTCTTGTTTAATCCATTGCCATAACAAGGACCACATGTTGCTTCCACTAAACATTTTCTCAATTTCATGTGTTGTTACATACATTTGGATAGTAGTGACTTGATCTAATTTTGCTTATAGTTATATAAATATACCACTAAAGTCATATCATACGATTAATATGCTCCATGCTAGTGTGAAAATGCTCTTACCTTTTTAAACTGATTACTCGTAGTAATGAACAAGAAATAAGTATGTTGTTAATCACGGTTTCGATGCAAGCACCTAAAATTAAGATTTTACATTTATCAAGAACCAAGAAACTTGAGCCCGATATCTCATTTAATTATTTGATTATGGTTTCAAGATCCACATTAATCTCATCTTGTCATTGTGGATACCAACCACGATGAAAAGAGAAAATGTCGATAAAGAAAGCTTTGCAATTACCTTCCACTTCTAGCTAATGATTTTATTCATCAAGTTATGGTAATCGTCAAGAAATTCAATAAACCGCTTTTCTAGAGCGGAACCACGAATCAAGAACTACTCCAAAAGACCTCGACAAAAGGTTACGATCCCTTAATGTCGAGTGGCACCAACATGTTGGTAATTTTGCATCACCAATATGATTTTAGTGTAATGGATTGACTTAGTTGACCAATGTGTAATTGTGATAAATGTTCAACAAGTTGTGCGGAGTGCACACTTGTATGACGTTATAATGATTATCATTCGGGAGCGAAGTCCCGAATGACGAAGGTCCGGGGGCAGTAGCAGGGTGCAAGGGGCGGCAGCCCCTGGCTGGGGTCGAGCTATGGCAGTTACAACCAAATGCCCGTTTTGTTGGTCATATGTATGTGTTATCGTCTCGTTCGGTTTCATAACAAATAAAACATATTCTCGTTTCTAAAATCTGAGTTTTATCCGATTTAAGATTTCGATAGAACCATCGAAATACTTCAATCTAAAAGTGTTTACACGACTCTCAGATTTTTGTGATCCTAAATTCTAACACAACACACACACACGAGATATTTTACACGAGTTATATTCTAACTTTTACACACTAATAGTCTAACAATTGCCACTTTAAAAGTGGTGTTAGTAGGGATGGCAAAAAAAACACCTGAACCCGATGGGGAAATCCAACACCTGAACTAATTGGGGCGGGCGGGCATACTAATCGGGTTACGGGCGTATTTGGGGCTTAAACGGGGATTTGAATCGAGTTTTGGGGGACGGGAATCCTCTCCCGCCCGCCCGTCCGAATAATATATACATATACAAATATATCTATATTTATATAGTGTTAGTATTTACATAATTAAAAAATGTTACTCTAATATTCTAAGTTTTTTTTATTTTTGTAAGATTGCAAAATAGTGATTATAGAAACTCGTTTAGTTTCATATTTTTAAGTTTTAATTTTGGAGGTGTAATTTATCATTATTTATGTATAATCTTGTCGTTGAAAACTTAATAAGGCTTGTTTGTAAATCGATTATTAATATGTTCTTAATTCTTCAAGTTATTGCTAACGGACTAAAAATAATAATAAATGTGAAATGATACGGCTTTGGTCGAGAATTGCACCCAAAGAGTACACCACCATAAGATCCCCGATTAATACGAGGCGGGTTTGGGGGAGCATTGCGCCCCAACGGGGCGCCCTGATGGGGATCGAGACGGGTTTGGGGAGAACTTTGGTAATCGGGTTTGAGGATGGGAATGGTTGCCCCGCCCCAAACCCGCCGCGTTGCCATCTCTAGGTGTTAGTTAGCTTTCTCCGATACGCGGTAGCTTCAACTAGTGTCGGAACCTCAGACCGGGGACCGCCTTTGTCAAGGCACCAATAGTAATACTTGCTACTAACTTTAGAGAGACCCTTTTAGGTATGTATCCTCCTTCAATTCTTTAGTAAGTGTCATATACTCTGCTTTGGTTGTTAACAAAGTCATCATGTGCTCCAATATAGTTTCCAAGCTCATTGCACATTCCTGTATCATAAACCCCATACCTTGTGATTGAACTACCCATGATAGAAATCGATCTACCCATGGCGTAGTTAGAATCCACAAAAGCTTGTACATCCGTCTGAAATCCATGATCAAACCCATCCAACATTCACACATCCGCAGATGCTATGTCGCACGCGTCTTCGCACACCACTTGATACTCATGACTTCTAGTTGCATGTATACATGACCCTTAATCTTCTTTCTTCATCACGATTCCCGACAAACCACCCTTCAATGACGACAGGACTCGAGTGTCCCCAACAATATATGAACATATCCCGTCGGAAAACCAAAATCGTGGCGCCTCGTAGTATTACCATCAATCCTTAAGATCTCCATACCAAGTATATTTTTCTTTGCTTCATCCAACAAACCCTTGGTAACCATGATCCGAGCCTTGCTTTCAAAGTAAACCCATATAATCTATATAAAGAAATATATATATATATATATATATATATATATATATATATATATATATGAACATACCGGTGCATACTTCCAATAATATATGTTGTTGTCGTCATTGTTCTACCTAAAACCGCTTGTGGAGCATACACATACTTGACCGATTATCCACATCTTCACTCTGACCATTCACTTGAAATTACCTCATAAATGCGCATCCGTGAAAGTCAATGACTCATGTGCATATTCTTCTATAATTGCAGCAACTTCTAAAGTATCCATAATATTCTCACCTCTATATCTGAGTGGTTCTCCTACTGAACATTGCTCCCTCTCGTGTGCAAACTAATAGGTGAATAAATCTTAAGTCGGAAAAACTTGTGAACCATCACCCAGATCGGAACTCCCTAGAGGTTCCACCTCAAATCTAGCTCCATACAACATTTGTGTTCAACCCGTGCCTACACCAGGTCCTTTGAGAGTATAATACCGGCCATTCTCAAAGTAAACCATGTCCCTAAACATGACAATGTCAAATTTAACCATTGACATCCGGTAAACCCTTGTAAAATCAATCGAACCTAGTGAAAAAACTCACATGAAATCGACTAACAAGTACCTTGTATGCAACCCTTCAAAGTATTGATCTTTCTTCACTCTTCAATCGACTCAACCCTTGTACAGGGACGGAGCCAGGGTGCCCGCGGGTGCCCAGGACCCCTACGAATTTTTTCAATACAGTGTTAATGTTTGAAAAAAACGTTAATTTTTTCTAAATGTATCTAAAATGCAACCGGTCTGTCGAAATGTGTTTCTATATAACGGTTTCAATAAATTTGTGCACCCTGTCATATTTGGTCTTGCTTCCGTCCCTGCCCTTGTAGAATACCCTGACATGAAATCGATTAACCCGAGAGCTACCCCAAAAACCTTTTGAAGTAAATCTTTTGTCGATTAAACCCTAACAAACCTGAAACTTGAAACCCAAACTAGTCGACACACACACCCCAAAATATCGCAATGAACGATAGTGTCATTGGGGTATGACGTCATAGCACAAAGTATGGATACAGAAAACGACCTCTATAATGAGACGTTTTGAAAAGTTTACCATTCGATTACATAAGTTAAAGTTTACAAGCAAGAAATCCCAAAGTTTGATAATACACAAAGAGTTTACAAAACATGTCGAATGGTAATTGTTAAAAGCACAAGACTCCAATGTATGCCATGCGACCCAAAAGCTCCATGAAATGCTATCACCTTAAGACCTGAGATAAACATGCTAAAAAGTGTCAACACAAAGGTTGGTGAGTTCATAAGTTTGTAATAAAATGATCTAAAATACTTTGAGAATGTTCACACAAAGAAAGGCATTGTAAATCCACTCGGCCCAAGTTCCGCCCATACAAAACTTGCAACCTGTGTGTTCACAACCCATTGCCTAAAATAGAATGAAAATCATGAATATGTGCATTAAGATAGTTAAAAGTATAATCGCCACAAAGGTCTTCCAACATATAAATATTGGGATGTTTGTAAATTAATAGCCTTCCAACAACTTAATTTGGAGCCATTAATTCTTGTATGTTTGTAAATTAGTAGCCTTCCAACAACTTAATTTGGAGCCACTAATTCTTGTATGTTTGTAAATTAGTAGCCTTCCAACAACTTAATTTGGAGCCACTAATTCTTGTATGTTTGTTCCAAATATGCATATGAAATCAAGTATAACCCAATCAAGTATATAACGCAATCAAGTCTAAAGTACAAGTAGTGTTGTTTGGCAAAAGAGTTTAAATGTTTGGATAAATAAGCATATATCTCGCCCAAATAGTTTATAGGAATTTAAACAAGTAAAAGCGGGTATGAACTCACCGGTGTGATTGATATGCTAACAAAATGAAGTGTAAGAAAGTGAGGCTCGAAACTATCCGCGACCTAAAATGAATGTTATGACTTGAGTTATGATATGTTGCCGTGAATGCATGATTGGAAAACGTATCACCCAATATGCTACTTCAAAACTAGTTATATAAAAAATATTGTTACTTGAATGTGTGACGGTTCCTTGTCAAAAATAATTACTTTTGAGCTAATGGTGAAAATGTAGTTAAAACTACGTAACGGTTTTAGTAATTGACAAATCGGTTTACATCGGACTTGACGTAATATATACATAGGAAAACTAACTGCTTTTAAGGTCCGTTTCCCAAACGTCCGCTTAGGCCCTCAAAACCTTGATTAAAATCCGACAGCTTACTAACGCTGTGAATAGTGTTTTCAGACGTTTTTACTCAAAGTTCGGTTAACCATAACTCACTCGCTTTAAGTCCGTTTTCAAGTTCTTTATATCCACGCGAAGGTAATCAAAAGTACTAATATATTTTTAAACTTTGGAGACTTCACGAAATTTTAAGGCCACTGTTTGGTCAGTTAAAAATCTGGACTGCATGTACATTTTCCGGAAAATTGTAGTTTTTAAATCGTAACTTGAAAACCACGTATCTTTTTCGTTATAACTCCGCTTTAGTCCGTTCAAAAGGCCACGCTCATAACTAAAAATCTATTTTCTAAATCTTTAATAAAACTTATAAAATGACTAACTTTTCGGAAAAATTATAATTTTACAGCGCTTCGCTTATTTTAAACTTTACCATTTTTATCTACTTGTTTAACCACAACTTCACCACAAAAATCCCTTAATCTACTCATCACCAATCCTACTAGTAAAACAACTTCATTTGATCATAACCAAAATAAATATTCATTGTGAGGCTAAAAAATATATACAAACTTAAATAAACATATATAAAATTTATGTAACCATTTCCTCCAAAACCACAACTAGACTTTGATGATCCATTTTCAAACTTCATTTTTATAAACTTTTAACTAGCACATGATTGTTAAAAATATTTATATAGCACATATGGGTGATAATCTTGGATGATAATGAATAAAATCACAACAAATCAAATATGATCATGAGGACTTCAAGAAAATGTATGAAAAATATATATGAAAAGGTAAGAGATGAAGTTTCATGCTTACAAGTTACTTGATGAGGTTTAAGAACAAAGGATTTATCCTAAACACCCTAGGTTTTTATTTCAAAACCTAAACAAAGAGTGTTACTAGATTGTGTAGAACTTGAATAGAAAATTTTGATGATCACTTCCTTTATCTCCTATGGTGGCCGGATTTTGGAGAGAAGAAGAAGAGAGGAGATCTTGACTTTCACACTTGAATTATTGTTGTATGTGTTGGATTTAACAAGTGTAAGAGTATATAAGTAAGGAAAATCTTGTAAAATCTTGATGCATCATGTATTTAATAATACATATCTTTTATTTTATTTTATATTTCTATTATTATGTAAATGTATAAGTGTAAGTAGATGTAAAGTTATTTGAGGATAGTAGTAAGTTGTAGTATTGTTAAGAAATATTAGTAAGTTGTATACACATTTGAATATTTAAGGTAGCGTTAGATAAAATAAATTTTCACGTGTCAAGATAAAATATATTTAGATCATAAAATTATAAAAATACATTTCTTGCAAAATTTGAGTGAAATAATAATTATCGTGTAGTTTTTAAGAAAACCGTCGTAATAATATAAATTTAACAATTTATATACAAAATAAATTTAAAACACTTGGTTAAACTCATTATATTATTTTTATAATCTTAATATGAGTATTAAAATATATTGGAAAAATTTTTGGAAGTATTGAATCAATTGTTCAAAATAAATATATTACGCGATAGCGTTTATTTAATAAGAAAATAAACGTTTAATGAAAAATGCAAAACCATGCACGAACCGTTATGAAATGATGAATGTGGAATATGAGAAATGACCGGAAATTGAGAATTGTGACATTCTTCCCCGATAGAAGAATCGCGTCCTCGCGATTCAATCGCGATACTTAAAGTTCTACCCTTAGGTTTCGCGAAATCAAGTGTATGGTCAAAGTGTTTATGTCAAAACTTACGCGTCTAGGTTTCTTATCTAATGAGACTCACCGAATCAATAATACGGTGGATCACTTAATGGTCTAGGAAAACGTGCGATTACGCATTGCGGGCTTCCTCGGTCCCTATATAGAATGCTCGACCTCGGGTGGACCGATATTGAGTCTGTGGTTTGGGTTATTTCCTTCAATTGCCACGCTAGAGGAGCTTGCATCGGTGGCTTATTCAATTGAGGACAATTATTCCGAAGTGATTCGGTGTTACATTCAAAGCAAGTCCTTTGATTATTCCTCATGTTGCCAACTGTGTTTTACATCGCTCCTTAAAATGGCCGTATCGATTGCAATTTGTACACAAGCGGCGTGGCTTGGTCTTGGTGATGATAAGCACATTTAGCACATTTGGGATGTGTACCGCATACTCTCTTTGTTCGAGCATCAGTTGCCACAAAACTCTTGTCCTTTTGTTGTCTCGCTACCATGTCTATCTCGCTTATTCGACCCACTTGCTTCCTTCCTCTTATCAACGCTCTTCAAAGTACCATTTCTAACCATCTCGCCTCGCCGTGGTTCCCGCCTCGATCGCACTTTGTATTGTAGACGGCTCGATTGTTTTCACAGCCCACGGATTTCGGGACAAGACCATATATGTACCTCGAGATTCTCTTGGACTCGGGGGTAACTAGATGAGGAACTAGTCCGCTAACTCATGAAATCGGTCGGTGTAGGATCGTGACCAGCCCCTATCATAGAGTGGTGATAAAATTCATCTTCCAATTTCGCATTTCATTGTCCGGCAAGACTCTCTTCAATAACGCCTTAAATTCGTCCCATGTCATACCTATAGCCTCCTCTCCCTCTAGCTCAGTAGTGTGTGTTCCACCATGTCAATGCCTTTCCCGATAACAAGCAAGCGATACTTCACCCTCCGATGTGTGGCACAATTGCCGATGTCGATCAACGACTCTGTCTTCTCTACCCATCGAGTATACGCCAAAGCACCTCCTATACCATCAAACTCCACGTGTTTGCATGCCGAAAATTCCTTATATGTGCATCCAATTATGTTGTTGTTATGGTTGGTGTTGTTGTTGTTGTTCTTGCCACTACATTGTTAGTGTCGCCAGATCGCTCCTGCTTCCGTGGTTTCCGAGTTATTCATATGAATTCCAACTTGTGTGACAATAGTGGGAAGCAAGATTTGAAGTTGTTGAGCGATGATGGCGGCAAAATCGTGGTTTCCGCCAATGTTGTTGTCATTGTTACCCATGTCGCTACCACCTCCTCTACCTCCACGCCCACCGTCATTCCACCTCTTGGTGCCGCACCACCTCGCCAAGATCGCGTGTTACTCTTTGGTGCCATTATCTCGCAAGGGAAAGAACCGTTGAATTCCCAATGTCTATACTTAACGCCCTCAAACATAATACCACGCCACAAATTGGTTCCTAAGGTGTCCACATCGATCTACGATGCGTGGTCGCATATGTCCACGTGAGTTGTGACGCATTTATAATTATGTTGGCCACCATAATTATAATTGCTTCATTTCACACGTACATACCACCAAGCATACATGTCTCGGCGATTGGTGTTACTTAAGTAGGTAGCCACCTATCATCCGATTCTAAACGGTGAAGGAGGATTTAGGGTAGGTATCTAGGAAGAGTCGCACTTGGTGTATAGGAAATTCCGTTAGGTGCTAAAGTCACTATGAGGTTTAGTCGCCAGCCAGCCCCAAAGTATCCTCAAGAGAACTCCCATCCTCGGACAAAATCATCAAATCTATCCGACTTTATAGTAACACTTATTTAGCTCGATCTCGCATCTCATCAAACAAGAACTGTCACGAGATCAAGTTAGATAAGTGCTCATTCGAGCTCCATATCTTTGATGACCCAACTAGATTTTGGGACTCCCTATTGGTACAAGGAAACTACGTTATCTAATGAGGTGGTTCTAGAAGAAATACTTAAGAAAACATATGCGCACGAAAAGTGTGTAAGGTGATAGGAAAGAAAGGATCGACGTGAGAGCGGTTATAGTCTAGGAACTAAAATGCAACCTAGTTCTCTATAACCAAGTCTCGATACCAATCATCACACCCCAAAATATCGCAATGAACGATAGTGTCATTGGGGTATGACGTCATAGCACAAAGTATGGATACGTGAAACGACCTCTATAATGAGACGTTTTGAAAAGTTTACCATTCGATTACATAAGTTAAAGTTTACAAGCAAGAAATCCCAAAGTTTGATAATACACAAAGAGTTTACAAAACATGTCGAATGGTAATTGTTAAAAGCACAAGACTCCAATGTATGCCATGCGACCCAAAAGCTCCATGAAATGCTATCACCTTAAGACCTGAGATAAACATGCTAAAAAGTGTCAACACAAAGGTTGGTGAGTTCATAAGTTTGTAATAAAATGATCTAAAATACTTTGAGAATGTTCACACAAAGAAAGGCATTGTAAATCCACTCGCCCAAGTTCCGCCCATACAAAACTTGCAACCCGTGTGTTCACAACCCATTGCCTAAAATAGAATGAAAATCATGAATATGTGCATTAAGATAGTTAAAAGTATAATCGCCACCACAAAGGTCTTCCAACATATAAATATTGGGATGTTTGTAAATTAATAGCCTTCCAACAACTTAATTTGCCATTCCAACAACTTAATTTGGAGCCATTAATTCTTGTATGTTTGTAAATTAGTAGCCTTCCAACAACTTAATTTGGAGCCACTAATCCTTGTATGTTTGTTCCAAATATGCATATGAAATCAAGTATAACCCAATCAAGTATATAACGCAATCAAGTCTAAAGTACAAGTAGTGTCGTTTGGCAAAAGAGTTTAAATGTTTGGATAAATAAGCATATATCTCGCCCCAAATAGTTTATAGGAATTTAAACGAGTAAAAGCGGGGTATGAACTCACCTGGTGTGATTGATATGCTAACAAAATGAAGTGTAAGAAAGTGAGGCTCGGAAACTATCCGCGACCTAAAATGAATGTTATGACTTGAGTTATGATATGTTGTCGTGAATGCATGATTTGAAAACGTATCACCCAATATGCTACTTGAAAACTAGTTATATAAAAATATTGTTACTTGAATGTGTGACGGTTCCTTGTCAAAAATAATTACTTTTGAGCTAATGGTGAAAATGTAGTTAAAACTACGTAACGGTTTTAGTAATTGACAAATCGGTTTACATCGGACTTGACGTTATATATACATAGGAAAACTAACTCGTTTTAAGGTCCGTTTCCCAAACGTCCGCTTAGGCCCTCAAAACCTTGATTAAAAATCGACAGCTTACTAACGCTGTGAATAGTGTTTTCAAGACGTTTTTGACTCAAAGTTCGGTTAACCATAACTCACTCGCTTTAAGTCCGTTTTCAAGTTCTTTATATCCACGCAAGGTAATCAAATGTACTAATATATTTTTAAACTTTGAGACTTCACAGAAATTTTAAGGCCACTGTTTGGTCAGTTAAAATCTGGACTGCATGTACATTTTCCGGAAAATTGTAGTTTTAAATCGTAACTTGAAAACCACGTATCTTTTTCGTTATAACTCCGTTTAGTCCGCTCAAAAGGCCACGCTCATAACTAAAATCTATTTTCTAAATCTTTAATAAAACTTATAAAATGACTAACTTTTCGGAAAAATTATAAATTTCGACAGCTCTTCCGCTTATTTTAAACTTTACCATTTTATCTACTTGTTTAACCACAACTTCACCACAAAATCCCTTAATCTACTCATCACCAATCCTACTAGTAAAACAACTTCATTTGATCATAACCAAAATAAATATTCATTGTGAGGCTAAAATATATATACAAACTTAAATAAACATATATAAAATTTATGTAACCATTTCCTCCAAAAACCACAACTAGACTTTGATGATCCATTTTTCAAACTTCTCATTTTTATAAACTTTTAACTAGCACATGATTGTTAAAAATATTTATATAGCACATATGGGTGATAATCTTGGATGATAATGAATAAAATCACAACAAATCAAATATGACCATGAGGACTTCAAGAAAATGTATGAAAAATATATATGAAAAGGTAAAGATAAAGGTTCATGCTTACAAGTTGCTTGATGAGGTTTAAGAACAAAGGATTTATCCTAAACACCCTAGGTTTTTATTTCAAAACCTAAACAAAGAGTGTTACTAGATTGTGTAGAACTTGATTAGAAAAATTTTGGTGATCACTTCCTTTATCTCCTATGGTGGCCGGATTTTTGGAGAGGAAGAAGAAGGGAGGAGATCTTGACTTTCACACTAGAATTATTGTTGTATGTGTAGGATTTTTGGAGTGTAAGAGTATATAAGTAAGGAAAATCTTGTAAAAATCTTGATGCATCATGTATTTAATAATACATATCTTTTCATTTTATTTTATATTTCTATTATTATGTAAATGTATAAGTGTAAGTAGATGTAAAGTTATTTGAGGGTAGTAGTAAGTTGTAGTATTGTTAAGAAATATTTGTAAGTTGTATACACATTTGAATATTTAAGGTAGCGTTAGATGAAAATAAATTTTCACGTGTCAAGATAAAATATATTTAGATCATAAAAATTATAAAAAAAAATACATTTCTTGCAAAATTTGAGTGAAATAATAATTATCGTGCAGTTTTTAAGAAAACCGTCGTAATAATATAAATTTAACGATTTATATACCAAATAATTTAAAACACTGGGTAAACTCATTATATTATTTTTATAATCTTAATATGAGTATTAAAATATATTGGAAAAATTTTTGGAAGTATTGAATCAATTGTTCAAAATAAATATATTACGCGATAGCGTTTATTTAATAAGAAAATAAACGTTTAATGAAAAATGCAAAACCATGCACGAACCGTTATGAAATGATGAATGTGGAATATGAGAAATGACCGGAAATTGAGAATTGTGACACTTGCTCAAAATGATCAAACTTCATTACCTTGTAACCTTATTTTAGCCGAAAGCTTGAAGTTGAAACTTCTTGTAAACCATGTCATCTTTGAAGCTTAAAACCCAAACTCCAAGAACCTTGTGACAAAAGAAAATGATTTCCTATAACCCTAGAAGAATCGATTTACCTCCTTGCAAGAAAACTTCGAGAACCTTGTTGCCTAAGTAATCTTGACTCGTAAACCTAGAAACCTTGAACCTTGTAATCTAGACAATGATAGCCAAATAAAAACCGAAAATGACAAAGAACCCAACCACCAGATCAGAAAATTCGGTATATCTCCTTCCTGGAAGCTCCACTGCAAGATCCCTCCAGTACGATCCTAGATCTATGTGTCTTCAACCTACGATTCAAAATTTGTATAAATCGGTTAACGAACACGCATCGTCAATTCTCCCAGCGACTCGCGATGGCCAGCGAGACCAAAGTCGGTTCACTCGTTTCTGTTTTTTTTGCTCTATCCACTTTGTGTGATTCGTTCTTCTTGAACAAGGCTCTGATACCAATGTTGGAAGAAATTCAACAAACCGGTTTCTAAAGCGGAACTACGAATCAAGAACTACTCCAACAAGACCTCGACAAAGGGTTATGATCCCTTAATGTCAAGTGGCACCAACACACACACACACGAGATATTTTACACTCAAACGTTTATTAAACGTAAGTGAGAAAAGAATGTAGAGATAAACCTCACCCCCTTATCTCTGTTTATAAAGAATGAATGGGGAGAAACCTAACTTTTGGTGAAATAGGAATCTATAATTTAGAAGGTTAGGATATTTCCTAATACATTACTAATCTCCTTATGTTTGAGCTAAATTACAACTAGCCCCCTAAACTTATATCATAACTATTACACACTAATATTCTAACAATGACTTTGAGGCTAAAAGACCCCTCCTAATTTTTTTCATCCCGATTACAATATGGCATATTACCTAATATAATTTAAACAGGAAAATCGTGGGAGAAAAGCATCAAACCCGAACCACCAAAACTATCTCTAAGACTTCTATCACAAACAAGAAATCCATACCAAACTCAAACAACCAATGCAGATTCTATTAACTCCAAACAAATAAATAAACAAACATTCAAATAACAACATCAACTACATATATGCTTGATCATTGAATAACTTATGGCTCACATCAACTCCATAATACATAAACATATGAGCTAGCGTGTCTGTTATACTACGAGATCGAATCACATCCGCATGCATATCCCAGTCTATAGCCAGTGTCGGGACGTCTACTAGTGCCCTTCTAACGCTATATATTGGTGCCCATGTGTCTATAACAATATACCATCACTCATTGGTGGTAGAGGAGAGGGTGGAAACGAGGCTAATTGCCTATAAGACTATAAGAGAAACGTTGTCCATTCCACCTTACAACCGGGCAGGGTATCGAAATAGCATATTACCACGTTACCTTATATAACTTAAACAGGGAAATCGTTGCCGAAAAACATCAAACCCGAACCACCAAAACCATCTCCACTAGATCCATCACAAACAAACAATCCATACCAAACCCAACAACAAAATTAACCAATATGCATCGGCTATTTCGACATTAATTGTGCAGAAAATGAGCAAATGTCAACAAATTAATTGTGTATGGAAATTTTAAATGTGGATAATATGAGGTTACAATCTAACATTCAATAATATGAGGTTACAATCTAACATAACTGCAAGAGACCAAGATTTATAAACCTGGGTATGTGCTATATAGGATGGTGTGTCGGTAACATTAGAAAGGGTTTGCCAAAACTAGAGATAAAGTTGTGGATGCGAAAAAAATGATAGGTGAAAAATAAAGAAAGTTTTACAAACTACAAACTACTTGGAAGCAAACATTTGATCTCGTAGAGTTTCTATTTTTAGTAGCTTATTTTTAAAAAAGAAAAGAAAAATCAATCTTTTTAGTCTTTAGTGCCAAACATGCCTTAAAATAACTAGGTATCCCGATTTAAGTGATAACCTCATCCCGAAACACACAAACTTTTCTTAATAATTCCGTAGCATGTATGGGTTGCAACTTTCGGTTGTTATTAAAAAGGGTTCAAAGGTCACTCTCGGTATTAACATGAGATCGGTCGGACTAAATTACCATAAACATAAAGGCTTACATAAAACCGTAATATTTGGAAAATCCACTTTTTCGATTTCTTTGATTTCACATGGCTTTACAAGCCCTAGAATCCATTTAGAAAGCAAACTAAAACACAACAATCAAAGGGAAAATGTACAACAACATTTTCATATGTTGCGCCCACTCCCATTTCCTACAACACTCGGGGTGCAATCGGTGAGTCCGCACCACATGACCATCAAGTTGGGTCACGGTTCACCCTCGTGTCGATCTAACTATCATCAAAGTTTCACGATTACCATTTACAACTCTAAACGAAAACATCGATTTTAATCAACTTCATAAATCACTTGAAACTTTAAGTTTCTTTTTCTTGGTTTGTCTTTGATTATTGTCTTTGTCAAAGGCTCTGCATCATTTGACGTTCCACCATTATTGAGTGCTCAACTTTTGCCTCTTCTTGAGGTTAACTTTTGGGTGCTTCGTCCATTGACATTTTGATTGGCTCGGATGGTTCTGCGTCATTCAACGTACCACTATTGTTGAGATGTTTAACTTCGCTTCTTTGGGGTTAACTTTTGGGTGCTTCTTCCATCGACTTTTGGTTCACTAGTTCCATTGACTGTTTTAGCGCTTCTTCCATTTCTATGAGATCTTGCGCTACTATTGGTTCTCGTAGGGTCCATGGTGGTGGTGGAGGTGGTTCGTCGTAATATATGGCATCATCGAGGCGTAAACTAGTAGAGCAAGTGATGAAACAATTGAGATTTTGGCATGATTGAAGGTGATGACCAATACCACCATTCTTTTTCAAGTGCTCGTTTTAATCATGTCCTCTAAGATCATAGTAGTCATGCCATCCGAAATGCATAAAGTTTGAAATTTATCACATAAAGATACTCCAGTCATAAAAGGTGGCTCGGGTTGGGTTTCCTGTGGTACCAAAAGAACATAATCACTCAATCACGTAATAATAATTTTAACCCTTGTCGAACAAAGCGAATCTTTGAGGACCGATTACCAAATTACTTAAGGGACTAAACGAGAAAACATAAAAGATAAGAATACAAACTTACCTCAAAATAGATTGGGCCGATTTCACAAAAGCGCGAAGATCTTAATTATCGGAGCCTCCTCTTGAAGGTCTAAAAGCTTCTCATGAAAGAGTCGCTTCAATATCCATAAATTAATTTTCAAAGACCGAATAATCTCAAAAGCTTTACCAATTAACGTCCGGGAAGAAGAACACGATGGGGTTTTCCGGTTTACCCTCGAGTTTAACCGTCAACCTCATATGGTGACTCGTTTGGGGTTCTCGTTAACCTAGAATTGTGTCGACCAAGAATCCGACTTTGTCATCTCGAGGGTTTCCATTTGACCAAGTCAATCCATTAACCAAAGTCAATTGCTTCTCGAGAGTGTCACATTGATGCGCCGTGATCGAAAAATGTTGAGTGGCATGAAGAACAATGGTATCGTGTAGACCCCACTAGTTCCAAACAATCACACCGATATATTTTTCCTCACCATTGTCCTTCGTGAATAAACCAAATTTCTTTTCAAAGGTCGCTTTGCATTGCCGACATGAACCGTTGACCTCGAGCAATTAGCTTGCGGATATAAGTCAAAACTAAACTCCTTGACGCTAATTCCCAATAATCTGATTTCTCCATTTTATACGCTAAATTTGCCACTTCCTTTAAACCACTTCGGTAAACTCTCTCGAATCTTCATCCTCTTTGGGGTTGACTAAAATCAAAATCCTCTTCTTGCGCTTGTCTTGTGAATTACGAAATGCAAGTAGGGCAATACCAACTCTTTTTCGGAAGTGGAGGATATAGACACTATGTATGATACTCTGAATTACATCTATCACATAAAAGCAAGACATGGTCGTTTTCGTCCTTTCCACATACTTTGCAGATCCCCTCCTCCCATGGTGCAATGGGAAGTGTGCTCGTGATTGTGTCAGCAAACATCGTGTTGAGTACAATTTTGGTCTCTTCAGATGATACATTGGAACCGTTGATTCTGCTGACCAGTGAAAGTACCTAAATAAAGAAAATCATATTTATTGGCAATTCGGTGATAGCTGGTGGTTATTGGTGGTGGCAGTAGGTGGCGACGGTGAGTGGCGGTGGTGATTGGTGGTGAGTGAGTGGCGGTGGTAAGTGGTGGTGGTGGGTGGTGACGGTTAGTGGTGGTAGTTATTGGTGATGGCAGTGGTGGGTGGTGGTGTGTGGCGGCGGTGAGTGGTGGTAGTTATTGGTGATGGCAGTGGTGGATGGTGGTGGTGAGTGGCGGTGTTGATTGGTAGTAGTGGTAAGTGGTGGTGGTGGTGGGCAAGTGGGTGGGTGGGTGGTGGAAGTGAGTGGTGGCAATGAGTGGTTGTGGTGATTGGTGGTGGTGGGTGGTGGTGGTGGTTGTGGCAGTGGTGATTGGTGTTGGCGGTTTTGGAGGTGGGTGGTGGTGGTGGTGAGTAGCGGTGGTGATTGGTGGTGGTGGTGGCAGTGATGAGTGGTGGTGGTGGTGGTGGTGAGTAGCGGTGGTGATTGGTGGTGGTGGTGGCAGTGATGAGTGGTGGTGGTGGTGGTGGTAAGTTAACTGAGGTTATGTACTAAGGACCAACAGCGCAAATTTTTTAATGGTGGAGGTGGTGGTCATGAAACAATATGAGGTGCGTTACCTACATTGATAACATGGATATAGTAGGTTACCTTATAAGAATCTAAAATCTATATTTCTTCGTAAAAAAAATACACTTGTGAGTTCATTCCCCAATAAACTCACCAAACGTCCTCACCTGATAAACTTTATATCTCCAATCTTCATATCTCAGCTGCTGCTCTCACCTGAACTTAACAAACCTTCTCAAGCATTCATTGTTAGTTAATTACTTCAATAGAGGTTGTGGTTCGTTGTTAGTTAATTACTTTAATTTGTGCGTTTCAACTGAAATTTATTTGAATTTAGCTAATTAGTTCATTAGAGGGTTGTAGTTACTGGTATATAGTTATAATTCGTTGAATTTGAACTCTAAAATTGTCGTGTTAATTGTTGCATATGAGGTGTTTGATCATATGCCTAACTCGATTTAGTTATTAAATTACTTAACTAGATGTTGGTAAATTTGATAACTAAATGCATGTAAGTTGTTTGATGATATGCCTAACTCATGTCTTGTAATCACCACCACCATACAATATCTTGAAAGCTCGTATATATATGGTTAAATAAACGCTAAACCCCACTTATTTATGTTTTGATTGATTACTGATATAAACCCAAATCGAAAAGTGATCATTCCCCATTTTGTATAGACCTCTATAAACGTGTAATGTTCATTTGTATTTATGAAGGATTAGTTGTTGCAGGTGGGAGGTTGGAGAGAAGTGAAGGAGTGTTGCTGAATCTTTATGGGCTATTTTGCAGGGTTGTAGAAGAGGCGTTTTTTTGGAAGAATGAAGGCCTTTGTGGGTACCCTTTGAATTCCTTTTGTGGAAATTTAAACGGGTCAGAAACGTTTCATCAAAAAGTTTCTCAAGGATCTTGTTGGCTGTTATTGGGTCGGGTTTACTGTTGTTGACCTGTTCATGATGAGAGAAAAGCAAGAAAAGAAGGCGAAAACAGTTGGAAAAGAAGAGGAAGAAATCCAAGACAATAATAAGCCATTGGTAATTCTTGGAATTGTGTTTGTTGAGAATCTGAAACAAGCTATAGACTTTTATACCATCAGCAGTATGGGGTGCCAGGTCAGCAGCAGCCCATGAGGATGTATGCGCCGCCGCCGCCTAATGGTGGTTATCCTCAGCCGCCAGGAGCTATGAATCATCCACCAGGTGGGTTGAAATTCTTTGGTTTTGACTTTTTTCGTCAAGTTTGACTTTTGCTAACTTTTTTTTTATGGTGTTTGATTTTATTGAATTGTTGTTGATATGATATGTGGAATTAATTTAGTCACGAGAGATTAGGAGGAGTTAGGCTGTTCTTGGAGACGAGCGTTTAGATTTTGTTTAAACGGGCTCCTATAGCGTTTAGCTTTTACCTCATTTTACACTTTATAAAATTGAACTTTATAAATACAACAATAACCAATCCACGGGGTAACGACGGTTTCTGACCTTTTGGCTAACTAATTCACGGGATTTGGCGTGGCCACTTTAGAGCTTTTACACCTAGAAAGAATTGAACTTGAGACTCTCACAAGCCTTCTATTAGAAACGCTAATAAAACAAGAGTATGGATTCTATGTTACCACACACTTATATAACCCAAACAACTACTATCGCTTGATAATATTGATAGTTTTGTGAAATATAACCTTAGAGTGTGTTTGGATTGAGGGTTTTCGAAATGGGATTGATTGAGGGTGTTGGGTTAGTTGATATGGGTTTCAAATGATGGAATGATACCCGAAAACAGGGGTTTTCCCATACCCATCTTACATGGTGGGTTTAGAATTTTATTCCCAATCAATCCACTTTTTTTACAATTAAAAACCCAAACCCAACCAATAAACCAAACATTAATATTAGATATGATATCTAAATTCCCATTCCATTTTATAATCAAACCCGTACCCAAATCCATTCCTAATAATAAACCAAACGCCACCTTTTGGGTTGGCGTTGGATTAGGGAGTAGTGATGACATGATTTTTCTCGTAATAAAGTGTCATATTGATGTTCTGGTGAAAAAGTTTGGAAGGACTTCGTGATATGGAGCCCATATCACAGTTTGTTAGAAAACATTACCTCGCACAAGTGTTTTGGCATTTCAACATTTTTTTGTCTAGCTCTATTCATTTTAGTTTACTTAGAAGTACTTTAGTGGAAAAAATATGTGTTTTTTATGTCGTGGAGAAAAGGGTGGTCAGTTTCTTAACATATAAGCTGTTGTGTTACATATCTATCTATGTCCGGAAGCTCATACTCGTATGTGTTGTTCATTTTGCCTTGGTGAAAAGGGTGGTCAGTTTCTTAAAATTTAGGCTGCTATGTTTCTATATTTTTGTATAAGTTGTCTTTGTTTAAATATATAATGCGTAAGTAGCCAAAACGTGCAAATTCGGTTGCTGGTCAAAGCAGGTAACATAATCTGGTTGAAAATTGACGGTTTAGGTTGACCCAGAACAAGCTGCCAAAAAATTATACCTTCTATCAGAAGTATGTGTGTCAAATATGATTACAAAACTATATTATTTTTTATCAGCTAAAGATTAATATAATATGATCCATTGATCTGACACACTCATAAGCGTGTGTGTGCAAACTCGAAAATTCCATATTGCATGCTCTGTTCATAGCAATAAAGTTCATCGCATTCTCACTTCTCCCTATCACTTTTTATCTGTGTTTGCATTTGCCCATGTTTACATGTTTCTATCATTCTTAATCCATTCATTTTTTATAAATATTAATCCTTGATTTGTATATGCAGTTAAATTTTGAGAAGAAAAAAGAGAACATGAAGAATCAGAAAGCAGCAGATGCTGAAGGTGCTGGTAAAGAGGAAGACAAGAAAGAACCTCTTAAGCCTTCCGTGGAGGAATCAAAGGATATTAAAAAGGAGGATGATAACAATGAAGAAAATAAAGATAATATTGACTGATGAAGATAAAGAAGCTGACAAAGAAGCTAGTGAAAAGCTTATAGGAATGATAGAAGAAAGGATAAAGAATAAACCTCTACCACCTCCACCTCCACCCCCACAAGCTCTTGTTACTGCTGTTAATATAACCTCTGAACTTCCAACGAAGTCGAGAGATGGCGATTCAGATGCTGACATGGCAAAAAATGGTTAGCATAAACTTTGGAGTCCATATATTTAGGGGGTGTTTAGATTTGTGTTTCAAAACGATTATCAAACTATTAGGTGTAGATGACCAATTTCATACTGTTTGCATTATGAAAGGGTAATTTTCGTTATATAAATACCAAAATTTTCGAATTTCACAAGACATATGTATATTTTTACAAAGACGTCTTTTTTGGTCATTTGGGTATAAAATCTTGAAATTAGCAAAGTTCACAACTGAATATATGATATTTTTCATCTTCAAACAGTATAAGTACATGTAAATGCTATTTCAAATTCTTCTACTGCCCGCTTTTATTACATCTGGCTATGTGCTCCGGATTGTTCACAGTTACATAGTATAGCTTAAAATATACACCCTCTTAGTAAGAACTTGTAATATGTGAACTCGAAGGTGTAGGTAAATGTTTGTCTTCTTTATTTGATGTTGGAAGCTCTATCATGCTATAATGCTTGACCCTATCATTTACATATGCAGCAGAAGATAAAAACGATGAAGAGACGACCAGCAAAGCAAACTTTCTAGCGGCGAGACCCGAAACAAGCTCACCTGAACGAAAAAACGCTAGGCGGAGCAGGGATCCAGAGCGAGACCTAAAGCGTGAAAAGGAACGCAATTGGAAAGGTACGAAGAGAAAGGGAGCAAGACCGAGCTAAGAGAGAAGGGAACGAGAATACAAAATACGTGAAGATGAGCGGCGATACGGGGTCGTCTAAAGGAGTGGGAAAATCGGGAAAAGGAAAAAGCGTGCCCGCAAACAAGAGAGGAAAGGAAAAGGATAGAGAACAGGACAGGAAATATGAGATATTAGAACAAGAGAATGATGATGGCTATAGCAAAAAGAGAAAATATAGAAGTAGTGGGGAGGAAAGAGAAGAAAGAAAACGAAGGTTAAGGGAAAAGGAAGAAGATATAGAAGACAAGATTAAAGAGGAAGAAGAGATTGCTGAGGCGAAGAAGAAAGCCGAAGAGGAAAGGGAGCAGCAGAAAGAACAACAAAAACATGCCTTGGAGCTTTTATCTAGTACTACAACTAATGGAACTATGTTAATTGATGGAAGCTTGGCGGAAATCAGAAATAAGGCTTCTGACCACCCGACCACTGATATTGAAATGGCAGATGCAGACGAAAACGGTAAGTTTTTCAATTCAACTAGATTTTTTTCTTTACGTTTCTCTTTATGTATGAATGTCTGACCTAGTCAACCAGTTAAAACCAGTCCTGGTCCTAGATCTTTTTACTTGTAGTTAGAATGACATATCACATGTTATTAAATATTGGGTTATAAATTATACTCGCAATTAATAATTAAGTTAAAACAAGATTTACTAAATTTTTGAAAAATGAGCATTGAACATTTCTAATCCTTTGAAGAATGAAAATACCCTGTTTTCAAAAAGCACCTTAGATCATTCTTTTGAAGCATTAAAATATAGTATATGTAATGGTATAATTTAAAAAGATTTATACAAATATCAGAAAACTACATTTAATATTATATGGAAAACACTAAAGGTGGGGTGATGCATAATATGTGAGTGAGCTTTTGCCTTTCATAAGAAATATCACATGGAAAAACAATTTTACGTTCTGTGCATAAGTGAACTGACGTTAGGACCAAATATTCGGGCTTAATCGGTCCTAGGGATAGTCTCATGTTTTGGCTTGTTTGTTCATTTGTATTACTAATCACCACCGGGGTTCCGTATAACAGGTAACAGGAGTACACAAAATGGGACTAGTGACGACTCAGTCATGGAGTCTGCGACTGCTTCACAGACAGGACAAAACAATACCGTCGGAACTAAAAGTTAGGATTTGGTCTTGTGGGTTCAGGAAAAGAACTACAGTCCTTCTCTATTCCACGAAGAGGAAGATGAGGATGCACAAAAGGATAAAAAGATCGACCTTTGGTTCCTATAGATTATTCAACCGAAGAATTGCAGGCTGTGAGAGAAACTACTCCGCTTGCACCATCTTCTAATTTGGCTGCTGCTGCTGAATTTGCAAAACAATTGGACATGCAAATACAAAAGAAGAGAGACCTGATTCAGAAAGGGAACGCAGTAGACGGTCCCATGATAAATCAAGCCATCGAGATAGGGACCGGGAGGAGACTAACCGATCCAGAGATGAAACAAGAGAGAAAGAGAATGTCAAGACACCAGATAATAAGAAGCTTTTGGATGCAAAACAATTAATTGACACCATTCCAAAAACTAAGGACGAGTTGTTTTCGTATCCAATAAATTGGGCAACTTATGACAAGGTTAGTATAGAATTCTTGCTTTATAGTTTACTTATAAATCGATTGATTTGATTATGTCTGATCCCAAATTGGTAAGCTGAAAGAATTGCGCAAAAAGATGAAATGGGTCAAATGGGATAGAAGCCATCCTAAGCTTATTAAAATGCATAAAAACCTTCTAAATCTCTATGTAAATTGAAGTTGAATTATTTTGTTAGTAATATAGGTTTTTGTACTCATGTTTACCACACTAGTGACATATAAAATTGAACTTTGTTTTATAAAAGGAGTGTTTGTGGGTCCCCTACTTGATCTAACACACACAAAAAAGCTACCTGTTTGACTTGTTTCCAAATTCCTACTCGCCCATTTTCCACTCTTGCTTGCTTAATTGCCAAGTCTTTTTCTATGTATTATAATTGAATGTTGAATATTTTGTAAAGCAGAACCTAGCTATGCGCATTTAGACATACAAACAGAGTTTTATGTTTCTGTTACATAAGTATTATGATTAGTGAGAACTTCTTAAACTTGTTCTTTTTGCTTAGGGAGATAGTTTAACCGCTAAGTACTTTTAGTTAAATATGACATCTTTTGATTAGATTGGATACTTACACGAGTAATAGCCACTAGGCGTTCTATTTTGAATAAGGTCATATCAATGTGAACTATTTCTCTCCCGATAAAAGAAAGCAGCAAAAACTAGCCAACTAGGTATGACCGTATGACTCCCTCCCCTGTATTTTTCCTAGAGTTCTTTCTTGTTGAGATATGTGCTTGACATTGCAAAACAATTTTTTTTTATGGGTTCGGATAGGTATTTTTTTCTATTAATACAATATTATTTAACGATCAGATATGTTTATAACAAGGTAAGGATTTCATATGGGAATATTTAATGACCTTAGGAAGTGTCCATATATTAGATCAGTATGATTTGTAAGTGTGTTATTTTTTGTTTTCAGAATGGATTGCATGAACGGATGAGGCCATGGATCTCCAAGAAAATAACCGAATTTTTGGGCGAGGAAGAGACAACATTAGTAGATTATATTGTGTCAAGCACTCAAGAACACGTGACAGCAAATGAGATGTTAGAGCGGCTTCAGTCTATTTTGGACGATGAAGCTGAAATGTTTGTGTTAAAGATGTGGAGAATGCTCATTTTTGAAGTGAAGAAAGTGGAGACTGGTCTTGCAGGAAGAGCCAAGGCTTAAACGCTCTCCTTTGTTGCTATCATTGTGGTATTATCGTCTTCTGTTATAGCTTTAGTACATTTCTTTTCCGTAACATTTTTTAGACAACTTTGATAAAAAGTCAAATCTAAAGATCAATTTAGCTGACATATCGCCAACATCGTCTTCTGAATAATTTGTTCTATTTCGCTCATCATGTAGTCCCAAGTTTCACCTTTTAAATCAAGCAAAGTTTTGTCTCTGATTCTGTATTTGTTCATAACTTACTGGTATGAATGCTACTTACTCGGGGTTGCTTGGAAGTAATTGCCTACTCCCTTATGATAGTGCGAATATGCAATAAGTTCTTTTTTTTTTGAAAAGCTAAGATATCATTAAAAACCCGGCTCCAAGGAGGAGGCCGAGGAAAAGCTACAGAGAAGCATATACATAGAAAACACAGGAGCTAAGACAAGAAGAAGCTCCAAAAACCAGAAACCAACAGAAACTAAAAAGAATTACATAAAAATATCAAAAGGCCGAGAAATCCAACAGTCCCATGAAGCAGATTTCAATGTGCAACGGCTAGCGATCCAAGTTTTGGTAATTCTCTGAATGAGAGGGAAAATGTCCTCATCTCTAACTTCTAAGCGGTAGATTATAGTAAGTTTAATGAGATAATTAGCTTGTTATGGACAGAGTTGCATGTTTTTAGCGTGTATGTGCATGCTTTTGTTGCTTTAAAGATGTGCTAAATATTTGTAGGATATTGCTAAGGCGTGCTTAAAGGACACGCTACCTGGTTTCAGAGATACACTTTTACGCAAGTATGGTACTTGATCTATGTTTTATTACATGAATAATGGGTGTTCGATTCGCCTCAAGCATCTTTCATCAAATATTTTGCTCCTACCCATTTCATTTTAAATATTAAAATAAAAATGTGAATTACTGTGATATTTAAATGAATACACGAGATTATACATATATGAACGACTAATGTTCTTTCACTTATGAGATTGTGTAAGGCTATCCGAAACTTTTTTTTTTAATATATGCGTTCAATAACGACTAATGTTATTTCTCTTTAGATGTTTAACCTGAGCGTACACGGGTTTAAAAGTTAAATATGGCTACAATTATTTTATCATGAATGTAAATATCAAAATGAAGGTACGACCTCACAATGAATATATGATATTGTACATATAACAACTCCACATAGTTTTTCAAGGGTCATTACGTGTTATTAAACACGCATAATGTTTAGAACATGATATCGATAGTTAAATTCAAATAACATCAACTTTAACATTATGTCAGTTATAATAAAAAGTTTATGTAAAACCGGACCATGCATGAGTATTATAACTATGTAAGTATAATGATTTTACATAATTTTATAAAATAATTTTATTTAACAATCTTGCATATGCACGATTTGAAAAGCTGGTTCAAAACAACAACAATTTCCTGCCTCTTCAAAAAAATATCCCAAGATAAAAAATGATATCCAATAAATACAAGTTCATCGGACTCATGAGTTTCCTAACATCTATTTTGAGATGATTGACTTCAGTCTTCATCATATATTTTCCACAAAATAGGACAATTGTATATATTTCTTACTTTTGAAAATACGAAAGGATAAGAAATCAATTTAAGACCATCCACTTAAATTGTAGGACATATATAGCAACGTCTACTTTGAGATGATTAACTTTAGTCTTCATCATATTTTCCTGAGAATAGGACAATTGTAATTTTCATACTTTTGAAAATACGAAAAGATAAGAAATCAATTTGAGACCATCCACTTTAAATTGTACGACATATTTAGCATCACCACTTAATTTCTATGGTTTTTTCAAATATTGAAAATTTGTAGTAGCAATTAGTTAAGCTATGGTTTTTTCAAATGTCAAGACTTTTTCGGTAGCAATTAATCAAACTTCAAAACATGTATAATTAAAAATAAAAATAAATCAATAAGACAATAAATATCACGAAATAGAAAAGAATGTCTAATAAATACAAGGTTTTAGGAGTTATGAGTATCCTAACATTAATTTGGGAGCTTTAACTTCAATTCTTTATACTTTACACATAATAATATGACATTTTAACTTCTTCACAATCTCTCACCGCAAGCCCACGACCAAAAACTATCATCAATCATTGAAAACATAATCGACAAAAGATAAAAGATTAGCCCTAGCTAAAGGTATTACTCGTCCACGCTTCTTTACGGGTAATGTGCTAGTACTTATTAACAACTATGCTTATTAGAAGGTATCAATTAATATGACCTAAACAATCCTAAAAGTTATAATAACTCTCACCACAAAAATATAAACAACTATGCATCCACAAATACGCACTACAATTTTCTTTAACTCACTGTTTCAGTATTATTTTAATTAGCGTCATTAACATCCTTTATTCATTATAAAATATAAGTTCAATTTCTAATAGTACCTTTTGTTGCCTTATAATTATATTATTATACAACTTCATAAAACATATATATTTTACTCATGAATCTCCGCTACTAGATTGATTAACAACCGTTTTTGTTATATTTTCGATTAGTTAAATTGTTTACCTTTTTATCCTGTGATGTTCGTGAGTCACTAAGTTAGTAATTTGTATATTAGTGGGAATTTATTTTGAATTTACTTAAGCTTTTTTTGGCCATTTTGATCGAGACTCCTATATGTGTACGTAGTAATTAAATTATTCTTTAAAGTTTACTAAATCAACATAGTCGAAAATTTTAGAATTTCTCGGAACTATACGTATATTATATAGGTGTACTTTATATCACGTTATCTAGTTTGTTACCTTATGAATGGGTTACTTTATTTGGGTTCATTTATTTGGTTAGTATTTAGAGAGCACGTTGCATTGGGAGCTAGAAGAAATTTCGTGAAGGGGCGAAGCAAAATTTTTTTTTCCAGAAAAACATTAGATGGGAGGGCCGAGATGAAATTTTATTTATTTATTTATTTATTTTAATTATTATTTTTTTAACACATGTAATCACGAAAAAATACACTAACGAGCTTAGGCCTAGGGGCCGGGACCTCCCGTCCTCACATAGCTCGCCTACTGGAATTGGTTATAGCATCCCACGTTATAGCTTTTTGTTTCCTATAGCGGCGCCATGTGCGTTTAGCTCCATCGGTCCCCTGCGTTATAGCACCATCGCCATGTATATAACGGAAGTTATCGGAGTTTTCCCTTCTTTTTGAGCGTAAAAGTGGAGTGAGTGTGGCTTTGGTTGTATATTATAGGAATTATTAGAAAATGCCTTTTTGGTTGTGTGTTATAGGAATGTTATAGAAGTGACGGTGTGTATAACACACTTATAACATTGTATTGCACCTAGCTCTCTTATATTCATATTTATGTCACATAACTATTCGAGGACCAAAAGATATCACATGTTGGATGGACCAAAAGATATCACATGTTGGATGCACATGCAATAAGACAAATTGCAAAGATTTTAGAGTCTTTAGACGTATAGTTTGGGACTTCAATATTTTCCATGAATATTTGCACCACACAAATATATATATCACATAACAGTTGGGGGACCAAAAGATATCACGTTGGATGAACATGCAATAAGTACAAATTGCCAAGACTTGAGAGTCTTTAGACGTCTAGTTTGGGACTTAAATTTTTTTCCCATGAATATCTGCACCACACAAATATATATCACATAACAATTGGAGGACCAAAGATATCATCACGTTGGATGAACATGGAATAAGTACAAATTGCAATGACTTTAGAGTCTTTAGACGTATAGTTTGGGACTTCAATTTTTTTTCCATGAATATCTGCACCACACAAATATATATCCGTTCTCGTTCAATTATTCTTTTTCTAAGTATATATAAAGTCGCATGGGCGTATATGTTGATATATCGATAAAATAACATCAATACAAATACTTTGAGCCTTTCACAAAAGGAATTCGTCCACTTACTTACAACATATATACATTATGAGAAAAATATTTGCTTTTACTTTATGCAAACTCATGTTTTGTGTATTGTGTCACTTGTTCTACTATCGTTTATTACCACGGCACCACTTCCCATGGCCACAAACCTGTTGTAGCAGCAGGGAGGGCTACTAATACGTCATCGATAATGAGAGAAGCTCTTCTTGGTTTCAAAGCCCGCCTTCTACACCCCGATGACCGCTTCTACATGGAAACCCGAAGAAGAAGATTGTTGTAAATGGAGTGGAGTCAAGTGTGACAACCAAAGCGGTCATGTCACAATGCTTGACTGATGTGCGACTATTATACGGATCGTGTTGGAGGTGAGATTAGCATTTCATTGCTTAACTTAACCTACTTGAATCATCTTGATCTGTCTTACTGTTCT
Source organism: Chrysanthemum lavandulifolium (assembly GCA_022545495.1). Taxonomy (NCBI): domain Eukaryota; kingdom Viridiplantae; phylum Streptophyta; class Magnoliopsida; order Asterales; family Asteraceae; genus Chrysanthemum; species Chrysanthemum lavandulifolium. Next base: position 24,426,652 of record CM040241.1, on the reverse strand, counting down.
TTCCATGGAACGATTCCCCCGTCCATTGGCTCCATGACTCATTTAACTTATCTTGACCTTTACGAAAATGAGTTTACGGCACCATTCCCATGTCCATTGGTAACATGACCCGATTAATTTCTCTTCACCTTTCTTATAATCGGTTCTTGGCACCTTTCCCAAGTCCATTGGTTCCTTGACCGCTTTAACTATTCTTGACCTTCACAGAATCGGTTGGTTGGAACCATTCCTTTGTCCATTGGTTATTTGACAAATTTATGAGCTTTACTTAAGGGGCAATAATTTTAGTGGCACCATTCCCGAGTCCATTGGTTCCTTGACCAAACTAACTTACCTGACCCTTAGTTATAATAATTTCAGTGGAATCATTCTAAGATCCATTGGTTCATTGACCAAATTAACAGACCTTCCCTTTCAGAGAACTCTCTCCATGGAACCATTCCTCCAGAATTTGGAAACCTCACCAATTTGCTACATCTTTCACTAGAATTCCTCAGTAGTTGTACAGTAGAAAACTTAGATTGGTTGTCTTCTCTATCTTCTTTAAGTGACCTTTATATGAGTGGAACTTCTCTGGCCAAAGCAAATAATTGGGTAAATGCAATTATATGTCTCCAAAACCTATCAAGTTTAAGCTTAGTTGAATGTGACCTCTCAAAAGTCATGCATCCATATTCTTTAGTTGTCAACTCTTCGTCATCTATTGGTTACCTTTTTCTCGATAACAACAATCTCAACTTATCAGTTTATCGCTGGTTGTGCCCATTAGTTGGCAATAGGCTTATGTTTTTATCTGTTTCTGGCAACTCGTTGGATGGGAATCTTTCAGATTTTCTGAACAACTTGTCTCGATGCACATCCCCAAATATGTTAATTTCTTTGGATGTTTCAAATAACCAATTAACAGGGTCATTGTCTGATGAGATTCAAAACTTTTCATCCCTATATGAGTTGAACCTATAATCCAATCAGTTAAATGGAACAATAAGTGACAAATTGTGGCAACTACCCACACTTCAAACACTGAACCTATTGTACGAAACTATAAGCAACACAAGATGAACAATAGAACCTTTATTCAAACCTAAGCCACAATAGTTAGCTTAGATTAAGTTTGCAATAGTATCCAAAATGTTACAAGATTAGATTAATGTCAATGAGACAATAATCATGTAAGTATAAAGACAAGACAAGATCAATGAAATGATCAGAAAGAAGAGAAGAGTGTGATACAATGACTGCACACTCAAGTGATTCTAACCCTAGATTAAGGGACTAATTAAATAGGAGATCAAGTTACACTAAGACCCCTCTAACGGCTATAAATGACTCATCAGCATAAATGAGAATAGCTTGAGTGACGAGCATCTTGGAACTTTAAACCTTTTATTCTTTGTCCATGATTAACCACTGTAATTACCACCTTGAACATAACTTGAAAGCCATTAGTAATTGATAAACAATATCAAACAATATCAATTTTTCACACAAGAATTTATCTTGATAAGCAGGAGGTTTTTGTAAGTATATCTCAGTTTGGTTTGAAGAGCCAATTTTTGGCACTTATAACACCTCTTGCAATTTTTCCACGATGAAGTGGACATCAATTTCAAAGTGTTTTAATCTTTCATGGAAAACAGGATTGATGACAAGTTGTAAAGCGATTGTTATCACAAAAGATTAACATGGAGATTGATATCAACTTTTAGATCTTTTAAGATTTTTGGATCCATATGATTTCACAGCGGCAGAGACATAGATCTATACCGCTTACGGAAGATTTTGAAAGAGTATTTTGTTTTTACTTTTCCATGAGATCAAACAATCATTAAAGAAAACACAATAACCTATGATAGATTTTACGGTTTTCTTGCATTTGGCCCAATCGCATCACTATATCCTTCAAGATGATTTTCGAGTTCTTTGAAATTGTACCTTAGACCTTTCCTGGAGCTCCTTTTAGATATCTCGAACATTGAGGCACATTCTAGATGAGATTTTAGAGGAGAATGCATATATTGTGCGGACAATGAACCGAGTATGAGATGTCGGTCTTGTATGGGTGAGATAGATAAGTTTCCCAAGTAACCCGATAACCGATGATGTTGACAAGTAAGGGATCATCAGATGGGAATGTATGGAAGAACGAGTTGGGTTCCATAGGAGTGGACACGAGTTTGCACCCAAGAATACCAAATTCTTTGAGGAGTTCAAGACAGTATTTTCTTTGGGAGAGACAAATGTCATTCCAGTTTTAAAACCTCAATACCAAGAAAGTATTTTAAGTTTCCCAAGTCTTTGATATGAAATTTTGATTTTAGAAATTCTTTGAATAGGTTTATCTCATCAATACAGTTTCGATGAGGACTATATCATCCACATAAACAAGCGAGCAATAAACTTGTTATTCTCTGTTTGGTGAATAAAGAGTGATCATTAACATTGAAAAGTTATTTTCTTTTAAAACAACGACAAGTTTTTCATTCCATTTCACGGGAGCTTGTTTAGGCCATATAGAGACTTGACAAGTTTACAAACTTTATTCTTATTGTTCTCATTACAAAACCCCTTGGGGATGGTCATATAGATATCCTCATCAAGATCTCCATACAAGAAAGCATTGTTAACATCAAGTTGAAAAAGAGGCCATTTGTTTTTACAGCTAAGGCAATAAGACATCTAACCAAGAGACATTTTCACAGCAGGAGAAAAAGTTTCATCATAGTCTATTCCTTCCCTTTGGTTATAGCCTTTAACAACTAATCTAGCCTTGTATCTATCAACTTCACCATTGGCTTTATATTTGATTTTAAAGATCCATTTGTAGCCAATAGGAGTTCTATTAGGAGGTAGATCAGTTATATCCCAAGCATGGTTTTCATTTAAGGCTTCAATTTCAGAGTTCATAGCATCAACCCAATTACTATCAAGGATAGCTTCTTCATAACAGGTAGGTTCAATACTTTTATTAAGACTAGATGCAAAGCAGTAATTATCTTTGTTAAGATTAGAGTAATTAACAACCTTTTCAACACCATATTTGACTTTTCCTTCTACAATAAAGTCGTTAAGATTCTTGGGCAACTTAGAGACTCGGTTGACCTTCTAGCGATAGTGGTGGCAAGCCTCTTTCTTGTTCGGCGAGAATCGGTGTTGTATCGGTAGAATTAGAAGATGCATTAGCGGGATGTGATTCATGTGATATGGTGCCCTCGGGGTGTGTATTATCATCTATAGATGTTGCAACCGGTTCGTCAATCCTAGTAGGATGACTTACCACCGTGCCATCATCATAGGATGTCACTCTCCTTCATCATTGGGACTTATTTGTGAGTCAAAGAAATTTTTGTGATTTAAGTCTTTTGGCACAAAAGTTTCAACAAAAGGTTTTGACAAGGTATTTTCATTTTGAAGGAAAACAGTTTCATAAAATTTTACATCTCCGAGTAAAAGATATTTTTTGTTTCTAGGCTCAAGAGTTTATAGCCTTTTTCTCATTTGAGTAACCAATAAGGACACTTTTTCGCACCTACTACCAAATTTATCGAGATGTTGAGAATGGTGGCATAGCATAAGCGACCAAAGACTCTAAGGAGAGAGTGAAGGGTCATGCCCATACACAAGGAAGAAGGGGACTTGCAGACGTAACTCAAGAGGGTAACTGTTTATGACATAGGCAGCAGTTAGAACACATTCAGGCCAAAGATATAGAGGTAATTCCCCCTGAAACATAAGGGATCTAGCTACATTAAGGAGATGCCTATGTTTCCTTTCTGCAATACCATTTTGTTGTGGTGTATAAACACAAGAGGTTTGATGTAAAATTCCTTTTTCATGGAAAAAGTGTTGAAGTTTATTATTGACAAATTCTGTCCCATTATCACTTCTAAAAATCTTAACATTGTGTTCAAATTGATTTGATAGCATATGAGTAAAGTTAACAATGGAAACATAAACATCATCCTTCCCCTTAAGCATATAAACCCACACTGCCCTAGAATAGTCATCAACTATGGTTAAAAAATATTTGTAACCATCTCTGCTAGTGACTTTATATGGTCCCCGTACATCAAGATGAACAAGTTGACCAATTTTAGTTGATTTACGTTCACTTAGAGGAATGGTTCCTGGTTTGTTTAGCTTTATTACAAGTATCACGAGATGATCGAGCCGGATGTACTATCAAATTTAAGAGTGGGTTTAAGTATGTGTAGGACTTGGTCAGAGGGATGACCAAGTCTTTGATGCCAGATTTCTAGAAACATGACAAACAGATATGCAGTTATTAGAAATAATCTTACATGTAGAATCAATATCAAACATATATAACCCATTGTATTGTTTACCAATCCTCACAATCCTTTTTGATGTAAATCATGTATATAGCAATTAGATTCATTAAACCCAACAAACATCTTATTGTCTCTAGCAATTTTATGAGCAGATGGACTAACATTGTACTCGTGAACAACTAGAACATCAAAAGAGTTAGGTCATTATTGACCTTTATATCACCAATTTTAGTAATTATAGGCTGAGTACCGTTGGGATGTCCAATGTAAGCCAAGATTTGAAATGTTAACAACATTGATTAAAAAATTTCGAACACAGTCATGTGTCGATTTGCACCAGTCAACAATCCAACCAAGACCGATGTTTCGGATAAGGATTTTGTGTTGTTGTTAAAAAATTTGTTGAAGTTTATATTAAACTTGACACCGCCATTAAAGAAGGTTCTGAAAAATTTTACCCGCTAAGTTGGCATTAGCGATGACACATTGTTGTCATTGAGAAGACTCATAAGTCCGGAGAGTCGTTCATTAGACAAGGAAACAGGAGAGTTGCTAGCACTATTATCGATGATATGATTAGTTTCAGAGAAACATTGTTATCTTCTTGAAAGGTTTACCATTAAAATTCCTTTTAACATATCCAGCAGGATAACCAACAAGATCATAACATCTATCAACAGTGTGACCGTGTTTTTGCAATTAGTACATTTGAGATTCATGTTTGGTCCTTTCCTATTTGAGTGTTACCGGTATTAAAACCGAACCTTTGTTGTTAAAACCTTTTTGTTATCAAAAATTTTCCACCATCGAAGTTTTTGCAAAGAAAGGTCGTAGCATTGGGTTTAGCGAGCTATTCCCGGATGAAACATTTCGTGAGATTCTTCTCCGAGACAACAACAGAGAAAGCAGCTTTGACATTAGGTAAAGGATCTCTAGTTAAAATATTGCTTCGATGGGGACATAGGAGTCATCAAGACCCATAAGAAATTGCATTAACTTGATTAGTCGATTGTGTTTTTCAAAATGTTTTGCACCTCACAAGGTGGAGGCAAGCTAATCATACAATCAAATTGTTTCCATAAAGAGTTAAGGTTGTTATAATAATCGACAAGAGAGGACCCACTTTGACTAAGAGAGTTTAAATTTTATGCAAATTAAAAATAGTCGAACCATCAACCTTATCATAAGTATCTTTAAGATCATTCCACATTTCATAAGCGGTTTTAGCATAGATAGCACCATCAAATAGTTCGGTGAGAGAGTTAAGAATCCAAGTAACCACAACAGAGTTACAAGTATCCCATTGATTAGCAAGACTAGGGTTCGAATCATTTCTTGTGCAAGTACCATCAATAAACCCTAACTTATTATGGTTCCTTAAAGCAAAGGTCATGGCCATATTCCATATTTTATAATTTTCGGTTCAGTGAGTTTAATAGAAATAATGGGAGTACCATTGGTATTGTTAGGGTGTAAATACAAAGCATCACCAAAGGATAAGCTTTTCTCGTTGGAAGAACCACCAATATTATCATCACCAATAGCCATAATGCAAACAATAAGATGACGAGATATAATAAGACGTAGAGATAATAATAAGAGCAAATAGACAAATAAATAAGACCTTGTATTTAAGAAACAACAAGCACCAAGCTCATGGACTAGGGTAAACCAGGCGGTATTCGCACCACTCAAAGGTGGCGGATCAAGATGTTAGTCTACCCGTTTGCACCCACAAAGACTTAAGTATTGTATGTTTGAAGAAGAGATAAGACTTAGACTTACGAGAAATATCCAATGGAAGAACAAATCACAATTACCCTAGATTCACTTAGTCTAGGGCTAATTGTAAGTAGAAAGATAACCAAAGTGATTACGCCAGTAGCAATAACCCCAAACCACCAATTTGTTGCCGAAGAGAATCAATGAGCCTGAAGCTCTGATACCATGTACGAAAGTATAAGCAACACAAGATGAATAATAGAACCTTTATTCAAACCTAAGCCACAATAGTTAGCTTATATTAAGTTTTCAATAGTATCCAAAATTATTCAAGATTAGATTAATGTCAATGAGACAATAATCATGTAAGTATAAAGACAAGACAAGATCAATGAAATGATCGAAGAAGAAGAGAAGAGTGTGATACAATGATCAACACTCAAGTGATTCTAACCCAGATTAAGGGACTAATTAAATAGGAGATCAAGTTACACTAAGACCCTCTAACGGCTATAAATGACTCATCGGCGAAATGAGAATAGCTTCACAGAAACGAGCATCTTGGAACTTTAAACCTTTTATTCTTTGTCCATGATTAACCCTTGTAATTACCCTACACTGAACATAACTTGAAAGCCATTAGCAATTGATAGAATGACATGTTTCCCACAGATTAATACCCCAAAAATTAACACCTATCTTCCAATTCACTTAGAGGTGTTATCTATGAAAACATTGGAAAATCAAATCTTTGGTATGTATATCTTTCATACAACTCACTCGAAGGAGTTTATTTTAATGATGACGTGTCCAACCTTTCTATGAGTGTAGTGTATATTGATTTCAGCTCTAACAAGCTAGGACCTCGTTTCCCCAAATGGATACAAAAAATGAAAAGCCTTAGGCATTTTGATCTTTCCAACAATAGCATTTCGAGACAATTCCTACTTTTCGGCACAAGTAAGTTTTTAGATCGTCCGTAAACAAATTCCAAGGAGGAATCTCTTTCTTGTGCCAAATCTATGAAAACATTGAATTTCTTGATCTCTCACGTTAGCATTGATCGGCAACTTCGACGACTTGAAGAATTTGACATATCTAAAAGTTCTTAATTTAGGCCACAACATGCTATCGGATATCTTCCTCCTATGTAGGATGTTTGGGTCAACTCGAGACGTTATCTTTATACAACAATGACTTCTCCGAGAATTGCCATTGTCTTTGAAGAATTGCACCAAGTTCGCCTTTTGGACTTGGGGCCAACAAATTAACCGTAATATTCCCGATTGGATTGGTAAAACTTGTCAAGGTTGTACGCTTTTAGCCTAAAATCAAACAACTTTTCCGGAGCCATCCTTTCACAAATATGTCAATTAGTAAGTCTTCAAATCTTAGATTTGTCATTTAACAATCTTCATGGAACAATCCCATCGTGTGTGCAAAATCTTACTTCCATGGTTCGAAAAGGATTGTCTCGGATCGAACCTACATCAATATGGTCGTCTTGTTAATGATGCACAGGTCTTACCACAGTGACAATAGCTATATTGAAAATCTGTTGATTGAATGGCAAGGAAAGGTAAATGAGTTTAGTAGAAATCGATTGGTTAAGACAATTGATTTATCAAGCAACGATCTCACAGGATAAATCCCATATGAGATTACCAATCTGCAGGATTAGTATTACTAAACTTGTCACCAACGCCTACTTGGAGAGATTCCAAAAGATATTGGTCAAATGAAAGAACTTCAAATTTTGGATTTATCCAAAAGTTTCTCGGAGGGTTGCCAACAAGCATGTCTAAGATGAATTTTTTAAATTATCTTGATGTCGAGATAATAACTTGTGCAGGAGGATTCCATCCGCACGCAACTCAGTCCTTTGAACCATCAAGGTACATTGGAAATGCTGGACTATGCGGACCTCCCTGACCAAGTATTGTCCCGAGATAAAGAACTTGAAGTAACACCGTAGTTGATGAAAGTAAGAGTGATGGCGAAACCATAGATGAACTTAAGAGATGGTTTTATATTGGAGGGTCGCTGGTTTTCCTCTGGGTTTTGGATGGTAGTTGGCACTTTACTTCTTAACCGCCGTGTGAGACATGCTTTTTCGGTGTCAAGATAGCTTGAAAGATTGGGTGTATGTTAAGGTGGCGGTGCTCATGGCAAAATGGCGAAGGGTTGCGATGCGTGGTGTATATGTTTTTGTGTGTTTTTTCATCTACTTAGTATTGTAATTTCATGCTTTACTTGTATTTGGCAATGGTTTTAGTCCTAGTTATTAATAAAATTGCCACTAACACCATGGGTGGCCATTTCCCTGTAATATTAATACACCAAATTAAGAACAGGTTAAAGGATTTGAGTGGTGTGAGTGTCAAAGTGTGGTTGTTTCCCTCTTGTGGAAAATGGGGAGTTGGGGTTTAGTGTAGGGATCGCGAGTGCGAGTTTCCCTCTTGGGAATTTCGAGGAGTGTCCGCAATGTGGGTGTGGGATGGATTGTGGCGAGAGGAATGGGATTGTGGAGTCGAGTTAGGCGAGGAGTTATTTTGAGACAGATAGTTAAAGAGTTTTAGAATAATAAGTTGTGGTCGTGGGCATTTCATTATTTGCGATTTGTATCACGTTATATGCTTTTTAACAGTTATTAATAAAATTGCCACTAACACCATAAACCCTATTAATAAAATTGCCACTAACACCATGGCAATGCTTTTTAACCTGTTCTTACTAATATCCATTAATTAATTAATATATCGCCAAATTAAGCATCATAAACAATTAACAATTAATACACCAAGTAATATCTAATTTCAAGATTTAAGATCCATGACAAAACATGCATGTTTTTATCATGGATTACATATTAACAATTAATAAAGCACATATTAACAATTAATCAAGGTAACAAGATCGTATTAATGTCATATAATTATAATTATACGTTATTTAACACTTAAGATTTCATGCAACTTAGATAATGGTTTCTACAATTTTTAAAACTTAAAAAACTATTTTTTTAAATCGTACGACCCAAAAGGGTTATTTAAAAAAATAAGAAAACCTAAATATCATACAACAATTGATCAAGTTACAATCTTTACGTGTTTTAGGTAATTACTTACATTATATAACGGCTCGTGATGCAACTGCTGAAATTTATGAACTAATTATCATATAATAAACACATAATCATCATGAGTATGCAGCGCATATTGATCATATAATGTAAACAATTAACCTAAAAGAAAAAATACCTTGTCAGCTTCCTTAACGATTCAAGAACGAGATCAAGAACAATATAAACCCTAAATTAGGGTTTGCACAAGTCTACTTGTGTAAAAGTCAAGGTTGTAAAAATCGCTAGGCGCTAATGAGGCGGTCAGGTAGAGCCTAGCGATTAATCGGTTAGGCGGGGATTAATCGGAATTAATCGGATTGGAATTTTTATGTACAAAATTGTAATTTTAGATACTATATTATATTATATGTATGAGATAAGCATAGTGCATCAAAGTTCAAATATTTTAAGTGGTCAAATATAAACATAATATATAATTCTTCAAATTTCAAAGTCAAACATTGATATTACTCGGTTTATTGACCATTTTTTAGCGATCTTTGACCAATTAATCGGTTTGTTGACCGGTTTTTAAGCGATTTTGTCCTATTTTTAAGCGATTTTGTTGATCAATTTTTAAGCGATTTTGTTCGATTAATCTGATTAGACCGATTTTGTTCGATTTTTTTCCGATTAATCGGTTTGTTGACCGATTTTTAAGCGATCTTTGACCAAATCGATTAAATAGGATGATCTTGATAAATCAAGGCGGTTAGTGAGCGATCAGCGATTATGCGGGGATTAATCGGCCGCCTGAGCCGATTTTTACAACAGAGGTAAAATTCGATTACTTCCCCACCAAAAATCCAGGATGGATTTCTCTACGATCTCACACACACGTATTGGTAGCGATTCAATTAGAATGCTAGTTTTTGGATAACAATAACTAACTAATCACTTATATTTCGTTCAAAATCAAACGCATACCCTTGTGGGTTGTGTAATTCGTTCGACAAAGACAAAAGAGGAGAAAAGAAGAGAAGATTAGCTTGCTAGGGTTTTCCAAGAGATGCCAACTAATGAACAAAGAGGTTTGTTTATATTGTAGGATATCTTGGAGTCTAAGTTTGAGTTACATTAAACAAATGTATAAAGTCGTCATTTCCATATATGATATGGGAATTAAGGTTTAGATTGATTTATGTTATTTGTATGACCTTATATACTTGTTTGTTTATTAAGAACTAGTGATAAAAAAATAGTGATAATATATGTGCACCTACGAATTTTTAAATAAAAATTTCATTATGATAAAGTCAATTAAAGTTTATCATTTTTGAAACTTTTATTTTTAAGTAGTTTACTAAGGGTATTTATTTTTATATCGTAGTAACCCATACTTTCTTTTTAATATTTATTTTTCCGTTAATAATAATTTTAATCGTATTAGTTTTTAGCCTTGTGCACACAGTTTTTGGTTAAATTATGTAAAACATTTAATACTCATATTGTTATATTACTCGTGTAGGCATGAATTTTAATATAATTTTTTCAATATGTATTAATATTGGTAAATACCCGTGCTCTAAGTTTGAAATTTTTTCCGGCCAATAAATAATTTTAGTTGCATTTAATTTCTAAACCCGTGTATGCACAGTTAAACTTATAAAGAGAAATAACGTAAATCGTTACTGAACAAAGATAGTTTTAAAAAATTGTTTAGGTTATCCTTATTTAAACTCATTAAGAGGAATCAATGAGTTGTTCGTATATGTAGAATATCGTGTGTCCATTTACATATCACAATAACTTGTACTTTCGTTTTATATTTAAAATCCTCTGCATATACATTAATTTAATCTATAATTATAATAATATTTATAAATTACAACAAAATATAAGTTGTGTGTTTTTTTTATAAAAAATCTAGGGTTATAAAGTATAAGGGGTATAAGCTAAATTTTTTTTTTAAAAAAAAAAAGAAAAAAAATAGTTATTAAAGGACCTTGAAAGTGATAAGTTTTATAAATTATTTAAACATGTACCCCTCTCTTTTTTGCTTCTTCTAGTTTTTACTTTACAAAATTGACACTTATATTTTTATACTTATTTTTCTATACACGATTTTTAATAAATCTGACCAAAGGAAGTTTAATTTTGACTTTCAATTGGTTAATATGATTGTTAAATGAAGCTCTCTCGTTGGTCAAGTAACAATTGATTCAACGTTTCTTTATCATCTTGTACAAATACCGTGCTAGTACTTATTAACAACCATACTTATTAGACGGTATCAGTTAATATCACCACAAAAATATAAACAATTATGTGTCAACAAATACGCACCACAGTTTCTTCAACTCACCATTTGTCTTTTCGTTATTTCAAATAACGTTACTAACATCCTCTATTCATTATAAATGTAAGTTCAATTCCCAATACTACCTTTTTTCTGCCTTAAAGTTATAATTATATTCTCCTTCAATTATTTACTTTAATTTTCTTATCTTGTGATGTTCACGAGTTAGTAATCTATACATTAGTGGGAATTTTTTTGAATTAAGTTAAGCTTTTTTGACCAATTTTATCGAGGCTCGTGTATGTTTACATAGTATTTTTTTTTTTTTAGTTTTGTTTTTAAGTTTTAGAATCAACATAGATGAAAATTTTGATTTTGTTGAGTTTATAGATTGATCAATATATCATTCTTTGGTTTATATTAGGTTATCTAGCTTGTTGCCTTATGAATGGGTTACTTTAGTAGGGTGCATTGGATATAGCACCCTTCGTTATAGCTTTTTGTTTCAGTATAGTGGCGCCATGCGTTGGCGGCCATTGACAATTTATAGGACCAAAGATTGACTTGAGATCACATGTCTTGGACATCCTGCACCACAAAGACTTTTCTGAGAGAAAGATTCTTATTTGCAACAGGGACTTTGATATATATGAAACAGGGATTAGTTTTATCCATGTCTTTTCTGCACCACACAATTATTCTTTTCTAAGTCTATATAAAGCTGCATAGACATAATTATAAACAACAACATATACATTATGAGAAAAAATATTTGCTTTTACGTTATGCAAACTCATGTTTTGTTTATCTTTTCACTTGTTCTACTATGGTTTAATACCACGGCAGCCACTTCCCTTGGCCACAAACTGGTTGTAGCAGCAGGAGGGGCTACTAATACGTGCATCGATAATGAGAGAGAAGCTCTTCTTGGTTTCAAAGCTCGCCTTCTAGACCCCGATGACCTGCTCTCTACATGGAGACCCGAAGAAGAAGATGATTGTTGTAAATGGAGTGGAGTCACGTGCGACAACCAAACAGGTCATGTCACAATGCTTGACCTGATGTGCGACTATAATACAGGTGGTGTTGGAGGTGAGATTAGCATTTCATTGCTTAACTTAACCTACTTGAATCATCTAGATCTGTCCTACTGTTCTTTTCATGGAACCATTCCCGTGTTCATTGGTAACATGACCCAGTTAATTTCTCTTGACCTTTCTAATAATCAGTTTACTGGCACCTTTCCCAAGTCCATTGGTTCCTTGACCGCTTTAACTATTCTTGACCTTGAAGGGAATCAGTTGGTTGGAACCATTCCCTTGTCCATTGGTTATTTGACAAATTTAACAGAGCTTTACCTAGATAACAATAATTTTAGTGGAAACATTCCCAGATCCATTGGTTCCTTGACCGCTTTAACTATTCTTGACCTTCACGGGAATCAGTTGGTTGGAACCATTCCCTTGTCCATTGGTTATTTGACAAATTTAACAGAGCTTTACCTACATGACAATAATTTTAGTGGAACCATTCCCGAGTCCATTGGTTCCTTGACCAATTTAACAGCCATTGACCTTGGTTGGAATAATTTGAGTGGAATCATTCCAAGATCCATTGGTTCATTGACCAAACTAACGAGCCTTCGCCTAGATGATAACTCTCTTCATGGAACCATTCCTCCAGAATTTGGAAACCTCACCAATTTGCAAATTCTTTCACTAAGATCCCTTGGTAGTTGTACAGTTGAAAACTTAGATTGGTTGTCTTCTCTATCTTCTTTAAGTTACCTTTATATGGATGGAACTTCTCTGGCCAAAGCAAATAACTGGGTAAATGCAATTATAGGTCTCCAAAACCTATCAGAGTTAAGTTTAAGCGGATGTGACCTCTCAAAAGTCATGCATCCATATTCTTCAGTTGTCAACTCTTCTTCATCTATTGATACCCTTTATCTCGATAACAACAATCTCAACTCATCAAGTTATCGCTGGTTGTGCCCATTAGTTGGCAATAGGCTTAAGGATTTTTATGTTTCTGGCAACTCGTTTGATGGGAATCTTTCAGATTTTCTGAACAACTTGTCTCGATGCACATCCCCAAATATGTTATATTCATTGGATGCTTCAAATAACCAATTAACAGGGTCATTGTCTGATGAGATTCAAAACTTTTCATCCCTAAATATGTTGAACCTAGATTCCAATCAGTTATATGGAACAATAAGTGACAAATTGTGGCAACTACCCACACTTCAAGAACTACACCTATCTTCCAATTTTCTTAGAGGTGTTATCTCTGAATACATTGGAAAATCAAATCTTGTGTATGTAGATCTTTCATACAACTCACTCGAAGGAGTTTTTTTCAATGATCATGTGTCAAACCTTTCTATGAGTGTAGAGTATATTGATTTTAGCTCTAACAAGCTAGGACCTCGTTTCCCCAAATCGATACAAAAAATGAAAAAACTTTGGCATCTTGATCTTTCCAACAATAGCATTTCAGACACAATTCCTACTGAGTACTGGAACCAATGGCACCCTTCTCAATTGAGGTATTTGGATCTCTCTCTCAACAACATAAGTGGGACATTACCAGAATCATTATCAAGTCCTGACCTTGAAAAAGTAGATTTGAGTTCCAACAGCTTTTATGGTCCAATACCTACTTTTCCGGCACGTATAAGTTTTTTAGATCTGTCACATAACTCATTGACCGGGAAACTTCCGGACAGCTTGAAGAATTTGACGTATCTAAAAGTTCTTAATTTAGGCCACAACACTCTATCAGGACATATTCCTCCCTATGTAGGATGTTTGGGTCAACTCGAGACGTTATCTTTATACAACAACAGCTTCTCTGGAGAATTGCCATTGTCTTTGAAGAATTGCACCAAGTTAAGCCTTTTGGACTTGGGGGCCAACAAATTATATGGTAATATTCCTGTTTGGATTGGTAAAAACTTGTCAAGGTTGTATGCCCTTAGCCTAAAATCAAACAACTTTTCCGGAGCCATCCCTTCACAAATATGTCAATTAGTAAGTCTTCAAATCTTAGACTTGTCATTTAACAATCTCCATGGAACAATCCCATCGTGTGTGCATAATCTTACTTCCATGGTTCAAGAAGGATTGTTTACGGAACAGAATCAACATCATTATAGTAGTACTATTAATGCTGAAAACATGTGTCTACCCTGTCGACAATAGCTATATTGACAGTCTGTTGATTGAATGGCAAGGAAAGGTAAATGAGTTTAGTAGCAATCTGGGATTGGTGAAGACAATTGATTTATCAACCAACAGTCTCACAGGACCAATCCCATATGAGATTACCAATCTGCAGGGATTAGTAGTACTAAACTTGTCACGCAACGCTCTACTTGGAGAGATTCCAAAAGATATTGGTCAAATGAAAGAACTTCAAATTTTGGATATATCCAAAAACAGTTTCTCAGGAGGGTTGCCATCAAGCATGTCTAAGATGAATTTTTTAAATTATCTTGATGTGTCGGATAATAACTTGTCTGGGAGGATTCCATCTAGCACTCAACTCCAGTCCTTTGAACCATCAAGGTACATTGGAAATGCAGGACTATGTGGACCTCCACTGAACAAATCTTGTCCCGGAGATAAAGAACTTGAAGTTACACCTGTAGTTGGTGAAAGTAAGAGTGATGGCGAAGCCATAGATGAACTTAAGAGATGGTTTTATATTGGAGGGGCAGCTGGTTTTCCTACTGGATTTTGGATAGTAGTTGGTGCTTTACTTTTTAACCGCCGTGCGAGACATGCTTTTTTTCAGTGTCAAGATAGCTTGAAAGATTGGGTGTATGTTAGGGTGGTGGTGTTCATGGCAAAATGGCGAAGGGTTTCACGTGCGTAGTTGTGTATGTTTTTTGTGTGCTTTTTTTTCTGCTTAATATTGTAATTTCATGCTTTGCTTGTATTTGGCAATGGTTTTTAGTCCCAATTATTAATAAAATTGCCACTAACACCATGGGTGGCCATTTCCGTGCGCTGTGTGATATATGACATCTCCATATGTTCATATAGTATAAATTGTATAATAATATGATGCACGGAAGGTGTTTACTGAAATGCTTTACATAGAATTCCAACATACTTGATGATGTTAAGCCGTTAAGGTATCATACTATCATGGCTAGCTAAAGTGAACAAACATGAACCTTTACGATAAGATATCATGCTTCAAAAGCAACTGCTGGGGTGTAATACAGGCCAATGTAGGCTATATATTACGTTTGAAATCTAAGCGTGGTGTGAAAACTGTAGCGTAATACAGGCCATTGGAAAATTTCTTATGTCAGCACACTGTGCTTTTGCAAGTGTTACTGGTTTCTCATGGTTTCGATCCTTATCGTGTAATATTTCAACTCCTTTCTCTGCTCAATTTAGTATTTATAAATGAAATCTTTATAATACGAGATTTATAAACTTTTTATGTGTTGTTTTGTTGTACTATTGTAGTTGCAATCACGTAAAAATTAAGATATTACATTTATCATGATCCAAAGATATTAAGCAATAACCACGAAACTTGAGCCTGATATCTCATTTAATTGTTTGATTATGGTTTTCAGCAACCACGATGAAAACAGAAAAACCCTTAACCTGTCACTATGAGCTAATGATTTTACTCATCAAGTTGTCATTACAGTTGTGCTGCGAAGAGGTTCTTTTGGAACTCTTTCATTTTGATCTTGGTGCGAAGAGTTAACTTGGTCATAATAAACCTAATACAGGTTTATTTTGATAATAAGTAACAGAAGATCAAGAGCTGACCGGAGCCAAGATTCAATGTTAGAAGGTATTTTCTTGTAAATTAAAAGATTCGATGTTAGCGGTGCCAACAGCGAATACCAAGCATCCCCTATAGTCACCCTGCACAAGAAGTTGTTGGAATACATCAACTAAGAAATGATAAGCATTTGTTTTTACAAATATTTAGGAGACTTGACCATTTCATATGGTTAATCTACGTTATTCTTCTTATAACTTTTGTAATATGCGACAGTAGTTTCAAGGCACTTCCTCTTATGCATTGCCGATTTGATTCGTTCATCTAAGGACTACCTTCTCTTTTAATATATGTGAATGAAACAAAAGCATAATCTAATATTAAGAGTTAAAACATTTTCTTCTTTAAACTCTGTCGCATCACACCGCTTCACAATAGATATGTGTTTATAACATAAATATGCAGTAGCAATATGCGAATTTACACTTTAATCAAGTGATTTCCAACTATTCTTGGACATTAATGAAGTGTTTCTTATTATAACTTACTAGTCGGTAACTATCACTCACATACGCACATAAAGGTGTGTAGAAATAAGCATAAGTAAATAAATTGTTCGTTATCGCGCGTGACAATTGATTGCCTATTAACATAATCACGCAAAAAAAGCCTGATTTGTAGAAACGCAAAAATGACTACTAAGAATTCTCGTACATATTTAATGACCCGTAAGTTTTCGTCATGGAAAACATAAAGAATATCAAAGAATTTGAGCACATAACATAGTTACATACGATAGAGTAGTGCAAATAATATGTGACCTCAAATTGAAGTAGCTATAAATTAATTTGGTTTTTTTTTTCTTTTTCTTTTTTTTTTTTTTTTTCGACATTTCATTTAACCAATTATTATCGAACTCAAAGTAGCTATAAATGAATTAGGTTTTGTTTCTTTTCGACATCCCATCAAACAAATTCTTATCGATCTCGAAGAACCAATTTGTGCCATACGAATAAGATTTACGTGCTTTGGAAGATTTTGCAAATGTTGATAAACTTCGGCACTCTTGCATTGTAGACAAAACACTTCAACCGTTTGGTTTCATTTATGGTTTTATCACAGCAAAGGTTGTTTGGCCTGCCTTTCACAACCTTTGTTGAAAAATAGGACATCATCTGATATCTGATGATAACCTAAGGGACTAACTTGGTATATTTTGTATCTCAGGATTAGTCCTTTGGATGTTGGTTGATGATGGTTGATGAGCTGAAGATTTTAAGTGTACACAATTCGGATGCAAAGGATTTCATTCGGTACAAGATCTTATGCAAGTCATGGAATTCCTTAATCTCAAGTGGTTGTTTTATTAAGTCCCATCTTAACTACACTCTCAAAAAGCAAGCAGACAATAATGAAATTGGACATACAAAGATTGTTTTGACTGGTCCAAGTAGAAGTGATTATAAGTGTGATATTGTTGGTTCTTCTAATGGTCTAGTATGCGTACGTTTTGATACTGAACTTTTAGTTGTTAATCCCTCAACTCACCAGCTGATAAAACTAAAAAGTCTCCCCCAGATTCCTGACCTTATTAAAGAACTTATTCCTAGCATGGGTTTTGGCTATGATTCATCCATAGACGATTACAAGGTTGTAATCGGGTTCAGAAATACATGTACTCATAAATATCGTTTTCTAGTCTTAACATTGAAATTAAATGTTTGGAGATCAGTCCTTGGAGAGTTTAACTATAGATTTTTGGGCACGTATGGTATCTTATACAATGGGGCAATTCACTGGCATTATTATCAAAAATTCAAGCTAGTAATTGCTTCTTTTGATCTATACAAAGAGGTTTTAAAGTATTCCCCAGCCCGTACGGTTGAATAGTGTTGCTACACACAAACTGGGGACTACGAAGACCGTTTATGCTTCTTTGTTGGTGGTTCAAGGTATTATCATAAGTTATGGGTAAAAAAAACTACAATGTACAAGAGTCAGAGTCAATATGGGAACAAATGTTACTGCCGTCGCCTTATGATGATTGTCCACACCAAACCAATACGAATCACATTCCACGCAAGAGTTTCTCTGTATTTGTGCAAAGGGTTGAATCTCCCCATGGTAACGCTCATATCTGGTTATCCACAATTTACGAAAAATGTTGCAGCTCATGACTAAATAAAGCACAAACACGGTTTTAACCATTCAGACAGAAAAGAATCATATTATATAACGACACTTCTTTTTAATCCTAAGTGTTATGAACAATGATAAACCGGAAAGTGGTTTGCTGCAGAGGCGTTGTGTCTTGATCTTTATGGTATTATCATTTGTCCGTTAGAATTTTGTGAGAACGGTTTGTAGATATCACTATTGTATCAACATGCCAACAGCAATGTATACAACTGCTTAAATACTGTGGTTAATTAAGTGTGATGCTGTTCCCATTTGTTGTTGGGGTCTTACTGTTCTGTTTTAGGCTGGGTAAACACTCAACTATGTGTCATCACTTGCTTGGTTGCCCATGAATCGATGATGTCTATAACGGTTCTGCCTGCTTTTATTGGTCTTGGGTTAGGTGAGTGTATTCTCGACAAACATTAGAAAAAGAAACATTGCCCAACAGCTATGCACGACCTAGATAAATTAACAACATACGCACAGCTTAAATGTACTGTTCATAAAGAGAGTAAATGAGCTTGTGATAGTAATTTAAGGGACAAGACAGTATATCAAGATAAGAAAAACTACACTAAGAAGGTTCAGAACATCTATCGAGCATATTATAAGAAACAAAGCACAGATGCAGTACAGCACAACATCATAGTACTTGACAAGAACAATAACGACTCACACAAAATACATACATAAAAACCAATCAAGATATCAAACGACTCATGCATTAACAGAAACACGCAATAATATTTACATACCATTTGGTCAGGTTATTCGTCACATCAACGCCAATTACACACTACTAACGTTTCATCAGAGTTTTACCATAGACACTAGACATAATAAAACCAAGCTTCCAACACCACCTAATGTTTCATATCTCATAATTCACCTGACGAAGTTGTCTTACTACCTTCCACAAAACTCGCAAAATTAGCACAAATTTGCTTATCGAGATTCCCACTAGTTCCAAGAAAAAGGTCGTTCTTTTCTTCAACTCTATGCACATTTTCTTGATCTAAAGATAAATTAGGATTGAGGGTGCAATCAAAAGTGATTAACTCCTTCAAATCATCAACTATTTCATGGGTTTTGCTCATCTCGTGGTTACTTAAATCATCATAATCTAAAAAAGACACAGGGTTCGTAGATGTAGTCTGTGGTAATACATCACAATCTAATAAAGACACGGGTTTTATAGGAGTGGGTCGAGGTCTAATAATGTTAAGGCCGAAAATTAGAGTGAGTTGGTTGAGAGATAATGTAAGAAACTTCTTGAAAAGATGGTAGAGATTATTATGGCTAGCAAGTGCGCTTTTCGTGACGCAGTAGAAGGTCACTAGTTTCACCAGATTCATTAGGTAATGCTTCCATGTCATGTTGAGTTGCTGATGGCCTGAAGCGTCCTGTCTACAGAATTTGGTTAGATAAATATACAGGTCATACCTATAGCTACAAGTGGCAAAATGGCTATAAATTTCAAGAGTAATTAGTTTTTTTTTGAACAGTTAGTGTGTCATTTATGAATTATTAAAATTAAAATGATTTGGAAGGTTTTGCATAAAAGAATCTGGGTGACTTTATACCCACATACCCTTTCCTGTTAGTTAAATCTTTTAGTTTCTTCACTCGACCCAGTAAAATATATAACCTAACTAAACCCATTCGTAGATATATGGGTAGTAAGTAACTAGTAACTGTCACCTCTATTTTTATCACAGTTTTAGCTATAAAGTGCATAAAGTTTGTAGAAAAATGTTTGTGGGTTGGCCAACATGACCTTGCCTGTTTTGACCCGTTACAACCCGCCACAACAGCCCATCTTGACACCTCTACTGAATAGTATAGCAAAGAACCATAGATTAATAAAACTTATTAGAGAAGCTTACATATGGGAGGACATAAGGACGAACAATGAAACCGACCATCAAGCCAAATAAACAAGCAACTCCCAGACCGATACCCCAAGCTGCGCTTGATCCGAGGACTGACAATGTAGATTACAGATGGGCGTATTATATTTTAAGTGAAGAATCTTAACAAGTTGTTATAAATACTTTACGAAGCTAATCAACAATCTTAAGGATATCCATAACACTTACCAGATCCAGAAGAACTGTCAGCACAATCCTCAGCCTTGAGATTAAGCTGACGGACCAGTCTATTTCCATGATCCGCAATCAATAACGCACATCTTTGGGGATCAAAAGAAAGCTCAAAATCATTAGAGAATGAAGCATTCTGTGCGGGTCCATCTGCTTTGCCCATCTTTTGAACATTTCCACCAGCAATTGTGGTCACACCTATCATCCCATTAATCCAAGATAAACAAATAGTTACAATAAAGATAAAAAATTACCGCGACTAGAATCCTCAAACTTTAATCAAATTTGCAAATCACATGTCAGCAGATTCATGTACAAATAGATCGTATGCCCTTTTGAATATGGCAATTCCAATTCCCAACCAGCACGAAAATAAATGGGTTAGGGTGTCTAAACTTTAAACTCTAAATGGTTCGGAATCGTAAACAGGTTGACCCACCTAACTTGTTTATAGTTGGTATTAAAAAATACAGAACTGGATATTATAAACTCACCCCGAATACAACCCGTTTACCTGAACAACCCACCTAGCCCGCCCACCATTTAAATAAATTTGGTTTCATGGGTTATGTGTGTCAACGTTAGGGTTGCCTTTTATGACATAATCAACGAAACTAAGCGTTATGGTAGAAATGAGATCCCGATGATCTCAGTATGACATCTAACATGTAATACTGACCTTTTTAAATACAAACAAGAACACGAAATGTTCAAACGTTAAGCATAGGAACTTGTGAATTACTTTGTTCATGTTAAAATATCGATATATACCTGATTTGCTTATTTTCCTTATGACGTGGTTGCTTTTGTCAGCAATGTAAATGTTGTTCTTCCTATCAATAGCAAAACTTTTGGGCTTATTAAACTTGGCGGACCCCAAATCCCCGTCCTTGTACCCAGCTTCATCTTTCGCATTACCAGAGAGCTTCTTGATCTCGCTCACTGCATAAAACTAATCATATTACATGTCCAATATCTAATATTAAATTAAACATAAGTCAAAAACACAGTTCGAGTAGCAATGCATTTTCGTAATACAGTTCCTCCTGTTAAAATTTATGAGTCAAAACACAATAAAAACAGTTACTACTTTTCAATCCATGCTCATGTGAACTGTCAAAAAGTTTAGAAACTCATTCTTCTTATAGTTTCTGGGCAAACCATCTATGCAAAATTTCAAGGCCTCAACCACGCATTTGAAAGTTTACTATCTAAACCTTCAAAGCAAACAGCTTTTTAGATTGATAATTGACCAAATTGACATATATAAAGTTTGTTTAAGCTTATTTATGGGATTATGAGCTTATCTATTTTCGGCAGCCACATTTTTTTAGCTTATTTCTGGACTTATATAAGTTTGTTTGTCATAACAAACTTATATAAGCCCACAAGTTTCAAAATAAGCCGAAAAAATTGAGCTTATGAAATATAAGCCGAGCTTGTAGCTTATTTATAGGCTCATTAGCTTATGTTTCATCAGCCCAATTTTCAGCTTATTTTGGGACTTATAGGCTTATATAAGTTTGTTATGACATACAAACTTACATAAGCCCACAAGTTTCAAAATACGCCAAAAAGAAATTGAACTTATGAAAATATAAGGCGAAAACATATAAGCTCATAAATAAACCCATAAATAAACTACACTTACAAAACTCTTTTATAAAAACATTCAAAAATGATCTTTATGGTATTATACCTTCACCGCCTATAAACGACACCGTAAAAACACTACTCCTAACAGAATCCAAAACGATGACGTCATCATGTGAAGATGATCCAGTTAAGACGGAGTTAGGGTTAAGACTAAACTTATCACCGTCAATTAACGTCGTTACGCTATACCCCTCTTCTAGCAATAACTCACTGTTAATACCTGTAACAAAAAAAAATTAATTGATTAGTAAAAAAAAAGTGATAAGTTAATGATTAGAGGTAATTAATTGGTTAAAAAAAATTACCGTGAGTTAGGGTTAGGAGGATTGGAAAGAAGGCGATGATGATGATGATCGGAAATGAAGGCATTATTTATTATTGGAATAATGTGTTTGAGAGTGAGAGAGTAAAGTGAGAGTGTATGTAAAAAATTACATCTTTAGTCATTAGAGGACCTATTTTGCAACGGAAGTTAAACCTCGTGGACCGCCGCAT
This sequence comes from Chrysanthemum lavandulifolium, assembly GCA_022545495.1. Taxonomy (NCBI): domain Eukaryota; kingdom Viridiplantae; phylum Streptophyta; class Magnoliopsida; order Asterales; family Asteraceae; genus Chrysanthemum; species Chrysanthemum lavandulifolium. Next base: position 24,404,080 of record CM040241.1, on the reverse strand, counting down.
TTTGGTTTTATAAAAGTATTTAAAAAAAAAGTAACGGCCGTTAGTAGATAGCGGGCGTTAACTAACGACAGATTAGTCACTTTTAAGTTAGTCCTTAGAGGACCTATTTTGAAACATGACTTAAACCTCAAGGACTGTGACGCAATTTCATTTCTTAAAAAAAAAAAAAAAAAAAAAAAAGGTTTAACGACCGTTAGTAGATAACGCCGTTAACTAACGACAGTTAGTTCTTGTGCGTTCTCTTGTTCATCATCTTCTTATTGGGTGTGGCGGAGACATTTCAAGCCGCCCATGCCACGTTCATAAATGTATGTTAGTAGAAATACTAAAAGCGTACATAGTGTATGTAAAGCAAATAAAAGCAAAGCATTTAATGCAAAGTTTTCTAACTTGGCGGAAATAGTCTCGAGGTTTAAGTTGCGCTGCAAAGTAAGTCCAAACATTAAATGCAAAGTTTTACAACTTGGCAAAAACAACCCCTAAGGTTTAAAGGGCGTTGCAAGGTAAGTCCTGTAGAATTAATTGCTAACTATAGCAACCTGGCAAAAATTAGTCCCTAAGGTTTAAGTGTCGCTACAAAGTAAGTCCTTTGAAGCCAATCCCGCTGCATCGCGCGGGTTTCCACACTCGTTTTTATACTAAGAAATATACCCGCAGCGAGTTTTTTAAAGAGGGGAAATGGAAAAGAATAGGAAGAGGAAAAGAAAAGGAAAAAAAGTAAGTATTAGTTGTTATGTTTTGAGGCAGTGGAAAGGAAAAAGAAAGTAATCATAATCATGTTTTTGAGTGAGAGGAAAAGGAAAATAACTTGGTCAAATTACATATATGCCCTTTAAATGTTAATGTCAAATGTTTTAAAAGGGTATATTAGTCTTTATACAACATCTGATTCGGTTCCTTTCCTTTCCTCCCAAAGTGGGAGGAAGATTTACTTAACAAATCTCCCTCTCTATTTCCTTTCCATTTCCCTTTCCTCCTTTAAAAAAGACTTAAGAACACAAAAAACTTTCCATTTCCTTTACTTTCCTCTTCCATTTCAACTTGAGAACTGAGCGTAAATGATTATATTTTTTTTCTTTATATAAAACTTCCGAATTCAGTTTCTAAGTGAGGATATTTTATTAATTGGAAAAAAAAATAAAAATTATGAAGTTATAAACGACAAGAGAGTTATTTTACATATCAAACTTTTCTTACATACCAAAGGACTCATCTCCACAATCTATCTAAAAAGAAATCAATGGTTGAGATTAAAAGCAATTTATTATTTCACCTATTTTTTATAATTTAAATATCTCTTAAACCGTTAATCGTTAAGTGAAAAGTTCTTTTTTTCACGTTTTTTCGTCTTTTTTTACGTTACTTGAAATTTGCATGAAAAAATCATATATGATTAAACACTAATTTGAATATCACATGTGATATTAATGTTAAATCATATATGATATGTGATATCACATGTGATATGATATGTATATGATATGTGATATTACACTAATATCACATGTGATACTACATATCATATATGATATTACACTATGTGATATTCAAATTAGTGTTTTATCATATATGATTTTCAATGCAAAATTCAACAACGTAAAAAAGCAAAAACTTTAAAAACGTGAAAAATACGAAAATAAAAATTTTGTCGAAAGTATATCAAAGTGCCTATCTATAGAAAGATAATTAAATGTCAATCGCAATGATATATTTTTTCCTTAACGATTAACGGTTTGAAAGATATTAATATTTGAAAAAAAATGATGAAAGTGGGTTTTAAATTGTTGGGATTAATCTCATCCATTAGATCAAATAAAAATGGAGGTGGAGATTGATCCCTTGATATGTAAATAATCTTCGTCTCAAATGATCTTAAATCATATATATATAGAGTTAGGATCAAATAGGAAGAATAATTAAAATGAGCGGATAAAAGTAACAATAACCGCATTTTAGATGCACGCTGAAAGTGGATGCATCTTTCTTCAAATTTTCCTCCTAATTTGAATTGTGTGGTTAAATTACTTACCATTCTTATTTTAATTATTCTTCTTATATATATATATATATATATATATATATATATATATATATATATATATATATATATATATATATATATATATATATATATATATATATATATATATATATACTAGTGGTAGAAGCCCGCAATGGGCGGGCATGTCTTATAATTATCGTTGACACAATTTGCTATAGCGAAAGAAGGAGGGTAATCAGTAAAGAAGTTTTCCATAAAATTATATAAGATGTCTAAAAAGTAAAATGTAAAATCTTGAATTATACTTATTGTTGGAGTATTTTACTATAGCGAAAGAAGGTGGTAAAAAATGATAGGAAAGTATACATGTTGAAAGAAAGGGTCGTACATACGAATAGCAAGATAAAGAACGAAAATAGATATACTTTTATCAAATATGAGAGAAAATATAAAGCTTGACAACCTTTGTGTTTACAAACTTATTTACATGAATGTTGCATTTGCTAAATCATAGATGGGCCACGATGTATGATTGACACCTTCATTCCAAACCTTGCCAACCGGCACATTTTATTGAAGCGCTTGACTTTGACCCGTTACTACAACATTTATAACTTCAGTTAGACAACATAATAGCATATATATTAAAAGTTAGACACCATGGACTCATTAATAACATACATTAAGACTCTAAATGAGTTAGTTAGCTTGCATCAGTCAATTTCGCATCAATTTTAATTGTGCAGTTTCTTTATAGTTTCTAGTAATAAAAAGGTGTTAGAAATATTCATATGTTGTTTCTAGTGTTAATTTGGTTGGTTAATTTCATATTTCAGCAACAGTTGTACATTTTAAAAATCATTTGTTATCTCAAAAATTGCTTTGAAAAGCCTTCTGAGGTCTGCAACTTGTCCTGCAACAGCCCTTTATATGGTTTTTATCAGATTTCATTCGCATTTTTAAAGCATTTCTAGTTATTAGAAAAATTATTAAAAAATAAAAATCACAATTTCAATAGCTAGTCTAGTTTCTCCCAAAAGAAAAAAAAATCAAAAAAATCAATAGCTTAGGCTGCCAGGGCGTAGAAGTTGGTGGTTTGGAGATTTTTCCCCTGCATCACAGTTAACAAACTGTCCACATGGCTTATTTATAAGCTGTTTATCTGCTTATTCTGTTGGTGTTATTTCTTACTTTTGGTTCTAGTTTTAGCCCCTATTATAGAGTTCATCTACCTTTGCTTATTTTAGGTTCTAGAGCTTATTAAGTAGCTTATTTTAGCCCATTTCCTGCCCCTGTAGGCTGCTGTTACAGCAGATCCATCATAGGTTTCATCCACAAATAAAGAAAAGAAACAATGGAAGTAAATTGTAAAAACAAATAGCTATTGGTATTGGATCAGAGGTAGATGATTAAGGTGGCAGGATGATTTATAACATCCTATTAACTTGTATCTTATGTACTCAAGTTACATATTACTTTGTGCTAGTCGATCTTGACCGCGTCTTGACCTATCCATTATGTTTGAGAAACCATTGTCTTGGGGTTCACTAACCACCCTTTATTGTATGACTATACCGTCTCGATCTATCCACTATGTTCATGAAACCACTGTCTTGTGGTTCATTAACCACCCCTTTATCAAAACATACCTGTAACACATCCCTAATAGAATGATACTCATGCATGCTATAACTTGACATACCTCGGGAAAATCAGTTCTCTATGTCACAGTTTTTCCTTCTTCCTTCCCATATATCCGTTTCAGTTCACGAGTAGCAGCTAGGAATGAATCTAAAGAAATGAGAAAGAGGTATGATAATGAGGATGAATCAATTTTTAATACCACAAGAACATATAACAAAACGATATAGGATTTCCAAAACATATTGCATCGCAAATAGTTAAACAATGTACCTTTCAGTCTGAAACATTTTGGTTGATTGGTGATCCAGTAATTATCTGATCTCAATCACCTCAAACAACACATTCTAGGAGTATTTCTCAGCTTTTAAACAACCCTGGCTGGTATAGCACCGCCCATCAGTGTACATTCCAAAAGTCAGCTTACCTTTGAGTTTGGTTTGTTCACTTTATCAGATTACTCTATATCCATATGGATGCTTTCATTTATAACAGGTTCAGATGGACCTACTTTCGAGCAACAAAACAATGATTTATAAACAACTTGTTACAAAAGAATTAAAACACATGAAGAAGCAGTTCCTCAAAATATCCATTTTTACCATATCCAAAACCAATCATGGTTACACATCTTTGCTCCTAAAATTTTTGTTCCACAGGATCGTATTTTCTGGAAAGTATATAAGTTGTATAAGAATACGAAATTTAAAAGATTAGGAAAGTACCACCAAAGGATGGATGTCATCGCCATCTTTAAACGCCGCACCTATGATCAAGTATCTCCTCACACCACGAGAAGACTGGTATATAGTAGTGATAGATTCTAGATTTTGGGTGTCGTCAGGAATAGATCATTGAGATTAAACAATTTGCACATGTGCGATCCGTTCTCTAACCACTTGTCAATAAACTTAACTATAGTCTCTGAGGTGAACCCAAGTTTTTGTGTAAGGGGACCCGAGCAAATAAATCTGAAGAGATCCTTTACAAAGGAAACTTTTACAGATGTAACGATCCAGTATTATTTTCCTAACATAAACTCAATTGTGTTCATGGAAGCCTCAACGGCCTCCATGTTAAAACCTTCATTCGCCAAATTTTCAAGTGTGCTCATAATTAAAGCTTCAACTTTTGGAATGTTTTCTTCTAAAACACCCTTCAGTCCAATACTAAACTGAGGCTGAAGAAGCTCATCTTCTATTCCACCACCAACAATGGCATCACCCAAACCACTTTCAAGCAAAATTTTCCTCAAAGGTGAAGCAGGAGTTCCAAACAGCAAATGATCAAGAAACCCGAGTGCAAGCTCAGTTTCTAAGTCTAGAGGCTTATCTGAGAGTAACAAATTGACGCATACCATGTGGTTTTTCTTTGAATCACACCCTCATGGTATTTTCAACAGTCAAGTCACCTTAAGAGCTGATGTAGATAAGCTATCCAAAAAAACAGTTTAAAGGGTTGCTTAATGATACGTGGGATCAAACTGAATAACAGATATTGATAATTCATTTTAGCATAAGTTACAAAAAAACATCAACCATCAAACATCACGTTGTTATTTGAATAAGAGATAAAAATAACAACTATTATCAATCTCAATAATACCATGTTTATTATTATATTTAGGTAGCATTACTAATAGATGCTTCAAAAAAGTTCAGATTATCTTGAAGTTAGATAATAACAAAAGTAGCGGAATGAAAACCTGCAGAAGTATATCACTGATGAGACACAATCCAAAACTACAAAGCAAAAATAAGTAAGCCTGAGCACGTACCATATAAGATTTAAGTGGTTTTGGGTAATTCATCAACGCTTGTGAGACATAATAAGAATCAGTCATGTTGGATAGTGCCTTACTTACTGATACTCCAAGTTCCAATACCTCCTTTTTCAGTGCCCTCGGTTCAAGGTATTAAGAATTAGATAACTCATAGTAGAATGTAGCATGTGGTGTGTAAATTCTTTGGGCTATGCCAATAGCTTCATCCATATCTCCTCCGTTGTGGACTGCTAGACTAAATGCAGCAATCACTAAAGGGTCCCTTGGTCTATCTAGAAGCGCCATATGCAGTGCTAAAATTGCCACCTTGGAGACATGTATGCATATGTATCATTGTAACTAAACACTGGTAAGCATAATACTCAAATGTAAAAATGAGCTGAAACATAAGTACACATAAAACCATACCTTTTGCATCCTGAAAAAGAGGATTCTCCTTTGAAAGAATAGTGTCTGGTCTCTTGCAGCCATTGAACATGACATACCAATCTTTGTTATCCATCAAGTGACCCACTTGAACCAAATCCTGCCAACTGAAAGTACTGAAATTTTACAAACTGAATTGTAATGGTTGAATATTAAATCCATGAGCATTACTTTATTAAATAACAATTTAATAAGCGCAAGTGATTATATCATATTAATTACAATTTAATATTGTGAAGCTCCACACGAAAAGAAATATGCATGATAACTACCTAAATCAAAACTAAAAGCAAATAAAAACAGTAGTAAATTCAAAAACGCATAGTCTATGAATATTATTTCCAGCCGATGTAGGTCATTTGCAGAATTTCTGCCCAAGATTATTTACCCCCAGAACCCACCCCTCTGAACCAAACCCCTCAAACAACCCCCATAATCAACCCACTAAACCAATCTTTTTATATATGCTAAAGTTATCAGAAAATTAGTGTTTGAGATTTAAAACCGGAAACGAACAGTAGATAGATCAGAGATGATGGGAGGAAATATCAGTACCCGTCATCATTCCATGTACATATTTCAAGCTCTGACTATGATTAATTTGTAATCAGGACGATTGGCTGCAAAAACTATACTGCTAATTTCGAAGGAGCTAAACACACAAGCTTGAGGGAACAGTATCTCACCTACAATCGTTCCGTAGTATAATGAAAATCCAAATGGAAAAAATATATTCTGAGTTACAGCAATAGTTGTCTCCAGGTTAAGAACACAATGCCACCATCCAGTTGGAACGTAGAGTCTCGCCAGGTAGCTGCATTCACACTATTGGCTTATACTCATTAGCAAGAAGTGGGTAAATAATCCAACCACCACTCAAAATAAAGTACCAATAAAGATTATAAAACATCACTAAAGCTTGAACTGAATTGCTATTTACATCTCTACAGAATGTTACCTGCAATGATGATGGAGTCTCAATGTCAACATCACTATATTTATCATTTACATGAACTGTCACCCCTAAAGGTACTCTTCCAGGAGGATACAATAGAGAGGCGTTCATTTATCATAACATTTACTAACAACTAATGAACTTTAAATAACTTAAATATTCTATCAACCACTAATTAGCATATAAGATTAACTTTAAAAGTTTAAACTACTGACCTGATAACATCTGAACTAAATACAACACACTCAAAGACCTCGAGTGATAGGAATACGTGGTGATATCCAAAAGCCTGAGTTATATTGCTAAAATAAAAGGATCGCCATGACCTGTGTTCACGAGGCAAATGTGTATATAATTTGATGAGGCGAGATGTATTATCTCATAGTAATATTAATGGGATGGGTCTGTAATATAAACTGTATTCAAAGATCTGCTCCATTCCATTAGTATGCGCGATTAAAAGCTAATCTGCAAATAAGTTTGGAATAACAAATAAATTTGGGCTAATAGCAATTGATATGGAACAAACATGAATAAAAAAAAATGATATGCAACAAACAAATAAGTTTGTATGAACACAACAATAGAAGTAGTTTACTATGATTTGTATAACAAACTACATGGTAACATAAAAACCTGATGAAGTTGATGTTGAGAAGAATATCATGCCAGGTATGAATCATTGATACAAGATGAATTTTTTTATGTTGATCGTGTTTTATGGATTAGAGGAAAACATATATTAGGGTTTTAAGAAAAAATATTATGAATGTGAGAATTTTTATACGTAAAAGCATAATATGTTTTGGATTATTATTGGATTTTTGTGCTTCTAATTAATGGTTTATCAATTTTTAATTGGAAACTGAATAACAAAAGTTGGATTGCTTTAGTGGTTGAGATGTTTGCTTATGGTTGGTGACCATCCAGTGTTCGAATCCTGCTAGCTCCCTTTTTAAAATTAGTATAGGATTCTAATATAATTATAAGGGTGACATTAATGTTAATTTTAAAAATCTTTAAAAAATTCGAAAATTACAAAAAATAATAAAATTACAAAATTAATTAAAAAAATCAAAATTAAATAATAGCTAATTAAATTAATGCTTAGGTTGACAACTTATGATTACGTGGCATTAAATTGAATTACATTCTAATATAATTATAGGGGTGACATTAATGTTAATTTTAAAAAATATTTAAAAAAATTCCGAAAATTACAAAAAAAATAATAAAATTCCGAAAATTAATTAAAAAAATCCGAAAATTAAATAATAGCTAATTAAATTAATGCTTAGGTGGACAACTTATGATTACGTGGCATTAAATTGAATTCTTGGGCAATAATTAGCGTTCGTAGCATTATCTCGTGTAACGCCTCACATTATATATATATATATATATATATATATATCTATATATATATATATATATATATATATATATATATATATATATATATATATATATATATATATATATATATATATATATATATATATATATATATATATATATATATATATATATATATATATATGCGCAAAAGTTACGGTGTACAACGACAAATAATTATATTTATAATTTGTATTTTGTTGCGACTCTTGATATAATACTTACAGTAGGGTGAGCAAATCCATCCGAAAACCAACCCGAACCGACGAAACCGGGCGAACCGAACCGACTTTTTCGGTTCGATTTGATTTGTATATTTATTCGGTTTTGTCGGTTTCGGTTCGGTTTGGTCGATTCGGTTTTGTCGGTTTTCGGCTCGAAACCGAACCGAGTTATTGATTCGGTTTCGGTTTGATATATATTTTTGGTTCGGTTCTTGGTTTGAGTTTTTCCTTTTGGTTTTCGGTTCGGGCGGTTTTGTCGGTTGGGTGGGTTTGACCGATGCTCACCCCTACTAGAGTTCAATTTGTAAATCTTTACGAGGAAAAGAAAGTCATATGGGTTATAAACGAAAAATGATAAAAGTTTTAAAATTAAACAATATTTAAACAATTAATTTAGTGGTAGATGCTATTATCATTTATCATTTTAATCAAGGGTATTTTACTAATTTAACTCTACCTATTTTTAAGTTTTTAAGTTGGGGCATTTACATACATCCCACATATTGATAAGGTTTTAAAGGTACCTTTTTGAGGGTCGTTTAAGCCCTTATTTGATCACTTTTGTATCCGTTATTGCTTAATATCGTTCCTTTTCACTTTTAGGTCTCTTGAAGGCAAAATCTTGGAATGGCACTTATTTGGACGAAAAGGCGCGAATATCTGAAAAATGACCAAAGTCGGAAGCGAGACACTCAAAGGCTGGAAAGCAGAAGGTGGGGCGTCACGGCTTATCTGTGACGCCGTCGGAGGATTTTGTGACTCGAGCCAAACTCATATTTTCAAGTGGCGAAGTCAAGCTATAAAGAGTAGGCCGTCATGACTCGGGGCCTAGATGCAATCGAGACGGTGTCGAAGTGAAGAGGACGGCGTCACAAGCATAAGGTGGCGCCGTCGCAAGTCTAACGTGGCCAAGGCGAAACCCTAATGGCGATCCGGCGGGCGTCACAAAACATAAGGTGGCCGTCGCGGATGTAATCTTATATATAGAATCAAAATTTTCGATGTTGTGTGTAGTCTTTTGGAGTAAAACCTAAACCGAACCAAGGCTGTCTTGTACAATTTTTAGGGTTCAAAACCTATCTTACACCAAGATAAGTGTTTTACTTCATTAATACAATTATGTCTTTGGTTATTTGTGTATGCTTGCATGTTCTCCATGTCCGGCTAATTTACTTGTGTGTTTGCTTAGGAATATGAAACTTAATTATTGAATATTGATTGGTTGTCTCTTATCTTAGTTGATTAATGATCTAGTAATGCGATAGGTCATTCGTTGTGTATAATGCTTGATTAAAGCTTTGTGAACCTTAGAATATGACTCTTTGAGTAGTTGTAAGCTAAACCATCAAAGGTGCCTTAGAGTAAGAGTTTATTATCCTAGTGGGTTTTGTAGAGCGAGACCCTTTGGTAAGTTCAAGAGTTAGGGAGAAACCCATACCTACAACCTTAGACACTGCATGACTAAGAATAAGGGCGTGACAATTCAACCACCAATAGGAGATAATTAAGGAGTAGTAAAACCTAAGTAAACACATTTTTAAACTATCATACGAGCACACAATAATTAGACATAGACTACATACACCTTAGATTAGATAATTAGGTAAGTAGAGTAATCGGTAGCAATACCAACCCCCAATCAAACCCGAGATTCGTACCTTTCAATTTCTAAAAAATATAAAAGATAAAAATAATCTTCTTGACCCCAACCTTAGCGTAGTAACTTCTCACTAGCATTCCTACTCCCCAGAGAGCGATATCAATTCCGTGGCTTACCCTAATACTACACTACAACGATTAGGTTCACTTGCTAGGGTGTTGAAAAACTTGCTCGACGAAAAGGAAGTTCCTTTGACCCCGAGCAGCAGCGATGGCGTTATCCACACCACTATTTACATATTTTCCCAAACCTTGCTTTAAAGGCTTGTACATCATGCATTAAAACTTGTATTTGTAGAAATATGTAAATATTGGTGTGTAATAATGAGGATATGTAATTCTCCTTTTAAGTTTAAGGAGAATGGTTTCTCTTTATATATAGTAGAGATATTTGCATTGATAAATGCTACGAATAGTACATATTGAGAGTTTGGGTTCGTCGATCGTTTGGTTTCTCACGTTCGGTAAGGACCCCAAGTGTGACCGAGTCACGAGTTGGGGTAGCGCTCACGAGTCGACTCGGTTGGTTTGTATCAATTACCTAAGAGATAATTGACTTGGATGTAAGTTGTCGGGCTGAGTCGATGTATATTGCTTGAGATTATGTTGGGCCATTTGGAGAAAGCGGCCAAGTATTTATAGGAGGTCCTTTAGGGTTGTGAGAACCCATAAAGGCAATCGATGGTCACGTGGATCATCGAGAAGAAGTGATGAGAGCACGTGGTGCTCGTCCTATGATCTTGGCAAGATTCTCGGGCGTACCGTTCGCCTTGACACATTTTTGAGCAAGTTTGTCTAGGTGTTGCATGTGGAAGTATTTCCGGGCTTTTTCGAACTCCGACCTTGTCGGACTTATGTTTGGGCGAGTCTATAGTATATGGGCCTTGCCGAGTGGTGAAGGTCCTATCGCTATCAAGTCCCCATCGATCCATTAGTGTATTTGACTAATCTAAGGAAATGCGATGATGGACTCATTCTAAAATCTCGAGGTCTCACAGGATTCTCTTGATTGTGTTTTCTTGGATCCGGGAGGTGGCTTGTTTTTTGCCGACTGTATATTTGAGACATCGGGGTCTTTCTATATGATGTTCGGATAACATTTTCATTTACAATCTTGATGCATCTTGAATGCATGTATAGTACTTAATGTTGATATCATCGGAGTTATTGTGAATAATGAGTAGTTGTCAGGCTTTACGCTTGAGTTGCTTTTAAATTTTTGTGTGGCTTAGGATTTTGTTTTAGCCATAAATAGTCTCTCTCCCAGTCATTTCAGAGTCTTCCTAACTAGAGATTGTCAGATTTTCCTCGATGCCTATTGGAGGTTGTCTATTAGTTGTTGTTAGAGTCTTAAAGTCTAATACCTTGAAGTACATTACTTTCTATACAAGGTTTATGCTTTTCATGTGATTTTAACTCTGAATGGTTTTTAGACGCGTGTCCGTTGGGCCCCCATTTATTTTGCCTATAAAAGGGGTGTACCCTAGTTGTTGTAGGAGTCATTCCAAGGAAAATTCAAGTCTATTTCCTTTAAACTCTTTTAGTCTATTCTATTTTGTGTGGGGTGTAAGTTACAAAGGCATGTGTTTGTCTCAATTTTTTTTCTTCTAAGGGTTTTTTGCTTTCTTGTATTTGTAAGAGTTTACAAAATCTTTTACACAGTTAGTAGCATAGTTTTGTCGAGGCTCAGGTTGAGTGTTTAATTGTGGTTGGGTTTGATTGGTCATGTTTGGAACTCTAAGTACACAAGTGGTAGAGTGTGTCATTTTGTCAAATGTTCTCATGAGGTTGTCGAGTGTTTTGGGGCCTATTGCCTTGTCTTTGGTTTTTCCAAGTTCCTCCTTGGGAGGCCGATTGTTGGGTTTGATCTTTCGACTTTTGTCAAGCGTCCAAGCGGATTACTTAGCTGCCCTAGATGATGTCTTGGTGATATTATGGGAATGACGTGATGTACCATTGTAAATGATAATCCGTACGAGCATCTCGTTGCGCTTGTCACAAGCTCGTCGTCGGTCCTTGGTGAATTTTCTTTCCCTTTTTCCCGTTACCATTTATGCTTTTCCTAAGTGTGCTTACTTGTACTTTTGTCTTGATTGCCAAGTTGTGCATTTGGTGATGGAGGAACAAGAGCTAATATATTTGAAGATTTTATTGCATCCTACCTCGCTACATTAGAGCCTAATGACCCTGTCTTTAGGCTCTTATTTTTACGGGCCTATTTTGGGATCACTGTTTCTGCTTATACTAGGGTATCCTTATACTAGGGTATCCTGGATTTTTGTAAATCCTATACCCTTGTATTTGTTTCGAGGGTCACTAGACTGAAATATAAAGTAAATTTATAAAAGACCAAGAACATAAAAGATATACACAAAATTTGATATCGATTGAAATATAAATAGAATACTAATTTCTAAAAAGCATAAATACATAAATTTAATCGATCTATACACGTGTGGACTAATAATATTTAACGCAAATGAACATATGTGGACACTCATTATTATTGACATTTTTAGAAGTCAGACATATATGCACACTCGTAGCCGTCAACATTCTTAGAAGTCGGACATATGTGCACACTAGTTGTTTTCAACATTTTCAAAAAGAGGATAAATGTGCACACTTGCTGTCATCATTCTTTTAATTCAATAGCACATGATTCAAAGAAATGTATAAAAATTAGCAACATTAATCTTTCTTATAATAGAATAACAAAGAAAAAGATATTTCAAAACACAAACAAATAAGAAACAAACTTTTTAATCATAATAACTAGCATATTACATATGCAAAGTTTATAACATATATGCATCCATTTATCCTTGAATTTATATTAAACTTAAAACACATATGCATACTACTTTTATTGATTTTATACGAGCCAAAAACACATATGCCATTCATTAAAACACATATACACGGCCCTTGAAACCTGAGGATTATAACACATATGCACACTTACTTATTCAAAACACACCTTCTTCTATTAGAATGTTATTCTTTCTTTCCCAAACACATATTTACTTGTATGCTACCAAAATAACATAAACAATATCTATTAACACCTATGTTCATTTTGAATTTCTTGTATATTATAACCATATGCGACAAAGTATATATGTATGTAACTGAAATATCTATACACTCTTAAAAGATATGTTTATTATCTCAATATCCCATCAATCAATCAGAGATTGAATAAACGATGTCGCTTAAAAAGAATGTCTCGTGATGACCTTTACGAGAGAGGACAAGGTGTTGAATTTTCACAAAACTCATCATATTAAGCATTATGAATAGAAAATCATTAAAGATAAGTTTAAGTGTCAATACAATACCTCATGATTCAATACACTTGATAACGCCCTATTTATACATATTTTCGGATGCGTTATTATATATTTTATTATCATTTCTCGTGAACTATTGATATATGACATATAAATATGTGTGTGTTCACTGAAGATAGTTCGAGCGAGGAGACGCAAAAGAATACAAGTATATCTATCAAATAAGCCCGCGTCAAATAAAGCTTACAAAATAATCTAATTCATAAGAGAAGTGCGTCGGTTTTCCTCTCATGCGCGCCACACTTATCTCTACGGTCAAGGAAGTCATAAAAGTATTTATTTAATAAAATTTGCCGGTTTTGGAAGTTATGTGCACCGTACTTCCTCTGTATTATGAAAACTTTGACGCCAAAAAAATCACAAAGTGCGTCGCACTCTCTATTGAAGTACTTCGTACTTCACATACCAGAAGGCTATATAAAGAGCCTTGACTCAACCATTTCAACCTCTCCCACTCACTACCAATCATCACCAATCATTTCATAAGAATTCTCAGTATTTCCAAACAAATAACATCAAGGAAGCAGAGATAATTCAGATCAAGCAAGGTTTTATTGTAGAATTTGGTTTATGAACAATGGGTTGCTTGTGACACTTGTGTAATCCATTTATCCATTTGAATCTATATGTCTCTTGTTTACTCTCTATTCATTATCCGTTTTTACATACTTTTGAATTGTAACATATGAAACCCTAATCTCATGTAAAAAAAATCCCAATTCATTCATAATCCGAGTTCGAGCTTGACAAGGCTTGAGCTTGACTTGAAATTTATAAGGTAGGTTTAAGCTTCGCTTGATAGCTTGATGAGCTTTAATCATTCAGGCTTAAGCTCGGCTCATGTAAGAGAGGGCGCATGATTGTCATGGAGTCATTCCTCTGACCCCTTGTGGCTTCATTAACCTGATAAGGACCAGCCATCTGTCCTATGTATAATAAAAGTTCACTGGTTTCGTCCTGCCTTGGACTCATCAAAATACCAAATCTTATACCTCTTATTATAGTCAATCACAATTTATACATATTATTATTACATTGACTAATTACAGCAACATACAGTAATAAAGCCTACATTTCAAATCACAACTTCAACTAATTTTTACATTAGCTCTAAAATAACAATAACAACAGCCTATCAGCTAACCAGAAAGGGAACATTTTTCATCTTTGTTTCCATATCAAATCATACAAATCCCTAGAGTGCAGAAAGTGATCAAGAGTTCATCCAAACAACAAACACTTGTCCTAAAAATCATACTAGTCTGAAATGAGTAGTTTAACTATTGAAAAAACTCATTTTCCATAAACTCATTTTCAAAAACTAAAAATAAACTCATTTTCAAAAACTCATTTGCAGTAGATAAAAACGATCAAATGACAACAAAAATATAAACAAAATTGCGAAAAAAAAATTAGTTTCGTAAATGAACTAAACAAGTCAGATTCAATAAATAACCTAAAAACTACGTCACATACACTAACACATAAAATATTAACATATGCATATAATAAATAACCATGCAGAAAATAAATCGAGGTGTTGAGAAGATTTAATACCATTTTGGTTTGGTATCAAGCGGCTCGAGCAGTGAATGATGTGTGTAAAAATGATTTTATCCCTATATTTTCGTTTTATCCCTATATTTTATATTTTATATACTAACTTTTAGGGCACACAATCCTAAAATAGGTAATCGGGCCTACTATGGGCCCAAAATAGTTGTTGGGTTTGTTTTTGTTGCAAATGTTTTGTTTTGAAAAACAATGATTTTATCCTATATTTTCGATCATTTGTGTATTTTCTTTCTCATAATATCTCGAATATACAAGTGGTACAAAAGTGGGTTTGGTTTAGTAGTTGTGGGATTGTTGTGCAACATAAAGGTCAATGGTTCAATTCCCACTATTGTCATTTATTTTAAAAGAATTTACTAGTTCACATGGTAAACATTCTCTTCTCCAACCTGGAGGCTTGGTGTTTGATTTCGAGAAAGACTTTGTTTTGGTATGTCATTTCTAGGGTTTTTTGTAATTCAAGTTACAGGGTTTGTTTCTAGCTCGTTTTTAGGGTTTTATTTTTCGGTTCCCTTGGTTGTTGGTTTATGGTTGCTGGCTTAATTTGATAACTTTGAGATGTCAAGGGTGTGTTAAGATTTCTAACGGAGGAGGGTTGAGAGCTAATGAAGATGATAGTGGTGGGCATGTCTGAAAATACCATGTACTAATGCGGTGTCGGCACCTACTAGTGAGTTTATCACTACTAATGAGGTTCGCACGCCAAAGATCGTCAAGGCGGTAAAGGTATTAATATGGACTTGACACTTCACATTGTTAAGGAATCTCATATCCCATCGTCTACAAAGGTGGGGAAGAATTCTTTTGCTAATGTTCTCTCTGCTGGAATCACAACAAAGAAAGCTATTTTTCGATGTTGGTATTCCTTTGTCCTCTATTGAAAAATGAATAATATAATTAGAAATTAATTATATGGTTATTTCACTGGTAAATGAGTTGCTATGGGGAAAGTACGGAGTGCAGATAATCATGTTGAAATTTATGTGTGGAATGCATGGGGAAAGTACGGAGTGCAGATAATCATGATGAATGCTAATAGTTTATTTTTCTTTAATTTTTTTTCTTTTGATGTCACACCCCAAATTACTGTTTTGCGTGAATGGAATTCACGGGATTGATTGTCATAGCATCACGATTCTGAGATATATTGAGCGACCTAAAGTGTCGTTTGAAAAGAACATCGTTTGATATAATAAAACATTCGAGTTTACAAAAGATAGGTCCCAAATGAAATTAGACATGTGCGGAAATAAGTTTGTTACAATCCAAACGATGTTTTAAAGTGCATAAAACCCATGTGAGGCGCGTCGTCTCCGCGACTCTATGATATGTCCACATGCATGCCATGAAGTGAATGCCTTAGATACCGAAAATACATTGCTAAAAGTGTCAACACAAAGGTTGAGTGAGTTCATAGAGTTTATGTAAAATGTTTTATCGACTACCACAAGTATAGGCCATGTATGACAAATATGTCACATAAAATGTTACAATTGCTTTAAGCACATGACACGAAGTTGGGTGATGTTACCTCAATAGAGTGTTTTGCCAAACAACTCAATAATGATAAAATGAAATGCATCCGTTTGACGATTGGGACCACCAACCCGGATGGAGGAGTCACCTCAATAGATCTATTCACTCACCCTCGCTTCTTATCGGAATTAACGGTTCATGATTTATGAAATGGGGACATTCAATTGGCAATGAAGTAACTTAAGCAATGTAATGAATTTGATATACTTGGTATCGTAATAAAAATGATGTGCAATGTATTCTCCCGTAGGTTTGAAATAATGTATAAACTTGAATAAATCGGGGCTATGAAAACTCACTTGTTGCAATGATTATGATGGCAAAAGTGGATACAACGAAATGAGGCGCAACCTCTAACCGTGACCTATTATGAATGATATGTTCTATAATAAGTTATGATGTAATGTTATGCATGCAATTCGTATGATATCTATACCACTTGTGAATTTTTGAAAATAACGCTTATCGTCGAAAAATAATCTTATAACGTCTTGACAATTTATAAATTACTTTACAAGTATTTATGTTGAAATGATATCCTCGATAGTCATTTAATGATTTATTATGAAATTATAGCTTTTAGTAGTAAAACAATGTCATTTGACAATTCATGAAAGTGACTAAATGGCCTCGAAAAACTAGTCGTAAAATGGTGAATATTGAGTGTTAGGAAACAAACTCAACGGTTTTGGAAAGCTTGTATCATTATCTCAAAGTTTTAGCTTTTAAGTTTTTATCATAGAGGTCTCGATCATGGAGAAAAACATAGGTAAAGTAGGGTACTTGTATCCAAAATATTGTTTAAGGGTGGTTTTCGGCAAAGTTTGAGTGACCGTATTTTATTCGTTACAACTCCGTTTGACGAACGGTTGGACATTTTGGAAAATAGGCTAGGCGAACTTACTTTTACTAGAAGACATCATTTTATAAAAAGTATTACATCAATGTTAAAAACGACCCTCAACATGGTCATTCGCGGCCGATATATTTGGCTATTAGAAAATATATTAGTTATGCTTATATAAAATAGTTACGGCAACCTTGTTTAAACGCGTGTAATTTAATCGTTACAAGTCCGTTTTCTACGTTTTATATGTCCTTAGCTTCGTGTTAAAGTATACTAATATATTTTTGATAAATCGACTCATTTAATAACGCTTAAGACTCATTTTTGACTCGTAAAAGTTTGGGATAACATGCTGAATTTTCTGAAAATATAGTTTTCGTCGTTAAACTTGAAAATAGCATAACTTCTTCGTTATAACTCCGTTTTAACCCATTCAAGCGGCCACGTTTTCGTTTTAAAGTATATTTTCTAAATATCTAGCCCAAAAATTTTTACCAACTGTCGAAATTTCCAGAATTCACAGAAATGATCAGACCCTTATATATAGTTGTCGAAATGGATTTTTCTCGCGTAAAACTTATTCTAACCACTTCAAACCAACGCCAAAGCTATTCTAAACCTACCATACACCTTCTTAGGGTGTCATGGGTTCCTAGACATCATCAAAATGATATATTTCAAGGGATAATTATAGGATGATATATATTCATTTATAGTACTTAAAACAATTAAAGTGGTATAGATAACCATATAACTTGCATGTTTTCTCAAGCATGATAAAATGACCATAATATGAATATGAAAGATGAAAATGATCATGAAATGCTTACTAGTTAATTGATGAGGTTTAAAGAACAAGGGTTTATCCTAATACCCTAGGTTTTTATTTCAAAACCTTGCTTAAGAGTATGCTAGTGTTGTGAAATTAACTTGACTTGAAAAATTTATGCACTCCTTGCTTGTTCTTCTTCCTTGGCGGTTCTTGTAGTGAAATGGAGAGAGTATTTTTTTTTTTACCTTTGATATTATGCATATGTATGTGTTAGTATTAAATAATAATATAAGTATAAGTATACTTAGGATATTTTGTACACAAATGTATGTGAGTCACCTTGTATGTGTCGACATACATAAAAAAAAAAGACTTGATGCATTTTGTTGTATAATATAATGTATAAATATATTAGTAAATGTGTAGTTATTTAAGGATAATTGGTAACTTGTGTACATATTTAAGCATTTAGGGTAGCGTTAGCTAAAAATAAATTTTAACGGATCAAAATAAAATATATTGAAGTCATAAAAATTATAAAAATACATTTCTTACAAAATTTAGTGAAATAATAATTATCGTGTAGTATTTACTAAAACCGTCGTAATTATATAAATATAACAATTTATATACAAAATAAATTTAAAACACCGGTAAACTAATAATATTATTTTTATAATCTTAATATGAGTATAAAAATATATCGAGATAATTTTTGGAAGTGTCGGATCAAATGTTCAAAATAATTGATTACGCGATAGCGTTTATTTAATAGGAAATTATCGTTTAATGAAAATGCAAAACCATGCATGAACTAATATGATGATGATGATGCTAATGATATGTAGACTAAACCTAGTCTATATGAAATGTCCTCGATGATTGTTCATGAATTCGCGACTAAACCATTAAGGTTCTGCGAATTTGATACTCGTAAACCTAGTTTACGATAAGCGATGAATAGTGAAGCATGAATAGTGATTTTCTCCGGGAATGAATAGTGTTTTGTGAATAGTAAAATTTTGAAATACGCTCGAATATCATACTCAAATGATGAATAGTAAAATGATGAATAGTAACCGATGAATAGTAAATTCCGAGATGAATAGTAAATTTTCAAAGTTTGTAAAATGACCTGAAATTACGAGTTGTCACATTCGCCCACCCAAAAAGGAATTCAGTTCGTGTTGGTCTATCGAATTTTGAGTTTGTAATGAATAACGAGGAGATAAGACATGAGGAAGTGTCGTTACGGTTATCGATGATTGAGAGTGTACAAAACATCATAGTAGAGAAAATACTGGATGAATATCTCCGATGAGCATCACATTGACTTTTAGGAATTTGTGAAAATTTTGCTTGCACTAAGATTTATAAATAATCGCTCCCAACATAACATGATCCTCCGAATTAGACATAGTTAGCTAGGCTATGTATAATTAAGGA
This sequence comes from Chrysanthemum lavandulifolium, assembly GCA_022545495.1. NCBI lineage: Eukaryota > Viridiplantae > Streptophyta > Magnoliopsida > Asterales > Asteraceae > Chrysanthemum > Chrysanthemum lavandulifolium. The sequence goes on along the minus strand of CM040241.1, from coordinate 24,384,466 downwards.
GCGATAATGTGACGTTCGGTTTAGTTGTTATAACTCTCAATGTTTACAAAGATTTAAACCGTGTCGTTAAAATGGTAGTTAAAGTAAAAGGAAGTAAAATTCTCGTAAGTGATAACAAATCGAAAGAAAATAAAGTACGATAGATGAGAATATTTTACAACAAGTGGTTTATCAAAAAATAATACATCTTAAGTTATAAAGATCCGAATACGATGGAAGACATAAACTTAGTACGACATAGTACATAAGGAAAATAAGACTTAGTTTTTCGAACTTCTTGATCTTCCGTTGTTGATACCTTGATGAGCTTCTCCTCCTTCTAACATATATGCTTTCCCATGAGCTCCTTCAACTTGTTGACCTTGGTTTCGGGGACATTGGTTCCGATAGTGTCCTTGCTCCCCACATCCGAAACATGTAATTATAGCTTTACCTCTACAATCTCTGGCGAGGTGTCCCAGTTTTTGACAGATGTGGCACTTGGCAGGGCAAGGACCTGAGTGATGAAACTTACATCGATTACATAGTGGTTGAGTTCCAAGATAACCTTTGCCTTGTGTTGGTGTAGCGACATAAGCCATTGCGACTTCTTGTCTTCTCTTACATTGTTGGTGATGGTTAGTGTTACGGTTTTGGTTGTCATTATTATAACCTCCTTGGTCATTTTCCCATTTCCTTTTGTTGTTAATTTGTTATCATCATTGTTGTTGTTGATTGTTGTTGTTGTTGTGTTGGTTATTGTTGATAATGTTTTCCTCTTCACAACTTGAGCCATGAGTATTTGAGTTATCCGATAGATTCTTCAATTGTTTGTGGATCAAAGGAAGTTACATCTCCTTGGATACTTTGTGGAAGTCCTCCAATGAAATTTTCCAATAGTTTCTCATTGTCCGAAACCATAGATGGACAAAGAGCGCCAACTCTTGAAACCTTCAAATGAGGTGTAAGCAAGTCTAGCGGTTTTTCACCTCGATGACAATACTTTTAGTTACAACCTTTTGAATTGCTCCCATGTGAGCTTGTAGGCCTCGGCATAAGAGTTCCACCATGACAATGCTCGTTCTTTCCTTAGTGCCTCGGCTATACTATCCTCTACATACTTTTGGATAGCGGTGGTGTCATTTATGGTGCACTTTCTTGGCGCCATAACTCTTCAAAATAAGAGGAAAGGTGAGGCGTAGCAAAGTCCTATGTTAATAATAAAGCGCTCTAAAGAGATGTGATATGAGGTGAATAAGTTTGAGGTTATTTGAGGTTTTCAAAATGATCGATGGGTTCCTAAAAGATGGGTTATGAGATGTTGTAAGTGCTTCAAATGTATGATGGTTTAGTGACTTAATGTGTGAATAACGTGTAACTCGACATGTTGGTGGTGATCAAAGGAGTGAGAGTGACTTCGCCCTACTTAAAGGTTTTATCTCGGCATTCGACGTTATCGGTGATGAGTCAACTGATATTAAAATTGTGATAGGGAATGACAAGGCATTCTCCACGTTGGAGTATGAAGAAAGGATAATGGGATGGGTATTTAAAGGCATCCATGTGACAATCGATTTGAAATGAAAGTAAATAACTCGAAAAATGTACGTATAAACCGCATGTAAAGTGAATATGCACTTATGATGAAATGATGAGATGCTATGATGATGTAGTTATAGTCTAGGGTCAATGATGCAACCTAGTTCTCTATAATCAAGCTCGATGCCAATCACACACCCCAAATTACATTTTGCGGTGAATGGAATTCACGGGATTGACGTCATAGCATCACAATCACAGATATATTGAGCGACCTAAAGTGTCGTTTGGAAAAACATCGTTTGATTTAATAAAACATTCGAGTTTACAAAGTATAGGTCCCAAATGAAAATCAACATGTGCGGAAATAAGTTTGTTACAATCCAAACGATGTTTTAAAGTGCATAAAACCCATGTGAGACGCGTCGTCCGCGACTCTATGATATGTCCACATGCATGCCATGAAGTGAATGCCTTAGATACCGAAAATACATTGCTAAAAGTGTCAACACAAAGGTTGAGTGAGTTCATAGAGTTTATGAAAATGTTTAATACGACTACCACAAGTATAGGCCATGTATGACAAATATGTCACATAAAATGTTACAATTGCTATAAGCACATGACACGAAAATTGGCGATCATGATGTTCGCCCCAATGAGTGTTTTGCCAAACAACTCAATAATGATAAAATGAAATGCATCCGTTTGACCAATGTTGGGACCACCAACCCGGATGGAGAGTCACCTCAATAGATCTATTCACTCACCCTCGCTTCTTCCGGAATTAACGGTTCATGATTTATGAAATGGGGACATTCAATTGGCAATGAAGTAACTTAAGCAATGTAATGAATTTGATATACTTGGTATCGTAATAAAAATGATGTGCAATGTATTCTCCCCCGTAGGTTTGAAATAATGTATAAACTTGAATAAATCGGGGCTATGAAAACTCACCTGTTGCAATGATTATGATGACAAAAGTGGATACACTGAAATGAGGCGCAACCTCTAACCGTGACCTATTATGAATGATATGTTCTATAATAAGTTATGATGTAATGTTATGCATGCAATTCGTATGATATCTATACCACTTGTGAATTTTTGAAAATAACGTTTATCGTCGAAAAATATTCTTATAACGTCTTGACAATTTATAAATTACTTTACAAGTATTTACGTTGAAATGATATCCTCGATAGTCATTTAATTGATTTATTATGAATTATAACTTTTCGTCCGTAAAATAATGTCATTTGACAATTTCATGAAAGTGACTAAATGGCCTCGAAAAGCTAGTCGTAGAGCAGTGAGTATCGAGTGTTAGGAAACAAACTCAACGGTTTTGGAAAGCTTGTATCATTATCTCAAAGTTTTAGCTTTTAAGTTTTTATCATAGAGGTCTCGATCATGGAGAAAAACATAGGTAAAGTAGGGTACTTGTATCCAAAATATTGTTTAAGGGTGGTTTTCGGCAAAGTTTGAGTGACCGTATTTTATTCGTTACAACTCCGTTTGACGAACGGTTGGACATTTTGGAAAATAGGCTAGGCGAACTTACTTTTACTAGAAGACATCATTTTATAAAAAGTACTACATCAATGTTAAAACGACCCTCAACATGGTCATTCATGGCCGATAATGTTTGTCTATTAGAAAATATATTAGTTATGCTTATATAAAATAGTTACGGCAACTTTGTTTAAACGCGTGTAATTTAATCGTTACAAGTCCGTTTTCTCGTTTTATATGTCCTTAGCTTCGTGTTAAAGTATACTAATATATTTTGATAAGTCGACACATTTAATAACGCTTAAGACTCATTTTTGACTCGTAAAATTTGAAATAACATGCTGAATTTTCGAAAATTATAGTTTTCGTCGTTAAACTTGAAAATAGCATAACTTCTTCGTTATAACTCCGTTTAACCCATTCAAGCGACCACGTTTTCGTTTTAAAGTATATTTTCTAAATATCTAGCCCAAAATTTTTACCAACTGTCGAAATTTCCGAATTCACGAAATGATCAGACCCTTATATATAGTTGTCGAAATGGATTTTCTCGCGTAAAACTTATTCTAACCACTTCAAACCAACGCCAAAGCTATTCTAAACCTACCATACACCTTCTTAGGGTGTCATGGGTTCCTAGACATCATCAAAATGATATGTTTCAAGGAGTAATTATAGGATGATATATATTCATTTATAGTACTTAAAACAAAATAAAGTGGTATAGATAACCATATAACTTGCATGTTTTCTCAAGCATGATAAAATGACCATAATATGAATATGAAAGATGAAAATGATCATGAAATGCTTACTAGTTACTTGATGAGGTTTAAATGAACAAGGGTTTATCCTAATACCCTAGGTTTTTATTTCAAAACCTTGCTTAAGAGTATGCTAGTGTTGTGAAACTAACTTGACTTGAAAAATTTGTGCACTCCTTGCTTGTTCTTCCTTGGCGGCGGTTCTTGTAGAAGGAAGTGGAGAGTATACTTTTTTTTACACCTTTGATATTATGCATGTGTGTATGTGTTATATAAATTAATATAAGTATAAGTATACTTAGATATTTTGTACTCAAAGGTGAGTCACCTTGTGTCGACATACACATAAAAAAACTAGACTGCATATTTTGTATAATTAAGTGTATAAATATAGAGTAAATGTGTAGTTATTTAAGGATAATTAGTAACTTGTGTACATATTTAAGCATTTAGGGTAGCGTTAGCTAAAAATAAATTTTAACGGATCAAAATAAAATATATTGAAGTCATAAAATTATAAAATACATTCCTTACAAAAATTGAGTGAAATAATAATTATCGTGTAGTATTTACGAAAACCGTCGTAATTATATAAATATAACAATTTATATACAAAATAAATTTAAAACACCGGTAAACTAATAATATTATTTTTATAATCTTAATATGAGTATAAAATATATCGGGATAATTTTGGAAGTGTCGGATCAAATGTTCAAAATAATTAATTACGCGATAGCGTTTATTTAATAGGAAATTATCGTTTAATGAAAATGCAAAACCATGCATGAACTAATATGATGATAATGATATTAATGATATGTAGACTAAACCTAGTCTATATGAAATGTCCTCGATGATATGTTCATGAATTCGCGACTAAACCATTAAGGTTACGCGAATTTGATACTCGTAAACCTAGTTTACGATAAACGATAAATAGTGAAGCATGAATAGTGATTTTCTCCGGGAATGAATAGTGTTTCGTGAATAGTAAAATTTTGAAATACGTTCTCAGAATATCAAATCGACTCCGAAAACGATGAATAGTAAAACAATGAATAGTAACCGATGAATAGTAAATTCCCGAGATGAATAGTAAATTTTCAAAGTTTGTAAAATGACACGAAATTACGAGTTGTCACAGTGGATTTCAATTATCTTAAACAAGCGGACGCCTTTGGTTAGCTTAACTAAGAGGACTTGTCGAAAGTACCTAAATTGGTTAAGCTTCATGATGTCCATACCGAGGAAGGTTTGAGTGTTACTGCTACTAAAATAGGCATTCCTATGATGTTGGACTCTTATACGACGACCATATGTTTAGAATCATGGGGAATGAGTAGTTATGTGAGGGCAATGATTGTAACTAATACAACGAATGAATTGAAAAAAAAAGTATGATTGTAGCTATTCAAAATTCGAAGGGGTTGGTTATACTCGAGAAACCATATGCATTGAGTACAAACCAAGATGTGATACTTGCCTGATATTTAGGCCTACGTGTAAGCAATATCCATGTGGCACTTAGCGACTCGGTTTCAACGACTAAGTAAGCCAATAAGTATGGAAGAGGTTAGCTATGAACACTTACATATTTACTCGAGAATACTTGATATGTTGTACTAGAATTTTTGGTTACAAATGAGAGTGATTGACTATATTTATACTAAAGGCTAATCAAGTTATAGAAAGTTATAATACAAATATCTAAGATATTTACATAGGTTATTCTCACTAAATATCTCAGATATTTTAGACAAAATATCTTAGCTATTCTTAAGTCTAACATATAGATTAATCTAGTTATGTTGTCGTGTCGAGGTTTTTCAGGGATTGGGTTGCTAATGCTATGATTCAGCTCGTAACTTACAGCTCCATTGTCACTTTCAACAACAATTACTTTCGCAAATCACACAAACTTTATTTACTTATTTAATTTGACACCAGATTCACAATGTAACACCTTCTTCTTCTTCTTCATGTCCATCAAATCAACCAACTAAAACAGGTCTCAACTGAACTGATCATCTTCGTTTTTTTATAAAAACCTGGATCTGATCGAGATATCACATGGATTCCAATCGGACTCAACCATGAATCCGTTCTCTTCCGAAACACGGTCTTATTCTCATCTCATCTTTTTTGTTTCATCTAATTTTGTTACAATTTACGAGATTTTATTTCAATTAAGTATATATTATGAAATAAATATGTGAATGAATGAACTGAAATGATGTGAATAATACGCGCGATTTGAAATTGAACTAAATTATGATGATATAGTTGATGAAGTTGTTATGATTAGGTATTTGAATGAAGAATTATGAAATAACTACTATAGAAGTTTAGCATTTTTACTAGTTTAAACTTAGAGTGGACCAATTTAGTAAGAGTTGAATTAGAAACAAAATAAAATAGAAACACCAACGGTCCGTTTGGTTTGTAGATGAGTTTAGGATTTGGATTTGAATTTTGTTTTGGATTTGATAAAAATTAATGAAGAGAGAGAAAACATATTATTAAAAATATTGATGTAACAAAAAATAAAATATTACACTAAAAAAATGATAAACGACCAAATTTAATTACTTTTAAATTAAAAAGAAAGAGAGATAGAATTTTGTCCTACTGAAATCTTCCTAATCCCACCGAGCTAGTAGGTTTTTCATACAATAGTACTTTTGGGACTAACTACCAATTTCTAATCCAGGGGTTTAAAGCAAAGAAATGTTTTAGTCCTTGATTTTCAAACCTCGTGGTAAAACCATCAACCAAACGCACCCCAAGTTGTTCTATTGCTATTTATGGTTCAAAAGTCTAGAAAGACAAATTTGTAGAAAATGATGTGGATGGAAGTTGAGTAAATGCATTTTGTATCAAAGACTAGTCCAATCAATATAAACAAGCCTAAACAACTTATTTAATGTCTACACTCTACTTCAAAGCTAATATTCCTACATTCATGATACTATTGAACTCTCGTAGCACAATGAACAAGTAAGAGTATCATCATTCTTTTATATATGTTGACACTTCAAAGGATAATAATCAAACTTTGATTTGAAAGTTCCTGAATATACCTCTCTACTATAACCCTGCAAGAAACAAAAAAGATATCCCATTATTACAGTGTTGTACAATTGAAGTCACTATTATAGCATAGCCGAAAGAAAAGATGAAAATTGGCAGGACATGTGTAGAATCCATGGATCTGGACTCAACTAGGGTATGAGTAACATTGATTGATTGAATGCACAGCGGAATAATAACGACACAATCAACATCACTAATTAGGTTTTCTTTATTGAATATAAAAACTACTAACTTACCACAACTACTAGACGCTCTATGCGTTAATTAGACTCTCATTAGGAGATGTCTACAATGATATGAAAATGAAAGGATTAATCAAAGGGATGATTTGTAACTAGATGCCTACCCTCTTTATATAGGAGAGGGAGGTTACAAAAACCCTAGACATAGCTTACTACCAAAGCTACTATTAAATTATCTATAAGGCCCTCATTGTTTCTTCTTTTTCATTCTTGCTCTTTTTGTAATATGCAATTCCCAACAATCTTCCCCAAAACTGGAATTTGACTAGGTTAAGTTCCAGTTTCTTGATAGTACAAAACAACCTGTATGAAGAAACAATGCCAAAACATGTCATCACAAATAATTAGCTGCACACCATGAATCTTCTTCCCCTTCATCTAATAGGGGTCTTGTGCAACTCGTAGACGCTTCCCCTCAAGTGATGCATGTAGATGGTAAGTAAATGATCAATAAGCTTCCCCTTAAAATATACTAACCATCTCTATTTTTATTTTTTTTAACTACTAAACAAAAGAAATAAAGTGCAACAGCAGAAAAGTCAAATCAGCAGCAGCATCAAAATAGTCTACCAGTAGGAACGGAGAACCAATAGAAACACCAACGTAAGCATCTTATATCTTGCACTATCCATGTGACTCCAAATCTTGATAAACCCTCAATAATATGAGACACTGAGCACAACAACGAGACTCCTTAAAGTGATAGCAAATGTGAGCATTAAGCACCTTCAATCTGTATATCACACCCTTTCACTAACACTGAGCACAACAACGTAACTCCTTAAAGTGTTAGCAAATGTGCGCATTAAGTACCTTTAGTCTGTAGATCTCGCCCGTTCGCTAGATTTACCAAGTCTTTGTCACACCATTAAAGTATGAACAAGTTATCTCAAAAGTGTTCATCACGCACTTTGAGATATGATAAGACACGCATCTGATCAACCAGTAGGAACTCCAGAACAACCAAAGACAGCGATCGTGAAACCAAATTCAACGAGGCAACCGGTGAAGCGATACTACCAGCAGAAACCGGTCAGTAGGAACAGATCAAGTACCATCCGGAGGAACAACCAATAGTAGAACAAATCAAAATATGCAGCCAGTAGTAACATCAAATCAAGCCGAAAATTTGTTAATTACTAGGGTTCATCGTTGAATATAAATTCAACTCACCAAGACTAGTAAAACATTAAACGACCAACACAAACTGTCAAGATCAGAATAAACATATACACCAACCGATCATGAGCAGTATAAACAATAGACGACTATAATTTATGTTCCCACACTGCTGTATAATTACGGTATAAATATCCCAAAGTTGTTGTTGTCCTAAAATATGACCGACCACGTGATCAGTAGCAATAAGATGAACAGATGGCCAAACGAGTACTAATGTAACCCCACGTGAAGAAAAAGCATGATCCAATTCAGTACATGATATTCGACATCAATTAATCACAAGTAAACGAACATGCTAACTCGTGGGTCCAACAAACAGCCCCACGTGATCACTCAATAATAAATCATGTGAATAATCATATGCGTTGGGACCAGTGGGAACGAGTAAACACCAGCGGGAACCACTCTCCTCGAAATGAGATACCACACATGACCAGTCAATTATTCGAACCAATAATAATAAAATGATTGGCCCATTAGAAGCGTAAAACAAAATAAGTATAAACTGTCACGTGTATTGTCCAAGTAATAAACCAAATTCAACGCCCATGTGACCAAGTCATCAGTAGCAACAAGCACGTGATATCCAAGAATTAGAGGAAACAATACCATCCCATAAGCCATTTATTTTCCTCAGGTTAGATGACCAGTCAACACGAATATACAACCATGGACCAATCAAAAAGGCAAGACTAATGCAAAAACCATGCACCACATTACATCCAATCCCATCCCACTTGCCCATTCAATTAAACGAGGGACCCATTACACGAGACCACATCCACACAATTATAATCAGTAGGAACAAATAGGAATATTAACATGATCAGTACCAAGAATATCACATGAATATTTTTGAGTAAATATCACGTGATGTCCTACTCATAATAACCTATTCGTCTCCTAGCCAATCAAAACGCCCCATCGTACAAATCAACTCACATATTTAATTCCCTATGTGACCATCAAAATGTTTGACCATGTGATGACATCGAATCAGATACGAGGAATAACATTCGAACAAATCAAACACATTGAAAATTATTTCGTACCTTCATGAATAGAATAACTGAATATGATTTGCCTTTGAATCTGATCTGCCTCAATGCCTGCTGACTCTTTACCATCTGCTGCTATGGATGAATTAGGGTATAAACCCTAAATCATGAAAACCTTATAAACCCTAGATCGAGAGCCACGAGGCTCTGATACCAATTATAGAATCCATGGATCTGGACTCAACTAGGGTATGAGTAACATTGATTGATTGAATGCATAGCGGAATAATAACGACACAATCAACATCACTAATAAGGTTTTCTTTATTGAATATAAAAACTACTAACTACTACAACTACTAGACGCTCTATGCGTTAATTAGACTCTCATTAGGAGATGTCTACTATGAAATGAAAATGAAAGGCCTTCATTGTTTCTTCTTAGCTTACTACCAAAGCTACTATTAAATTATCTATAAGGCCCTCATTGTTTCTTCTTTTTCATTCTTGCTCGTTTTGTAATCTGCAATTCCCAACAACATGTAAAAGGGACTTCTCACATAAGACAATCATTTTATATTTTTGTAATGTAGACATGTATTTGTAGTGTATTCAGAACTATAAGACTTTCATTCTCATGAAGAAAAAAAAAGAATTGTTTTTTTCTTACAGTGATTTAACTAGGGGTGTAATCGAGTCAAGCCGAGCTCGAGCTTGGCTTGAAATTTACAAGGCAGCTTTAAGCTTGGCTTGATAGCTTGACGACCTTTAATCATTCAGGCTTGAGCTCAGCTCATGTAAGGCTCGATTAAGGCCCGAGCTCGGCTCGAAAAGCTTGAATTCATATATAAACATTAATCATAGTCAAACTCTAACAAATTTAAGAAAATATGTGATAAAATAAGAGGAAAGAACTTATACAAAACATTCAGGAGAATTGGGGTTTAAATGGTCCTCCTACAATGATTTAGTTATTATACCAATATTCACATTAGTTTTAAGTTGTTTATATAAATATGTTCTTGAAGTTTTTCGAAACTTCGGGTGGAAATCATAAATATGAAACTTTATTATGAGAAAACTTTATTCTTCAAACACTATCTATAGTAATATAAAAAGCGTTTGAGACTTTCTATACAAAGAAGGCTTAAAAATATTAACAGTACAAACTTGCCTTATATAGAAGTTTTTGTTGGTTTTTAAACATTACAAGTTCTAAAACTATTTTTACCACTATTTGATGCACACATACATTAATTCATTCCATATAATTAAAACTAGCAGGGACCCACGCACTGCGGCGGCGAATACCCTTTTCCGGTGAATCATGTATTTTAGTTTATTATGTTTTTTTTTACAATAACTTAGGAATATCAAAAATTTCGTTTAGCCCGTGCAGCTCGAGCTCGAGCCCGTTGGCCCGTGCCCGCCAGACTCGAGGTCATTTGGCCCGTTGCTCGTTCGGCTTGAATATTTGTATAATGTGCTTTATTATTTGTATTAGTGAAATTTAATGCAAGAATTGTGTTTAAGTTGGTTGTACAATACGCTTGATAATTTGTATTTTTTTTTTTTATGTAAAAGGTGTTTTAATAACTGCATTAATTGTATTTATTGACTATTTAATTAAGAGTAAAGTACACCGTTCATCCCTAAACTTGTACATGCGCATCACCTTGAACCAAAACTTCCCTTTTTCATCTCTAGGAGTCCAAAACGTGGAGTTTATATGCTAAACTCGACCCTTGACCATTAACGCCGAGGTCAGTGTTATGTTGTTGAGGGCAAAACCGTCTTTCACTGTAGCGTACTTTATATAAACCGTTGTATAGTGTTTGTAGCTACTATATGTCTGTGTAACACGGTTTGGTCGTTAGTTATCATCCATCCCTAAACTATCCTACAAAAACAGTCTTCTACAAAACGATAATCATTTCAACATGGTATGTTGTTGGTGTGGTAAGCAAGCTATAATTCGCACTTCGTGGACCTCTGCCAACCCAGGGCGTCGATTCTTTGGTTTTCCTGTTTAAGTAAGTGTGTCTTAATATTTATTGTATTAGTTTGTTTTCGCATAGCGACAAAGTACATTGTAACAATGGTGGTTGTTTAATGACTTGTCATAATCATGAATAGGGGTCTTCTTGTCGGTGGGTACGATGGTATGATCCTGAAATCTGTACTCGTTCAAGAATGATCATACTAGGCCTTTTGAGGGGGAGAAATGAGCTTGAGGCAAGATTAGAAGCTGCTCAAGGTGATGTGTGGAAGTGGAAGATTTACCTGTTGGATATTGTTCTTGATTGTTTATGCATTGGGATAACTTTTTAGCTTTTATGTAATGAGACAAGATGGTTAATGCTCATTATCTTGAATTGTAGTAACGTTGTGTCCCAGAAGGTTATGAATCTTGTTATTATGATCGGTTTACCGTATGTTTATGGCTTTATGCACATGGTTAACATTAAAGTTGACTTTTAATTGTCAACATTGTTATGAAGTACTCAGTTTGGTTTGTTTTTTACTTTCAATGCGTTATGGGTATGCAGATGGTTAGCAATTTGTTTAGGTTTGACTTTTAATTGTCAACATTCTTATGAGGTTCTGTTTAGCTTTGGTTACTTTTGATGCAAATTATTCACACATCAAGCTTAGTCAATCTATAAAAATACACAATAATGACATGGTTCCATGGTTAATGCAAAATGGATATAATTCCTGTTAGGATTTGGAAAATCTAGCTGTTAAAGTATCGGTCACCTCAAGTGTATGTATTCGTTAGAAAGCTCGTAGTCGTAGTTATTTTATGTTAGGTAGTATTTAGTTAAGTAACACCATGGAGGACGGACGGGTCTTTACCCACTGTATGCCTGATCCACAGCCCGTAGGTGGCGTTTATGTAAGATACTATAAATACCCTCTACCTCCCAAGGTAGAGGGTTGGAGCTGATAATAATACTTTTACTTTCTCTCACTAAATTCCATAAACCTCTAAACTTTCTCTCTCTAAAACCTAAAGTTTACGCCCATATTTGATCATGGTTTGATGTGTTTGTGAAATCCAATATATTACAAATGGTATCAAGAGCCAAGGTTGGATCATCTCTCTTACATGTTCTTGGATTTCTAGTGGTTTTATATGGTTTTTGGGTTTGAAAAAGTTTAGTGGTTTTTGCATAATTTGGATCATTTCTTGTGTTAAAGTTTGAATTTTGATTGTACTTTTGTGTTTAGAATCATTGTAAGTGCTTGGGTTTTGTTTTGGAAAGCTTGAATCACTGTGGTTGGGCTTGTTTTGGATTGAAAAGGGTTGTGTTTGAGTTTTTCTAGGTAGCTACTTGAGTCTCAGAGTGTTTTATTGGTAGCGACTTGCTTCTGTATTATTCAGCGACTTGTAGTTGTTGTGGTAGCGACTTGTGCCTTAGCGACTTGTCTGTTGAGACAAAGCGACAAATAGTAAAAAGTAGTGGCTGTACCACTTCGGCTAGCGACTTGTCAACGTAGCGACTTGTCTTTACTATTTTCAGCGACTTGACTTTGTTGTGACTAGCGAGTTGTTCTTTAGCGACTTGCCCACTTAGCGAGTTGTTCCTTAGCGACTTGCCCACTTAGCGAGTTGTTCTTTAGCGACTTGTCAACTTAGCGAGTTGTTGCTTTAGCGACCTGTGTCTAGCGACTTGTTTCACAGCGACTTGTGCTTTTAGCGAGTTGTTACTTAGCGACTTGGTGACATAGCGACTTGTCCTCAAGGTTTATAGCGACTTGGTTGATTATTGTTTTTGATACGGTTTTCTCTTGATTTAGTAAAATCCCGTGAAAGAATCTATTTCCCGGTTTAATCATAGAGTTATAAAATCCCGTGAAATATGTAATCATGTCTACCAATGTGCCTACAATCATCTCTTCTCATGGTGAGGCGTTTAAGCGTTGGATCGGATACTCGCCCACCCATGCTTGACGAACCGACTATGACTCATGGGCTCAGCGAATTAGGTTGTATTATGCAGGAAAGGAAAATGGGTCAACATTCTCAATTCAATTGATGAAGGACCTTATCAAATTGAGACTACCAGAGATGTTCTTGAAATCTACTGCGGATGGTGCTTGTGATCTTAGGTTTGGACGGACCAAAGACATATGATGAGCTCGATGATAAGGAGAAAAGAGATAGGATGTCGATATCGGGGCTTCAAACATTATACTTGTGGTCTTCAAAGATATCTACAAGCTTATCAATCACAACACCGAAGCCAAGGCGGTTTGGGATAATGTCAAGATGCTTCTCTCGGGTTACGAATTAACTAAGGAAGATAGAGAATCACAACCTGTATGATGACTTTGAGCACTTTAAGATGATACCGAGGAAAGTGTCACCGAATATTATGTGAGGTTCCACAAGCTTGTGAATGACATGAGGAATATCAAAATGACTATGCCAAATATTCATTAAACTCAAAGTTTGTGAACAACATGAATCCCGAATGCACAAATTTGTCACTTGATCAAGTTAACCAAGGGTTTGAGGAACACTAACTATGAGCAATTGTATGCATACTTCTTCAGAATGAGAGACATGCCATGTTTGAACAAATGATCCTTGAACAGTTCAAATCTAAACAAGGAGAATCAAGCTCATCAAATGACTCAACAGCATTCTACACCAATGTAGGGATTACCACCAAAGCTTCTCAAGTCATACCCACGGGTACAAGCTCATTCATGATCCAACATATAAGCCTCCAGACTCAAACTCTGTCATGGAAAACTTCATCAATCAATTATCCCTCATGGTGAGTCAAAATCTGAATTCCACCCCACACACCAACAATAACCTCAGAACAACATCCAATCCACACAATCAAGCTACTGTTAGAGATGGAAAGGTAGTGGTGCAGAATGTGCAAGGAAGACGATATGAACAAGGGATGATTGGAGCGGAGTTATGGAAATCTTGGTCTTTGGTGGAGGATATGTAGCAAATCGAGAATCGTGGAAGGAATGCAAATCAAGGACAAGCAAAGCCAATCAAATGCTACAACTATGGTGGTGAGGACATATTAGAGGCGCACATCTCCAAAATGTCCACAAAATGCGAAATACTTGAGACAAGATGTTGCTTGTGCAAGCTCATGATAATGGAGCGATTTTGGATGAAGAGGAGTCATTGTTTCTTGTAGAGGAAATGCTAAGACATATGATGCAAATGTGGATGAGCGACCAATTCGGGAATTAGCCACAATCATCAAAATGCCTTTCAAGTTGCCGATGTGATGCATATGACTCGATGTCGATGATGAACCTCTTGCCTGCACAATTTTCATGGCTAGCATTTCTCCAATGGTCTCTAAAGGTCTCATCATCACAACAGTCGGTCCATCCAAAGATTCAATCATCTCGAGGTATTAAAATTATACAATGAGGTGGATGAGCAAAGATACATAACAGTACAATCTCTTGAAACTTATGAATCGATATTGATAATGAGGGTAATAGTAATATTGACCCATATGATCAATATGTGACACAAAGTGAAAGTGAGATTGTACCAAGTGATCATCTTCTGCAGTCAATGATGACTATGTTTTGATGAATACATTGCATATGCCCACGATGATTACGTTATCTCTCGAATCGAATGCCTATAAAGAACAAGTTGCTATTTATGAACAACGTGCTAAGTTTGAGTTAACTACCCGTGAGCGGAAATGGATGACCAAATGCGTACAATTATTAGAAAAGTAATTTTAGAGAAGAAGTGTTAAAACAAGAGTTAAACTCTTTACAAGAAAAGCTTTCTAAAGCATAAGCAAAAGCAAGAGCTTCAAGATAATGTTAAAGTGCTTAAACAAGAATTTATAGCTAAGGAATCAAAACTTTTGAATGACTTTTCTAATCTAAAAACTTTGAAAAACAAGCTTGAAAATAAGTTGTATGCGTACAAGGAATACCATTCTGATCGCTCACATGATCACTAAGCATAGAGTTTTAGCGATAATCATAGTATTCCCTAGTTGAGGAGCCAAATCCGAGTATTGTAAAAGGCCAAAGCTTTCCATACGATTGTATATGATGGTAATGAAATCCTCAAGCCTAGGCAAACACCTTCATGTATTGGAAGCACGAAGAGGATAGAAAATTAGAAGATGCCTTTAGGGAGAAAATGGATAAGAAGCTAAAAGATCCCGAGTGTAAAAGAATAACATAACGATCAAACCCCATGATTACACAAAAGAAAATTGGATCTCCTCGAATGTGTTTAAGCCTCAAACTCAATTAACCCCGAACAATTTTTTGGAAGAAAGACATGGATAAGCAAAAGCAAAGCGTACTTGTTGAAACAAACTCTCCCTTAGGAAAGTGCTCAGCCACGTGTATCCTCCGAATACACCAATGCATTTAGTTCCTAGAACTATTTCCACTAATATCAAGACCTTAATCACCGTATCTTGTTTATCAATTATTCGTTGATTTTGAGAAGACATGTAAAGAGAATCACACCTACTGGGGATAATCAAGGGAAATGGGTTTGAGAAAACTAAAGAATGCTATTTAAGCGAGGTCATGCCTTTCTTTAAACAATTAAAAGGTCAATTTGAAAGTCTTCAAAAGGAGATAAACTCGAATATTAAAGAAATGGAAAAGGAATTTGATGAAATGATTGTTGAGGTCAATGATTATGAACAGGAACTCAAATATAATGAAATTGAAAGGAAGAATCTGCATATCTTAAATGAGAACTTAGTATTGAGTTGTGTGGCTCAAGATGTGTTTTTTACTGTTACAAAGCATTCTATTACTGCTTCTCAATTTCATGAATTAACTGTTGCTTTGAAAGTTTCCCATGATCGTGTCATTGAGCTTGAAAACAAAAACTCAAAACTAAATGAGAAAATTGATCAAGATGATCACGATAATTTGGTAAAACATCTTTCTAAGCTAGAAGTTGAACATTTTGATTTGCAACTAAAATATCAACATGTCAAAGAAAATGTCAAAACCTCAAACATAAAGACATCCTCAAATGTTCCAGAGTTTGATGCACTTTTTGAAATAAACAAACGTAACGAACAAATTTAAGCTCACTATAACACGATCATAAAGTTGAAAGCCCAAATTTCACAATTAAAGGGTGAAAAGAACAATGTGACTGGCTCCCAAATGCCTCCTCCTTTAGATTCTCAGTGTTCTCAAACTTTTCATCTTCAAAACTCGGTTAATGTTTTACAAAAGGAAAATGAGAGTTTTCTAGAAGAAAATGAAAAAGTTAAACAACACTTTAAAGAGTTATATGATTCAATGAAATTCACTCGTGACAAGAACAACGAAAAAATAACGTCTTTACAAAAGGAAATTGAGAATCTGAAGAGTCAGGTAAAAGGAAAAATGCCACTTGTCTTTAATGAGAATGTTGCATCAAAGTCATCTGCAGACTCTAAATATACTGTGACTGTTAAATACATTCCTTCTCATCTTAGAAATAACGAACTTGTGTTTCATAACTATCTTGCTCACCTTAAGGATAGTCTAGAATGTCTCCGTGAGATTGTAGAAGAGGATTTCATAAATAAGCCACTTGATAGTGAAATTAGGTTTGCTTGCATTCGGGCAAACGATCTCGGGAGTCATAGAATGTTTAATAGCAACATGTCCTAAATCCTTATGTGAGAAAGATAAAGGCGTGATGCCTTGTTCTATGCCTAGTGCTAAGTATGCCACCCATTCTATGCCCGATGATTAAGAAAGTGAACTCTAGAGTGCCTTCAAGTAGTTCAGATCACTGCACTTCTAGTTCAGGAATGCAAAAGGTAGCCCAACCAACTAATGTTCCCATAATTCCCTCTAGAGGAGTAATCAGTGACACAAAAGCTAGCGGGTCAAAGCCTCTAGGCAATACAAAGCAAGATAGGACCTCGCAAGCTAAGAATGTGCAATGGAAGAGAGTAGAAGACCACCCTAGGAGCATTAAGTTTGAGTTGAATAAAATGAATCGTGTTGATTCTAGTATTAGCTATAAGCGTCTCGTAATTAATTCAATTCGCTACTTTTGGCAAAACATGTAATGATGATTGCTTGGTTTACATTACTAATCATGAACGTGGTGTGAATGATTTGATTAATCTTGTTAAATGCCCATTAAGAATGTCAATGCCTAAAATCAAGCTAAGAAGGCTAGAAAGCAAAGGCGGAAGAAGGTTAGAAAACATTGAAACCCACAGAAGAAAATTTAGTAATATAGGTTATCAATGGATACCTACCGGCATAAATTTAATCTTGATGAGTTGTGCCCTAAATTTTCTAAGTCAATGCCCATTAGGAAATGGATGCCCACCGCGAACTATACCTTTAAGAAGTGAACATGCTTTGAATAGATCTCTTGTTTCTAATAGCCCGACATCTACCACTAATGATTTTATTGACTCAGTTTCTGATGTGGTTGTTCCAATCTCTTTGTCTAACCAAGTGGAACCCATTCTTGCATGGGGATCCCAATTATCCAGTTATCCATTCTTGTCTGTGTTCAACTGCAGGTCTTTCAAATCGTTCTATGGTACTTGGACTTAGGCGGTTCCAAGCATATGACTGGAGACCGGTCGCGGCTCATGAACTTCGTGAGTAAATTCATCGGAACTGTTACATTCGGAAACGACCATTTTGGTGCTATTATGGGTTATGGAGATTATGTTGTTAGTGATAGTGTAATCGCCCGGGTATATTATGTTGAAGGTCTTGGTCATAATCTATTCTCTGTCGGGCAATTTTGTGACTCTAATTTAGAAGTGTCCTTCAGAAAACATACTTGCTTTGTTAAAGAACTTGATGGTGTGGAACTTCTCAGAGGAACACGCGGTTCAAACCTATACACCATCTCTATCGAAGATATGATGAAATCTTCTCCTATCTTCTTGTTGTCAAAGGCTTCGAAAACAAATTCATGGCTATGGCACCGTCGTCTCAATCACTTGAACTTCAGTACCATAAATGATCTTTCCAGAAAGTACTTAGTAAGAGGCCTACCTAGACTAAAGTATGAAAAGGATCATCTTTGTTCAGCATGCCAATTGGGAAAAAGCAAGAAGTATGCCCACAAACCCAAACCTACAAATTCAGTTATGGAAGTTCTACATACCATTCACATGGATTTATGTGGACCCATGAGAGTGCAAACTATTAACGGAAGAAATATGTGTTAGTTGTGGTTGATGATTACCGTCGATTCACTTGGGTTAAGTTCTTGAGGACAAAGGATGAAACTCGGATGTCATCATTAAACTTATCAAGCGATTCGAGTTCGACTTAACAAGACTCGAGAATCATCCAAACCGACAATGGAACTGAGTTTGTTAATAAAGAGCTTAGTGAGTTTTATGAAAGTGTTGGAATCGATTATCAAAGAAGCTGCTCCACGAACTCCTCAACGTAACGGTGTAGTTGAAAGACGAAATCGAACTCTTGTGGAAGCCGCAAGAACAATGCCGATTTACTCAAAGGTTCCAACGTTTCTCCGGGTGAAGCCATTGCCACTGCATGCTACACTTAAAATCGATCCCTAATTCACACAACTCATGGAAAAACTCCGTATGAACTTGTCCACAATCGAAAACCTGATCTATCATTTCTTTTGTGCTTTATGTTATCCAACTAATGAGGGTCAAGATTTAGGAAAACTGAAAGCTAAAGCGGACATTGGAGTATTTGTAGGATATGCACCAAACAGAAAAGGATACCGAATCTACAACAAAAGAACCCGAAATATCATGGAAACAATTCACGTTACGTTTGATGAGTTGACCGGTCAAATGGCTCATGGACAATCCAGTTCTGAACCCGCATCTCAGAATAGTCCCATTAGTTCCTCCCTTGTACAGAATTCCTCATCTGTAGCTCCATATGTACCACCTTCGGAAGAAGATGTGAAGAAATTGTTTAATCCAATGTTTGATGAATACTTTGAATCTCAAGAAAACATCTATTCTAATACGTCAATAGAGGCTGCTCCTAATCCAACCAACACTGTCAATCCATCTATATCTATGTCGTTGTCTCACAAAGCACCTACTGCAGAGCATTCCTCATCATTCTCAAGTCTTCAATCTTCTAATGTACACAATGGAAATGTTGCTGCTGTTACAGATGATGAAAACCCTTTTGCTCCTCTAGAAGATGAACCGTTTGAAAACATTTTTGCTCCTGACCCAACTTCTGAACCGTCTTCATCAGGAGATCCTAACTCTGCTACCTCAGTTCCTCAACAACAACCACACGAGCACCTTATAAAATGGACACATGACCATCCATTTGACAAAATCATTGGAAACCCTTCTCGTCCAGTATCCACTCGTAAACAACTTGAAACTGATGCCTTATGGTGCTTCTTCATCTTCTGGAGGATCATGTGACCATTTTTCTAAGGAGATGGGCTCCAAATTTCAAATGTCAATGATGGGACAAATGTCATTTTTCTTAGGATTACAAAATTCGCAAAGTCCCGGAGGCATTTTTATCAATCAATCTAAATATGCTAATGAAATTTTAAAGAAATTTGGATTTGACACTTGTGACCCTGTTGACACTCCCATGATAGAACGTACTAAACTGGATGAGGACCACTCAGGGATCATTGTAGATCAAACGGAATATCGTAGTATGATTGGATCCCGATGTACCTCACATCCATGAGACTGATATTCGCTACATTGTATGCATGTGTGCTAGATACCGAGCTAAGCCTATCAAAAGCACCTTGAAGCGATTAAACGGGTCTTTTGGTATCTCCAAGGAACCATCAATATGGGACTTTGGTACCGAAGGACACCGGTATGTCACTAACGACCTATGCAGATCTTGACCATGTAGGATGTCAAGATACACGTCGAAGCACGTCGGGAGGTGCTCGGTTTTGGGTGATAAGCTTGTGAGTTGGTCTTCAAAGAAACAAATGAGTACTTCTATATCCTCTGAGGCTAAATACATAGCCATGTCATCTTGTTGTGCTCAAATCCTATGGATGATATCCCAATTATCGACTATGGCTTTGAATTCAACAAAATCCTCTCAGATTGTGATAACAAAGTGCCATTGCTCTCATGCAACAACGTTCAACATTCAAGAGCAAATAATATTGACATTCGACATCATTTCATCAAGGAGCAAGTGGAGAACGGTGTGGTGGAACTTTTGATAAGGTTTTAAAAGGTACCATTTTGAGGGGTCGTTTAAGCCCTTATTTGATTACTTTTGCATCCGTTATTGCTTAATATCGTTCCTTTTCACTTTTAGGTCTCTTGAAGGCAAAATGCTGGAATGGCACTTATTTGGACGAAAAGGCACGAATATCTGAAGAAAATGGCCAAAGTCGAATCGAGACACTCAAAGTCATTGAAAGCGAGGCGGCGTCGGTGTTACTTGCGCCGCGTCGAGGATTTTTATGACGATACAAGAGCCAAATACCTATTTTCAAGTGACGACGTCGGGCTTTAAAAGAGTAGGCCGTTGCTACTCGGGCGGCCTAGATTCAATCCGACGACGTCGGTCGAAGAGGACGGCGTCACGGACATAAGGTGACGCCGCGCAAGGTTAACGTGGCCAAGACGAAACCCTAATGACGGCGACACGACGCGTCCACGAAACATAAGGTGACGCCGTCGCATATGTAATATTATATATAGAATCCGATTTTTCGGTTTTAGAGAGTCTTTGGTGGAGTAAAACCTAAAACCGAACCAAGGGTGTCTTGTACAGATATTTTAGGGTTTCAAACCCTATCTTACATCAAGATAAGTATTTACTTCATCAATTCAATTATGTATTTGATTATTTGTGTGTATGCTTGCATGTTCTCCATGTCCGCTAATTTACTTGTGTGTTTGCTTAGGAATATGAAACTTAATTATTGAATATTGATTGGTTGTTTCTTATCTTAGTTGACTAATGATCTAGTAATGCGATAGGTCATTCGTTGTGTACTTAATGCTTGATTCATCTTTGTGAACCTTAGAATATGATTACAGTATTTGTAGGCTAAACCATCCAAAGAGTGCCTTAGAGTAAGAGTTTATCATCCCTAGTGGGTTTTGTAGACGAGACCCTTTGGTAAGTTCAAAGAGTTAGGGAGAAACGATACCCTACAACTTTAGACACACAACGCAACTAAGAATAAGGACGTGACAACTCAACCATCAATAGGAGATAATTAAGGAGTAGTAAAACCTAAGTAAACACATCTTTAAACTATCATATGAGCACACATTAATTAGACATAGACTCCCACAACCTTATTTTAAATAATTAGATAATAGTAGAGTAATCGGTAGAAATACCAACCCCAAATCCAATACCGAGATTCGTACCTTTCAATTTCATAAAATATAAAAATACAAAAATAATCTTCTTCAACCTCAACCTTAGCGTAGTAACTCCTTACTAGCATTCCTATTCCCTAGAGAACGATATCAATACCCGTGGCTTACCCTAATTACTACACTACAACGATTAGGTTCATCGCCTAGGGTGTTATAAAACTTGCTCGAAGAAAGGAAGTTTCCTTGACCCCGAACGACGCGTGTAGCGTTATCAAGTTTTGGCGCTCACGCCGAGGAATAGAATAGCTAGTTAGTAGTCCACCTCGTTTAGGTTCCTTTGCTTGATTCCTATCAAGTAAATTTTTTCTCATTTTTAACTTCCTCTTAGTCTATCCCCCTTCTTCGTGACCTTTGTTCATAACACCCATCACTTTTCATCATGGAAGGTGATAAACCACCAAGCAACAACTCCCAATCAAATAAACACCCACCACTCGATCCAACTTTTGCCAACCAACTCCGAGCTCGCATTGTTAGTGAAATTGGAGAACTTAAGAAACTTAATAGGATAATTGAAAATGCACTTGAAAAATCCCTTGAGGAATCCACTGGTACCTTAGATAGTGATTCAACCTCAAGTGATTCAGAAGATGAAATTGTAGAAGGAGATTATAAGGTTTTGGAGATTATGGACGAAAGTAAGGAGGAGGAGGAACTTAGGAGTATTTCGATTCATACCCTAATGGAAAGGAAACGCTTATCACTATAATGTAGTTAACTTCCCGCGACCGCCTTCGAACCATGCATAAAAGTGGTGACCCTAAAATATCAAAATACCGTGCATGATTGGTTACTTATATAGGGATCACACTTACATAGATTATAAAGCACCCATGAACATAATGTCTAGGCTCTACTACAATTGGATCATGAGAGAAAATTTAGGACCTATGAGGACCCCTTTACCCTAGGAAAGTGAGTAACTATGTTGGGAGGGTTAAGGGATTGCATGTCTTCGTAGGGAACTTCACATATAGGTGTGATTTCATGATCCTAGAAAATGTGAAAGGCATTATTGATGGAGTTTTAGGAGATGTGATACTTGGGAGACCATTTATTGAGGACTCTAAGATGGTTTATGATCAAGAGGAAGGAATAGTCAATTTCTCGAATGAGACCGAATGTGTTAAATATATAATGCCCTGCAAAAATAAGAGGTTTGAGGGCATTGATGAGTTAGATGTAGATAGCATTCCGGCCTTTGAAGTTGATTGGAAGGACAAGGTTCTCTATACCGCCTGCCTAGAATTGGGCCCTGAATATATTCGTGATGAGAACAGAGTTAAGATAATTGAATGGGCTTCTAAGAGGAGGAAAACGTAGGGGCACGACTACGAGTCTAGCTACAAGACTCTTAAATAAAGAAAAGCGCTTCGTGGGAGGCAACCCATGCTTAATTGTTTGCTTGTTAGTGTCATATATCTTTTATTAATTGTTTATCCTCATGTTTAAATTTGTAAAAATGCTTTATTTTGTTTTTAACCTCGTCTTAATTGCATATAAAGGTATTTTACATAAGGGATAAGTGTAGGGAGGATTACACACGTTTTCAAAAGAAACGTAAACATGAGAATAACAATTAACTAAAAGATATATATGTTTGTTTGTTCGAGTCAAATGCTTGTATCGAGTCATAATGGATGTTTTGCGAAATGTTTCCGATTCTAAAGATGTAAATTTTCCGAATTTTTCCGAAAATCGCAGACCGCTTTTGTCGATAACTGACGGCGTCAGATTGCAACTGACGGCATCGAGAAGGAGTAAAACATCGATTACTTTTTCTCGCTTTTATGAGCTACTTAGAAATTTTGGAATTTTCGGTCTTAATTTTCTTAGAAATTCGTAAACATCCATTCCACAAGCATTATATCCTAGTTTAAATCGAGTCTTATATATATTATTACCGCGATTTTACGCGAAGGTTTCGTTTGTTTTCTTCAAGTGTGCGTTTAGTTTGTCAAGAAGAAGTTACATAAGATTGGAAGGAGCCTTTCACGCAATAATTATTCTTGGAAAGGATTTAACCACCACTTTACACGGATCCTACCGAGCTAATCGGGGAGTATTAGTTTCTTTCATTTTAATTACCTTCCATTATCATTACTTTGATACTTTCGGGAACATTGGGGACAATGTTCGGTTTAAGTGTAGGAGGAAAATAAAACAGAACTTTGAAACTATGCTTATCCTTGATTATTTGCTTTGTCTAAATGCATTTGCGTAATAAACCATGAGAAAATGTCGGTTAGGGTAATTTTGGCACCAAATTTAAAATTTTCATGACACATAGGAGTGGGCCATTAGTCTTAACAAAAGCGTCTCACGGATAGGAAGTTGCATGACTAGCACAAAAACCCTTTACCACCCAAATTCCACCCAAAATGTGAGGATCGCCCTTAGATTAGTAGGAATTAAAGCATTCATCTTTAATGCTTAGAGTGTGAACCGGTAGTATATTAGATTCTAGAACTTGTTTTGTGATGCATCCCAAGATCGCAAGTGAGACTACACTTGTGTAGTTAGGAATAACTAAATGATAAGAGGCATTAGGATAACCCTTGTTTGATACCCGTAATATAATTACTTCTTCCACATCGGTTGAGTAATTCCCCCACACCCTTTGCGTTGTACTCATCTTTAGTACACGATACCCCTAGTTAACCCCTCGAGCCTATGCTTTTCGCGGTTCTCGTGATGTTTCGGTTTTCCGAATATCAATGAAGAGCATTGTTTACACCCCACCCCTAATATACACCCAAATCGCCTTAGCCTACCCTTATGCACTCACTTTTAGTGCAATTGTTTGTTATCACCCTAAACCCTTAGTTCAATTATCCGGTTGCTTGCATGAGTTGCTAAGTCGAGTCATATCCTTTGTATACGCTTTGGGACGATTGGGATTCATGGGAAAAGTTAAAGTTTATGAAATGACGGAAGGAATGTTAAATTCAAATTCCTTAGTTTGCATAATAATGTACCCCAAGTGTTTTGATCTTTTCAATTCGGTCAAATTAGTGTTAGAGTAATAACAACTCAAGTGTAGGATGTGCCTATAAATCCCTATCATTTTGATGTTACCTTAGAGGATGGTAGAGTAAAAGTGTATTAAAAAAAAAAAAAAAAGAAAAGAAAAAAAAAAAAAATAGAGTGAAAAAAAAAAAAAAAAACATACGGGCTACCATCCTACATCTATCTTTTAAATTTATGTTTGTTTATTTCCATTACCTAGAGTTTTAGAGTGTCGAGTCTTGGCTTAGCAACGTCATTCTTCGTATGCTTGTAACATAGAGATTTTTGACTTGCCACCACTAAAAAGCCTACCCCACCAAACCCTTTGTTTCCCTACCGTAAGCCTAACATTACAACCCTTTAAAAGACCTCTTTGATAGTCTTTCCTAGGTGCTTACGCCAAAGCGATGGAGGTTTGATCTATTCTCAAGCCTATGGTAATCTATGTACTAGGACCGGTTAATGAGTGTTTATCTTCCATTTCCTATTTGTTATATTTCATATATACACCGAGAGAGATGTGAGTATCCAAACACCCCATGTGAGGTGCTAGTATGTAATTCCGTGCTTGTTATGACTTTTGCGGGCTTATATGTGTTGTGGACCGCTTTGAATTAATGCTTCATGACCCCTAACTTATAAATTAATTGGCTAAAGCACATTTGCTTGAGGACAAGCAAATAACAAGTGTAGGGATATTTGATAAGGTTTTAAAAGGTACCATTTGAGGGTCGTTTAAGCCCTTATTTGATTACTTTTGCATCCGTTATTGCTTAATATCGTTCCTTTTCACTTTTAGGTCTCTTGAAGGCAAATGCTGGAATGGCACTTATTTGGACGAAAAGCGCGAATATACGAAGAAAATGGCCAAAGTCGAATCGAGACACTCAAAGTCTTCTTTGGAAATGTAAGGCGACGGCGTCGGTGTTACTTGCGGCCGTCGGAGGATTTTATGACGATACAAGAGCCAAATACCCTATTTTCAAGTGACGACGCCGGCTTTAAAAGAGTAGGCCGTTGCTACTCGACGCCTAGATTCAATCCGAGACGACGCCGAAGTCAAGAGGAGGACGTCACAGACATAAGGTGACGCCATCGCAAGGTTAACGTGGCCAAGACGAAACCCTAATGACGGCGACACGGCGTCCACGAAACATAAGGTGGCGCGTCGCATATGTAATATTATATATAGAATCCGAATTTTTCGCTTTTAGAGAGTCTTTGGTGGAGTAAAACCTAAACCGAACCAAGGGTGTCTTGTACAAGATTTTAGGGTTTCAAACCCTATCTTACATCAAGATAAGTATTTACTTCATCAATTCAATTATGTCTTTGATTATTTGTGTGTATGCTTGCATGTTCTCCATGTCCGGCTAATTTACTTGTGTGTTTGCTTAGGAATATGAAACTTAATTATTGAATATTGATTGGTTGTTTCTTATCTTAGTTGACTAATGATCTAGTAATGTGATAGGTCATTCGTTGTGTACTTAATGCTTGATTCATCTTTGTGAACCTTAGAATATGATTACCTGAGTAGTTGTAGGCTAAACCATCCAAAGAGTGCCTTAGAGTAAGAGTTTATCATCCCTAGTGGGTTTTGTAGACGAGACCCTTTGGTAAGTTCGAAGAGTTAGGGAGAAACGATACCCTACAACTTTAGACACACAACGCAACTAAGAATAAGGACGTGACAACTCAACCATCAATAGGAGATAATTAAGGAGTAGTAAAACCTAAGTAAACACATCTTTAAACTATCATACGAGCACACATTAATTAGACATAGACTCCCACAACCTTAGTTTAGATAATTAGATAATAGTAGAGTAATCGGTGAAATACCAACCCCAAATCCAATACCGAGATTCGTACCTTTCAATTTCATAAAATATAAAAATACAAAATAATCTTCTTCAACCTCAACCTTAGCGTAGTAACTCCTTACTAGCATTCCTATTCCCTAGAGAACGATATCAATACCCGTGGCTTACCCTAATTACTACACTACAACGATTAGGTTCATCGCCTAGGTGTTATAAAACTTGCTCGAAGAAAAGGAAGTTTCCTTGACTCCGAACGACGCGTGTAGCGTTATCAAATTTATTTTGTAAGAACTGAATACCAGTTAGCAAACATCTTCACCAAAGCTCTTCCTAGAGAACGTTTTGAGTTTATCCTTCCACGACTTGGTCTAAAGAGTCTACAACCGGATACACTCAAACGTCTTCAAGAGGAAGACGAGGAGTAAAAGTTTTTCTTCATCCATCTCTTGTAAATATTTATTCAAAAAGCAAATAGAAAAATATAAACTTTCAAAAATCCATAAAAATTTGAAAAACTCGAAAAATTTAAATAATAATAATAATAATAATAATATTGTCATTTTGTCATGTTTTTCTTGATTCGATAATATCTACGGTCTTTGTGCTGTCATTCAAAGAGTGACACGGGTCTTTAGATGTTGTTCTAATGTACATAAATCATTTAAAAAAAAATTGGGAGAAAGTAAAACAAAGGCTTATAGTCATTTCAGTCTATAACCCGTTTTATAAGAAAGAACAGAGCCATGCTTTATCTAATTTTTCAAATCTCATGCTCTGATTCTAAAAACAAATGTTTGTCACCAAAAAGACAAATGTTTCTTTAACAAATATTTTTCCTTCTATAAATTCTTCTGAAAAATATTTGTTATCTAATGAAAAATAATAAACCAAAATAACTCGGACTCAATTTTTGAAATTCATCTGGACTTGACATATGTCAAAATCTCTTTTTCTCAATCAACAACTTATTTCATTGATTGAGGGGGAGAATGATTTCAATTAAATCAAAAGGTTATTTGTCATGTTTTCAAAAGATAATCAAGCATGTTATCATTGGAGTTTAAAGTCTCAGATTTGATCCTTATCGGTTAAATGTTTTCATAAGAAAGTCACAATTCTCCTCAAAAGCTTTCAAAAACAATTTAAATCTATAGAGATCACAAATCTCAAATGATTTGAAAATTGTGATCGGTGGAGAATTTGTGATTTAAATTGGATTTAAACTGATAATTCGACAAATGGTTTGTAAGTGATTAACAAGCTCTCCTCCGTACATGTGCCAAACGATTTCAAATTTTCCATGCACATGTTAAGGGGGAGCATCTATATCAAACCAAAAAGATTAAAACGTGATTGTTTTGTCTCAAAGTGCAAGCTCCATCTAATATGTGCTAAACTCTTTTCGAATCTTGAAGCACATATTGAGGGGGAGCAACTCTTTTGAAAACCACATCCTCTCCCAAAATATCTTTAAACCAAGTATGAAAAATACTAATTTTGATCGGGAAAGTGATGTTGATATCTTTTAGAAATTGTTGATCAAAGAATCGAATCTTTCGTTCTTAAATATGTGATTTTCAAGTCCTCTTGCCTCCATGTGCCAAAACTATTTCAAATATATGATGCACATGTTGAGGGGGAGCTTTTTCTAAAAATATCAAAAACAATTCAGCTACAAAATGTTTTGATCATGTATCACAAGTACTTGGATTGATTTTCAAATGGTTTTCAATTGGTTCCAATGGCAGAAGAACAATACCAAAAGACCGACCAATTTACTTTATGCATGGTGTTATAAGGATGGTTAGGTTAGGTATTCGTTCCCACGATCCCGCCAGTCGGAGGGATCTACCGAGGACAATCCACTAGATAGTGTAGAGTCCTTAGGTATGATGAAAAAAGGAGAAAAGTGAGATATGGGAAGAGTGCGGATGAGATAGAGCTAGAACCGGAATAAACCCAACAAGGTTCTAGTTATGAAGTCTCGGTAAGCACTGAAGGGGTTGAAGAATGGAAAATAATTAAATGTGAGAAAGGTGAAAAGAAATAGCCCTCCAATTATTCAACCTTAGGGCAGAAACCGGGTTCAATTCATATGCTACTGGAGGTTACCAAGGTAACTTTAGTATTGAAGATAAGACGTCATGCACCCAGTGACGCACTGCACTACAACTTCCCAAGCTACTCAATCTCCTCTTAAAAGGACTTGTTTCATTCTCATAGGTAACCTACATTATCTATCGAATCTCTCTTAGAGATGTTTGATATTGAAGAAGGAGACCCTCTCCCTAGTCTCCGGCATAGGAACCAAATGTGCACTATTGAGTCTAGAGCCACGAGATCATCTAATAAATCTCATTAGGACACTATCAATGAAGACTCTCTGTTTCACACAATGTGGAAAGAGAGAATATATGTTAAGAGTCCTACGCATTATCCTTGTGGTATTGCCAGAACATCTGAGTGATATGCAAACATGGTCACAATGAAGATGGAAAGCCTTCTAGAGCCAACATCAAACAAGCTCTTGGTAGGTGGCATGTGAGATCTATCCAATAGATCAACCATGTGACAACCGAATGAAACAATGGGCGATTCATAATTATGAATCAATCTCGGTTCGAGTTATGGATTGACGGATACCTTTGAAAACCGGTCGTTGTGCTTAAAATTATTTTCTCTAGCACATCGATTGTGTATTAATATTTCAAAAATAAAAGGTGTTTATGATTGATAATTGATTTTTCTCAAAAACCTTCGTTGTATTGCAAAAACACTTTATTGAGCAGTACACGATTGTCTTTCAAATCTCTTTTCATCAATCAGAGAATCTCAAATTCTCTGGTTCACTCACTCCGTGTTGTCTTCTTTGAGACATTCCGGTTTGAGAACGGCTAGAGCAGTACGCAAAACCCCGTCAAGGAGATTCTTGAATTATACCGATCACGGCCAAGTACATGTCTTGATCAACGGGAACCGTGGGCCATGTACCTCAATTCAACGAAGTGATCAAAGACACTTTTGTGTGTTTATTGCTAATCACAGATGCGGTGTACACCCACCATTTGCGTACCGATCGGAATGGAGAGGTCAATCCATAGCCGCATGTTCACACAACACATTCATCTATAAAGAAATCATGATAAACGCATCAACAACTCTGATATTTTCACTCCATGCTTCTGCTACGCTGCTGCAAATATCATGAATCCACTAAAGTTTCCGCTACTCTGATGAGATGAAATCATGATCCAGAATGTGAGCATGTCGGTCCAATGTCACAACAACACATGATGGCAACACTGCTAAGGAAGAGCCAGAGATTTATGGTGGCAGATGATCTCAAAGCTGGCTCAAAATTCATTATCATGTGGATGAGATAATGACCTCCACTCGAATGAACCAAACATGCAAAACATGAAGAATCAAAGACTACGAGCTACTGAGCAAAGCACTATAACAAGAATCCAAGAATGTTAGGAATTAGAAATTCCCGGTATTAAAGAGTCGGTCACCTCAAGTATATGTAATCGTTAGAAAGCTCGTAGTCGTAGTTCTTTTAAGTTAAGTAGTAATTTAGTTAAGTAACACCGTGGAGGACTGACGGTCTTTACCCATCAGATGCCCGATCCACAGCCCAAAGTGTGGCGATTTGTGTAAGACTATAAATACTCTCTACCTCCCAAGGTAGAGAGTTGAGCTCATAATAATATCTTTCACTTTCTCTCACTAAGTTCCCTAAACCTCTAACTTTCTCTCTAGAATTCCATCTATATGCTACTTTGTGTTATGGTTTGATGTGTATGTGAAAAGTTAATATCTAACAATTGGTATCAAGAGCCATGGTTTGATCATATCTTGCACATCTTTGGATTTATAGTGGTTTTTAGGTGGTTTTTGAGTTTGAAAAGGTTTAGTGGTTTTTGCATCATTTGGTTGATTTCTTGTGTTAAAGTTTGAATTTTGTTGGTACTTTTATGTTTAGATTCATCAAAAGTGTTTAGGTTTTCATTTGGTAAGCTTGAATCATCTTGGTTGGGTTGTTTTTGGATTGTAAAGTGATGTTTATATGGTTTTCATGGTAGCGAGTTAGTTCACGGATAAGTTTTCTTCTTAGCGACTTGCTTCACAAAATTGTAGCGAGTTACAGTGTTAAAATCCAGCGAGTTAGATCTAGCGACTTAAAGTACAAGTAGTGGACTCTCCACTACTGTAGCGACTTGTGGTAGCGACTTGATCAAGAGCGAGTTGCTCTTTAGCGACTTGTGTTTCTAGCGACTTGTGTAGCGTAATTGTCGCCAAAATTTGGTTAGCGACTTGGTCCGTAGCGAGTTACTACTTAGCGACTTGTTTTTCGCCAGCGACTTGGGATTCTAGCGACTTGGTCGTCTAGCGAATTAATTGGTAGCGAATTAGTGAATTTGATTCTAGCGACTTAGAGCTTTATCATCTAGCGACTTGAGTGATTGTTTACGGTTTTCTCTTGATTTAGTAAAATCCGTGAAAGAATCTATTTCCGGTTTAATCATAGAGTTATAAAATCCCGTATAATCTGTCAACATGTCTACCAACGTCCCTACCATCATCTCCATCGCTGCCGAGGATGTTCAAGCAACTGGCTCGATACTCGTCCACCCATGCTTGACAGAATCGACTACGATTCTTGGTCTCAACGAATCGATTGTATTGCCTTGGAAAGGAAAATGGTGTCAACATTCTCAAATCCATTGATGAAGGACCATATCGGGTTGAGACGACTAGAGACATACTTGATACTAATGAAGATGGTACTCTGCTCTACGGAATGGATGCACCTAAGATGTACAATGAGCTTGATAATGAGGAGAAAAGAGATTCGATGCGATATCGTGGCTTCAAACATTGTTCTTCAAGGTCTTCCTAAAGACATCTACAAGTCGATCAATCATAACACCGATGCAAAGGCGCTTTGGGATAACGTTAAGATGCTTCTCTCGTGTTCGTAATTAACTATGGAAGATGAGAATCCCAACTCTATGACGAATTTGAGCACTTCAAGATGAAACCGATGAGAGTGTTTATGAGTACTATGTGAGATTTCATAAGTTAGTGAATGACATGAGGAACATCGAATGACTATGCCTAATATTCAAACCGAACTCAAAGTTTGTGAACAACATGAATCCCGAATGGCACAAGTTTGTCACATCCGTGAAACTCACTAAAGGATTGAAACATACAAACTATGAGCAACTCTATGCCTTCCTCCTTCGTAATGAGAGACATGCTATGTTTGAAAAGTTGATTCTCAATCGCCTCAAAACCAACTGTGGTGAGACAAGTTCGCCTAATGACTCAACAACTTTCTACTCAAACATTGGAATCACAACCAAAGCATCACAAGTCATACCCTTGGGTAATGGTAATCACAAACTCATCCTCGATCCTCGCTCAAACAAGTCGATGCCGATGCACACGTGGGTAACATCATTAATCAACTTGCTCTTCTCATTAGTCAAAACATGAATTCTCCCACAAACCAACAACAACCTCGAATCGCTTCTAACCCACATAATCAAGCCACCGTTAAAGATGGAAGGATCGTGGTGCAACCAGCTTCAGAAAGATGATATATCGGGGAAGGGTGGTCCGGTAGAGGATATGTGGGCAACCGTAATCGAGGAAGAAATGGTAACCAAGGTCAAGCTAAGACAATCAAATGCTACAACCGTGGTGGTGAAGGACACATTGCAAGGAACCGCACATCTCCAAAGCGCCCATGAATCGCCGATTACTTGAGATAAGATGTTGCCGGCACAAGCTCGTGACAATGGTGCTGCGTTGGATGAAGAGGAATTGTCGCTTCTTCCGAGGGCAATGCCAAGACCTATGATGCGATGTGGATGAACAATTGCTCGGAGATAGGTCACAATCATCGAACGCCTTTCAAGTCGCCGATCGTGATGCATACGATTCGATGTAGATGATGGACCCATCGCTCACACAATATTTATGGCTAGCATCTCTCCGATCGTTTCTCCCAAGATCCCTTCTTCACCACATGCCGCCCATCCAAGGACAAACTCATCTCCGAGGTATTAAAGCTATACGATGATGTCGATGTGCAACAGATGCATGACAAAGTACAACTAATCGAAACCTTTGAATCAAATATTGAAAATATGGGTAATATCAATATTGTCCCATACGATCAATACGTGAAACAAAGTGGAAGTGAAGTTGTACCAAGTGATGCATCTTCTGCATCAACAATGACTATGTCTTTGATGAATACACCGCATGTGCTCCCGATGATTCCGTAATTTCGAACTAAATGCCTATAAGGAACGTGTTGCTATTTATGAACAACGCTAAATTTGAGTTGACCACTCGTGAGCGGTGAAATGGATGACCAAGTGCGCATGAATTAGAAAAGTAATTTTAGAGAAGAAGTATTGAAACAAGAATTAAATTCTTTGCAAGAAAAACTTTCTAAAACAATTAAGCAAAAACAAGAACTTCAAGAAAATGTGAAAATGCTTAAGCAAGAATTTAATGCAAAAGAATCAAAGCTCTTGAGAGATTTTTCTAATCAAAACTTTGAAAACAAACTTGAAAACAAGTTGTACATACAAGGAAACACCATTCAGACCGCTCACATGATCACTAAGCATAGAGTTCTAAGCGATAAGCATAGTGTTCCCATTATAGATAAACCCAACCCCGAGTATGGAAAGATAGCAAAAGCACTCAAAGTGTTATCTATGATGGAAATGAGATTCTTAAACCTAGACAAAAACCTAGTTGCGTTGAGTGCACCGAGGATGACAAGAAATTAGATGAAGTAACTAGGAGAAGATGAATAAGAAACTAAATGACCCTAAGTGCAAAGAGAAGAAAGTAATTATCACTCCCCATGACTACAAGAAGGAAAACTGGATTTCCTTGAACAAGTTTAAGACTCGTACATTGTTGACTCCCAACAAGTCTTTTGGAAAATGGATTTAGATAAGCGTAAAGTGAAAATATTGCAAGAATAAACCCTCCCTTTGGAAAATGCCTAAAGCTACCGTGTATCCTCCTAACACACCAATGCATCTTGTTCCTAGAACAATTGCCACTAAAAGCAAGACCTTAATTAGCCAATACGTTATTTTTCAACTATTTGTTGATTTTGAGAAAACTTGCAAGAAAAGGATCACACCCATCGGCATAATCAAGGAGAAAGGGTTTTGAACAAATGAAAGAATGTTATTTAACTGAGGTCATGCCCTTCTTTAAACTTTTAAAGGATCACTTTGAGAGTCTTAAAAAGGGGATAGAAACAGATATTAAGGGAATGGAAAAGGAATTTGATGCAATAATAGTTGAAATTAGTGATTATGAGCGTGCACTAAAATATAATGAGATTGAGAGGAAGAACCTGCATACATTGAATGAGAATCTTATTACTGAATGTGTTGCTCAAGATGTCTTTTCATCGCCTCAAATTGCTCTATTAATGCTTCCAAATTTCATGAACTATCTGGGCCCGAAAGTCTCCCATGATCGTGTCATTGAGCTTGAAAAACTAATTCTAAACTAAATGAGAAAATTGAACTGGATGATCATGACAATTTGGTTAAACATTTTTCTAAACTAGAAGTTGAGTATTTTAATCTACAACTAAAATATCAACATCTCAAAGAAAATGTCAAAACTTCAAATTTCAAGACATCTTCGATGCTCCGAGTTTGATGCGCTTTTTCAAATTAACAAACGAGATGAACAGATTCATGCTCGTAACACGATCGAAAAGTTGAAAGCCCAAATCTCTCAATTAAAGGGTCAAACGAACAATATGACAGCTCCCAAATGCCTCCTTCTTTAGATTCTCGAATTCTCAAATGTTTCATCTTCAAAACCTAGTAAATGCTTTACAAAAGGAAAACGAAAGTTTCCTACAAGAGAATGAAAAGGTTAAACGTCATTTCAATGAGTTGTTTGAATCAATTAAAGTCACTCAGTAACAAAAACAACGAACAAATAACTTCATTGCAAAAGGAAATTGAGAATCAAGAGTCGTAAAAGGAAAATGCCAATGATCAATGAGGAGAATGTTGTATCTAAGGTTCACTCGTAATAAATGCGCTTTATCTGACATATGTCCCCTCACCTAAGGAACAACAAATTTGCCATTCAAACATATTTCTCATCCCTTAAGGATTGCTTAGAATGCTGCGTGAGATTGTTGAAGAGGATAAGCTAGAGAAACCTCATGATAATGCAATTGGACATGCATGCTTATATGCCAAACGATCTCAAGAAATCTTAGAATGTTTGATCACAATATGCCCAAAGACATTAGGTGAGAGAGTTAACCCTTGATTCCATGCTCAATGCCTAAGGCCAAACATGACATGCACTCGACTCCCAATATTTTGAATGAGAGCCGTAGTATACCCTTGAGTAGTTCAGATTCTAGATCTCGCCAATGCTAGGAAAGAGAACTCGAATGTGCCTTCTAGAGTACTAATTTCAAGAAGCTAGCTTTATGAAAGTGAACCGTAGTGCACCTGCATGTAGGTCGATCCCAAAGACATCTAAACAGTGGTGCAAAGAGTAGTAAAACAAACTAATGTTCCCATTCCCTCTACAGAGTAATCGGTGACATTAAAGGGAGCAGTCAAAGTCTCAAGACAATACAAGGAATGATAGGACCTCTCAAGCTAAGAATGTGCCTTTGAAGAGAGTAGAAGAACAATCTAGGAACCTTAAGTTTGAATCGAATAAAACGAATCGTGTTGATTATAGTATTAGCCATAGGCGATCAGTAATTAATTCAATTCGATACTAGTTGCAAACCTTGTTCGATGATTGCTTGAATTCGCTTCTAATCATGAATGTGATGTTAATGTTCTCGCCTAATGATGTTAATTGTCCGCTAATGTTGTTAATGCTAAAATTCATGCTAAAAAGGCTAAAAGGCAAAAGCGAAAGAGAGTTAGAAAACAATGGAAACCCACAGAAGAACATTCAAAGAATAGGCTTTTATTGGATACCGTTGGTCATAAGACTAATCGATAATGCCCACTAGAAAATGGATGCCACCGTAGAACTATTCCTTAAGAAGTGGTCACATCAGTAAATAGGGCTAATACGTACACTAGTATTGCATCTATTCACAATGATTCCATTACTTCACCGTCGATATGAATGCTTCTATTTCGATGTGGGTGGTCCAACTGTTGCTACTAACCAAATGGAACCCATTCTTGCATGGGGATCCCAAAT
Source organism: Chrysanthemum lavandulifolium (assembly GCA_022545495.1). NCBI lineage: Eukaryota > Viridiplantae > Streptophyta > Magnoliopsida > Asterales > Asteraceae > Chrysanthemum > Chrysanthemum lavandulifolium. Next base: position 24,348,702 of record CM040241.1, on the reverse strand, counting down.
ATCCGATTATCCATTCTTGTCTCAGTGTTCAACCGCAGATCGCTCAAATCGCTCGTGGTACTGGACTCAGTCGCTCCAAGCATATGATTGAGACCGTCACGGCTCATGAACTTCGTGAGCAAATTCATCGGACCGTTAGATTTGGTAATGATCATTTCGGTGCTATATGGGTTATGGAGATTATGTTGTTGGTGATAGTGTCATCTCCGAGTGTATTATGTGGAAGGTTTAGGTCATAACTGCTCTGCTGGTCAATTCGTGATTCGATCTAGAAGTAGCCTTCGAAAACATACCGCTTTGTTAGAGATCTTAATGGAAAGGAACTGCTGAAAGGAACTCGTGGCTCAAACCTTTACACTATCTCTATCGATGACATGATGAGAGCATCACCAACTGCTTGTTATCAAAGGCTTCAAAACAAAGTCATGGTTATGGCATCGTCGCCTCAATCACTTGAACTTTGGCACCATCAACGATCTTTCCGTAAAGGACTTAGTGGTAGGTTTACCTAGACTAAAGTATGAAAAGGATCATCTTTGTTCAAGATGTCAATTGGGAAAAAGCAAGAAGTTTGCCCATAAACCCAAACCTACTAACTCTGTCACGTAAGTTCTTCATATGATTCATATGGATTTATGTGACCAATGAGGGTGCAAAATATCTTTGGGAAGAAATATGTGTTAGTTGTGGTTGATGATTATTCTAGATTCACCGGGTCAAGTTCTTAAGGACAAAGGATGAAACTCCCGATATCATCATCAAACTCATCAAACAAATTGCAGTTAGACTAAACAAAACCGCCGAATTATCGTAATGATAATGGAACCGAGTTTGTCAACAAACAACTTAGTGAATTCTATGAAAGCGTTGAATCACCATCAAAGAAGTGTTCCACGAACCCCTCAACGAACGGTGTAGTTGAAAGACGAATCGTACTCTTGTTGAAGCCGCTAGAACAATGCCGATCTACTCAAAGGTTCCAATGTTTCTCCGGTCAAGCAATTGCCACCGCATGTTACACACAAAATCGCTCCTCGATTCACACCATTCATGGATAAACTCCATATGAACTTGTCCACAACAAGAAACCTAATCTATCTTTCCTTCGTGTGTTTGGTGCCTTGTGCTATCCAACTAATGAGGGTCAAGACTTGGGCAAACTTAGAGCTAAAGTCGACATTGAGTATTTGTAGGATATGCACCAAACAAAAGGGATACCGAATCTACAACAAAAGAACCCGAAATATCATGGAAACAATTCACGTTACGCTTGATGAGTCGACCGGTCAAATGGCTCCTGGACACTCCACTCAGACCCGCACTTCAAAACAGTCCTATTGGTTCATCCCTTGTTCCAAACTCATCTCAAGAAACGCCATATGTACCTCCATCCAAGAGGATGTAAAGAAATTGTTTGATCCAATGTTTGATGAACTGTATGAGTCTACTACTAATGAGGAGTCGATCCTACAACAGAGGATGCTCATATTCCGTGAATGAAGTCAATCCATCGGTTTCAATATCTCAGAAGTCAAGAAGCACCGTCACGATCCTTCGCCTCATCAACAAATCATCATTCTTCAAATGCACATCATGGAAATGTTTCGCATCAATGATGAAGTTAATCCCTTTGCGACTCTCAAGATGCTCCATTTGAAAACATATTTGCTACTCCCGAATCATCATCGTAACCATCTTCTTCGTGAGACATCGACTCGCCTACCTCGGCCTCAACAAATGCCACATGAACACCTCGTAAAATGGACTCACGATCATCCATTAGACAACATCATTGGAAATCCTTCTCGTCTCAGATCAACCAGAAGCAACTCGCAACCGATGCCTTATGGTGTTTCTTCAACTCCGTACTATCTAAGATTGAACCGAAGATGTTAAAACCGCCATGAATGAAGACAGTGGTTCAATGCCATGCAAGATGAAATTCATGAGTTTGATCGAATTGATGTATGGGAGTTAGTACTGCTCCAGATGTAGCTATGATTATAGCTCTAAAATGGATCTTCAAAGTAAAACTTGATGAGCATGGTGATGTGTTGAAGAACAAGGCTCGATTAGTTGCTAAAGGATATCGTCAAGAGGAGGGTATAGACTTTGAAGAATCTTTTGCTCCAGCTTGTTCGAATCGAGGCCATCGTAATCTTTCTCGCTACGTCGCTAGCAAGAACATGGTGGTTTATCGATGGATGTAAAGACGGCATTTCTAAATGGAGATCTTAAAGAAGTCGCCTACGCCGCCCAACTCAAGGGTTTGTGAATCAAGAGCATCCTACTCACGCTTATCGCTTGAAGAAGGCTCTTTACGGTTTAAAGCAAGCTCCAAGGGCATGGTATGATACATCACAAAGTTTCTTCTATCAACCGGATTCATCAAAGGAGCAATTGATCCTACATTGTTCACCGTGAAGTCGCAAACATTTGATTCATGTTCAAATTTATGTTGATGATATTATTTTGCCTCGACCGACCCAATGGAATGTGATCGTTTTCAAATGAAATGAGTTCAAAGTTTCAAATGTCAATGATGGGACAAATGTCATTTTCTTGGGATTACAAATTTCACAAAGTCCCGGAGGCATTTTCATAAATCAATCTAAATATGCAATGAGATTTTAAAGAAATTTGGATTTGATTCAAGTGACCCCATGACACCCCATGATTGACCGAACCAAACTAGATGAGGACCTCTCGTGGATCATGATTGACCAAACGAAATATAGGAGTATGATTGGATCCCCGATGTATCTCACCGCTAGTCGACTGACATCTTATTCTCTCAGGTGCATGTGTGCTAGATACCGTGCTAAGCCTACTAAAAAGCACCTTGAAGCGCTTAAACGGGTCTTCGGTATCTCCAAGGAACCATCAATATGGGACTATGGTACCAAGGACACCGGTATGTCACTAACGGCCTATGCAGATGCCGATCATGCAGTTGTCAAGATACACGTCAAGCACGCCCGAGGTGCTCGCTTTTGGGTGATAAGCTTGTGAGTGGTCTTCAAAGAAGCAAATGAGTACTTCTATTTCTCTACAGAGGTTGAATACATAGCCATGTCATCTTGTTGTGCTCAAATCTTATGGATGAGATCTCAATTATCCGACTATGGCTTTGAATTCAACAAAACCTCCTCATCGTGTGATAATAAAGTGCTATTGCTCTCTCATGCAACAACGCTCAACACTCAAGAGCAAAGCATATCGACATTCGACATCATTTCATCGTGAACAGTGGAAAAGGTGTGGTGGAACTATATTTTGTGAGGTCTCGAATATCGCTTAGCGTACATCTTCACCAAAGCTCTTCCAAGAGAACGCTTTGAGTTTATTCTTCCACGACTTGGTTTGAAAAGCCTTCAACCGAAACTCTCAAACGCCTTCGTGAGGAAGACGAGGAGTAAAGGTCTATCTTCATCTATCTCTTGTAAATATTTATTCGAAAAACAAAATACAAAATTATAAAACCCTCAAAAATCAAATAGAAAATTATAAAACTTTCAAAATCCATAAAAATCAAAAATTCAAAATGCTTCAAAAATATTGTCATTTTGTCATGTTTTTCTGGTTCGATAATATCTACGGTTTTGTGCTGTCATTCAAAGAATGACACGGACTTTAGATGTTTGTTCGAATTTTATTTAAAAAAAAAAAAAAAAAAAAAAAAAATCAAAATTCAAAAATCAAAAATATTTTGGGAGAAAGAGAAACAATGGTTTATTGTCATTTCAGCAATAACCCGCTTTTAAAGAAAGAACAGAGCCATGTTTTACCATGTTTTCAAATCCTATGCTCGATTCTATAACTCCTATCTCGAAAACTAAATGCTTTGAAAAATAACTCAATCTCTATTTTGATAATCATCGTGACTCATTTGTCAAAATCTATCTCTCAATCAACAACCTATGTCATTGATTGAGGGGAGAATGATTTCAATTAAATTAAAAGTTATTTGGCATTAAATTGTTTTCAAAAGATATACATGCATGTTTTATAAATGGAGTCTAAAGTCTTAAATCCGATCCTTATCGCTCAAACGCTTTCACAATCATGTCACAATTCTCCTTAAAAGCTTTCAAAATCAATTTAAATTATACGAGATCACAAATCTCAAATGATTTGATAATTGTGATCGGGGAGAATGTGTGATTTAAATTAAATTTAAACCGATAATTAGGTAAATGGTTATAAACGGATGTACATACTATCCCGCCCACATGTGACAAACGATTTCAAATTTTCATGCACATGTTGAGGGGAGCATCTATCTTAAACCTTTGATTTGAAACGTGATCATTTATCCCATGTGCAGTTCCTCTAGTATGTGCAAAACTCTTTTCAAACCTCGAGGCACATATTGAGGGGAGCAAAATTCATGGAAACCTCATCCTTCCCGGAAATGCTATACCCACTTGATCCGCTGAGGAAGTGATGTTGATATCTTTAGAAAATGGTAATCAAAAGAAGTTAATTCTTTCTCTTGCCTCCGTGCAAAACATTTCCAAATACTTGATGCACATGTTGAGGGGAGTTCTCGTTTAAAATATCAAAAACAATTCGTGTACAAAAAGCTTTGATAATATATCACAAGTATCCGAATTGATTTTCAAATGGTTTTCAATTGGATCCAATGGCGTATGAACAATACCAAATTGACCTACCAACTTTACTTTATGTACGGTGATATAAGGATGATAAGGTTAGGTATTGGTTCCCATGATCCGCTGTAATCGGAGGGATCTACCCAGGACAATCCACTAGTTAGTGTAGAAGTCCTTAGGTATGATGATAAAAGGAGAAAATGAGATATGGGAAGTGTGCGGACTAAGACCGAGCTAGTCTCGAATAAACCCAACAAGGTTCTAGCTATGAAGTCTCGTAAGCAATCAAGGGGTTGAAGAATTAAAAGAATTGAATGAGAAAAGGGTGAAAACAAATAGCCTCCATTTATTCAACCTTAGGGCGTAAACCGGTTCAATTCATATGCTACCGATGGTAACATCGGTATTGAAGACAAGACGTCATGGACCCAAAGGACGCTACCGCACTTCAACTTTCCAAACCACTCAAGTTCCTCTTAAAAGGACTTGTTTCATTCTCACGGGAACCGACATTATCTATTGACTTTCTCTTAGAGATGGTTGATATTGAAGTAGGAGACCTCTCCCAGTCTCCCACAGATCCAAATATGCACAAATTGAGTCTAGAGCCACGAGATCATCAATAAATCTCATTAGGACACTTTTCAATGAAGACTCTCTTCACACAATGTGGAAAGAGAGATTATATCTTGAGTCCCACGATTATCCTTGTGGTATTGCTGAACATCCGAGTGATGTGTTTACACATTCACAATGAAGATGGAAAGCCTCGAGCCAACATCAAACAAGCTCCTGGTAGGTGGCATGTGAAATCTATCATATAGATCAACCATGTGACAACCGAACAGAAACAATGGGGCGATTCAATCTCTTGAATCAAACCCGGTTCAAGTTATGGATTGACGGATACCTTTGAAAACCGGTCTTTGTGCTTAAAACTCTTTTCTTTAGCACATCGATCGTGTACTCATTTTTCAATCCAAAAGGTATTTTTATGATTGATAATTGATTTTCAATAAAACCTTCGTTGTATTGCAAAAACAATTTCTATTGAGCAATACACGATTGTTTTTCAAATCTCTTTTCATCAATCAAATGGACTTAAAATTACCGGTTCACTCACTTCGTGTTGTCTTCTTTGAGATGTTCGGTTTGAGAACGACTTGAACAATGCGAAACCCCGTCAAGGAGATTCTTAGGAATCCCACCGATCACAGCAAGATTTGTAATCGATCAACGGGAACCGTGGGCCGTGTACCTCAATTCAACGAAGTGATCAAAGACACTTTCGTGCGATTTGTTGCTAATCTGTTGTATGCGTGTGCACCCCGACGCTTGCGGTACCGATCGTAATGAAGCGGTCAATCCATAGCCGCATGCTCACTTAACACATTCATCTCAAAAGAAATCATGATTAGTGCATCAATGACTCGATATTTTCACTCCATGCTTCGCTACTACCGCCAATATCATGATTCAACAAAAGCTTCCGCTACTCGATGTGAAGATTTCATGATCCGTAATGTGAGCATGTCGGTCCTAAAGTCACAACATCACAAAATACCAACACCACAAAGGATGTGTCGAGATTGTTGATAGTCGATGATCTCAAAAGATGGCTCAAATTATTATCACGTGGATCAAGAAAGACCTCCACTTGGAATAACCAAACATGCAATGTGAAGAATCAATGACTACGAGCTCAAGAGCAAAGGACTACATCAAGAATACTAGATCAATTGTTAATATTATATCTATTTGTATTCTATGTAATATTGGTACATGTTTGAGGTGACCTCCTTGGGGGAGATTGTTAGGAATTAGAAATTCCAGATTAAAGAGTCGGTCACCTCAAGTATATGTAATCGCTAGAAAGCTCGTAGTCGTAGTTCTTTTAAGTTAAGTAGTAATTTAGTTAAGTAACACCGTGGAGGACGGACGGGTCTTTACCCACCGTATGCCCGATCCATGCCCCAAAGTGTGGCGATTTGTGTAAGACTATAAATACTCTACCTCCCAAGGTAGAGTTGAGCTCATAATAATATCTTTCACTTTCTCTCACTAAGTTCCCTAAACCTCTAACTTTCTCTCTAGAATTCCATCTATATGCTACTTTGTGTTATGGTTTGATGTGTATGTGAAAAGTTAATATCTAACAAAGAACAATCTAAATGTAATATTTGTTTGTATTCAATGTAATTTGAGGTGACCTCCCTTAGGAGGAGATTGTTAGGATTTGGAAAATCCAGCTGTTAAAGTATCGGTCACCTCAAATGTATGTATTCGTTAGAAATCTCATAGTCGTAGTTATTTTATGTTAGGTAGTATTTAGTTAAGTAACACCGTGGAGGACGGACGGGTATTTACCCACTGTATGGCTGATCCATAGCCCGTAGGTGGCGTTTATGTAAGATACTATAAATACCCTCTACCTCCCAAGGTAGAGGGTTGGAGCTGATAATAATACTTTTAATTTCTCTCACTAAGTTCCCTAAACCTCTAAACTTTCTATCTCTAAAACCTAAAGTATACGCCCATATTTGATCATGGTTTGATGTGTTTGTGAAATCCAATATGTTAAAATTCCAAATGCATAAAATTGCATAATTTTGCGAAGCATGAGAACTACAGTTAGACACACATACATATGTTATTAGAGTACATAACTTTTCCATAGGAAATAAACTAGATGAAATATTGTCTAGCTAATTAGCATAATGTAATCGACCTATGGTGAGGCCATCATTCTTTCCAGCAGCTTTCTTGCTAGTCATTCTTCGTGTAGCAGTGGGTTGAAGCAAAACCGCTTGCACATCACTTGATCGCAGTTGAGAATCGACCGTGACCGATCATGTTGCTTGGATTGACACCGGGATTGCTCATGCGTCTTGGGATCGCAATTGCTTCATCTTGATGTTGTTGGGATTGAGAGGATTCATCTTGTATCCCGATCTTCTGTTGCTTCATCTTGATGTTGCCGGGATTATGACAGGGATGCATAATGTATGATGGGATCTTCAGTTGCTTGATCTTGATTTTCAAATTGAACACCACTTCCTCGAACTGCACTAACTTGACTTTCAACAACAGATGTTCCTTTAGGATGTGTCTTTTTTGCTGCTAATTTGTTACCCTTAGGATGTGTCTTTTTTGTTGCAGCTTTTGTAGGCACTTGTTTGACATTTCTCTTATGGCCAGTTCGACTACTTTCAGCTCCACCATACCCTAGACATGTTTTCCGGTTGTGTCCAGCAATGCCACAAATAATACACTTAACACTCTTCCAAGCCCTTGACAACTTACCATTCTTCACAATCTCTTCACTTTCAGGAGCTATCTTAACTCTTTTTCTGCCTCTTGAGCTAGGCGGATTTGTTTCGGATTTCGGTGGAACAATTGTTGTTGGCACAGTTGATTTTTCCCAATGTTTGTTGCTAGTTATAGGCTGGACATGGTGTTCGTAGGTTGCCTCCCAAGTGAGAAGATAGTAACAAGGATGAGCCCATGTTTCTACAGCTCCTACTTGTTTCTCCTTTAAAGCCATATTCCAATTGGTAGCAACAACATGTTTACATGGTAAACCAGTTATGTCCCATCTTCTACAAGTACAAGACTTTTCTACAACATTATCTACACATTGGTCACCCCATGGTCCACTAACCTGAAACTTAGTTCCCCCATTGCATAAAACATTATACTTAACAACATCTTTCTTAATACCCTCTAGCATGTGTTGTGTAGTTGGTGTTAGTGGCCCATCACTCTTCTCAATTACCATAAGAACATGCATTATCCTCTTCATACAAGATTCTCGATGTATTCTAAGGTTTGTAATAATTGGTTTGTTTAAACCCTCAATTATTTTGTCATGAAACACTTGACACATGTTATTAAGTAACACATCGACTTAGCTCTCCCTAAAGATAAACAATGATAAACATGTATTAATTATAACTGCTTATATCTTGCATTAACAAATACAAATTAACTCAAACGGATAGATGACTTACATGAAAATGTGACCTTGATCAATGGATCGGTGGTATCTTACTTAAACAATCATAGGTCGGTTGATTAAATTTCTTGAAATCAGCCATAACTTTACAAACTGCATACACAGTTGAGGTCATGCACATTTCCACGTATGCTCTTTGTAGGCCCTACCTTTCCATTGAAGTTTCCTTTTTCATGAATGCTTCTAATACGTAATCTATGTTCGCATCCGAAAAACGCTCTTAAAGCTCTACTTATATCCCGCACAAAATCAAATATGTTTACTTGTCTATTTCAACACGAGAGACTTAAATTCATGAATGCAGTTAAGGAGTACCTTTTGCATGTCATTAATAAAAGTGATGCTTGAGATTGGCTCAAGTGCTATATCATCGGATAAACAATAAAGAAACCAAGTCCAAGATCCTATGTTTTCTAATTCAGTAAAAGCATAAGCTAAAGGGTATATACCATTGTTGCTATCAATTCCCAAAGCTGTCATCAGTTGACCATTCAAAGGACCACGAATTGGAAAAGCATCCAGCCCCAACAACGATCTCCCACACGCTTTAAATCCTTCCTTCAATGCACCTAAACAAACATACACTCTCTTTAATTCTCTCGTTGGAAGAGCCTCATATGCAGGTCGTTCCACATTCATCACAACTGTTGTATTAGGGTTTCTCTTCTGCAACTCTTGAAGATAATCTCTCAACATGGTAAATTGTAGCTTGAATTGACCCCTGATGGCTGTTAATGCTAAGTTTTTGGCCCTTAAAACCTTCTGCAAGGACACTTCAAGCTCGTATTGGTTGGTAAGTTGATTATGCACAGACTTGACAGGAACTAGTGGATTGGTTTCAATTTGTGTTGCAATTTGCTTTGAGATATAGTTAAGGTCAAAAGCTTTGACTACCCTTGATTGCAAACAAGTGTGTTGCTCATTATATATTCTGACTGACCATGTACCTGTCTCACCATTCCTGCCGACAAACAATAGCCATGGGCAGAGTATTTATAAAGGGTCCTTTTTGCCAGAAAGCAATGCATTTATACCCCTTCTCCTTAATGGACTTCTAGATGGGCCTATATCTAGTCCAGGACCTTCACTTGGGCCTAAAAGTGGAACACAACCCTTACATCTGACCCTTATTCTTGTTTTGTCATTCTTCAGAAAAAACAACTCCCTCCTAGTTTCTATTGAATGCTCTCTTACCTTATTTTTGACATCCATTGCAGTAGGAAAGTCCTGACCACAATAGAAGAATGTGGTATAGACTTCATTTGCAAAGTCTGCCTGTCGGTAAGAAACATATTGTGGAAAACTAGAGGGGGGGGGGTTGAATAGTTTTACCAATTAAAACTTCATTTTAAAACATTTAGATCAACTTATGTCAATCTATTTAGATGTGTATGTTGGACGTTGATAGATAGATATATAAAAGTGTAATGAAAGATAAAGAGTAAGAAGCACATAACCACGACACGAGTATTTATAGTGGTTCGGCTACAAGGACACCTTCCTTGCCCTACTTCACTCCCCGAGTCACCTACTCGAGAGTCCGTAATCACTACACGACACCAACTCCTTATGGCGGATAAGCCTTCACAACGTCGCCTACTTTTTTTCCGGTACTAGGCTAAACACCGGGTTCTTTTCACCAAGGTGAACCACACCTACCACAACGTCGCCTACCCTTTATCCGGTACTAGGCTAAAAATCGGGACACCTCGCCAGGGATGGTAGAGGTAAAGCCATAGCCACATGTTTCAGATGTGGGGAGCAAGGACACAATCGGAACCAATGTCCCCGAAACCAAGGTCAACAAGTTGAAGGTGCTCATGGGAAAGCATATATGTTAGAAGGAGGAGAAGCTCACCAAGGTATCAACAACGCGGAAGACTGAAGAAGTTTAGAAACTAACAGTCTTATTTCCTTATGCACTATGTCGTACTAAGTTTATGTCTTCTATCGTATTCGGATCTTTATGACTTAAGATGTATTACTGTTTGATAAACCACTCGTTGTGTAATATTCTCATCTATCGTACTTTATTTTCCTTCCGATCACTTACCAAAATTTTTACTTCCTTTTACTTTAACTGCCATTTTATAAATGACATGGTTTAAATCTATTTAAACATTGAGAGTTATAACAACTAAACCGAATGATGGATTTGGACACACACCTTGTGTCAATGATATTTTGTATAATATTAATAAACACCCGGAATTTACTTAGTAATACTTAGAAGACGGATTGTATGATGTATTGTAAATGAACACAGATTAAACACAAAACTTAAGCTTCAATATTATTAATGAATAATACGAGTGATCTTGCTTATCACTAGGGTTACACCTTGAAGCCTTTGTGAATAATGCGTATGTATGTAAGTATCTAAGTATCTAGGACAATGACCTAGGACCTCCTTTTATAGTACAAGGAGTCCTTTACAAGATAATTATAAAGCTAAAAATATAGAATATACACAAGATATTTTCTATACTTATCTAGACACGTTCTCTTAACCATTATCTAATAGCGGTGGTAATAATGTACCAAGCGGTGGTAATACGCTTCCACTTCTAGTGCAATCAAGCGATGTCTTCCACAACTATCGGTGGTAATGATTATTCCCAACAATCCTCCCTAAACTTATGATTTCTCCGCAAATCAATAAGTTTCTTTAATCTGCATCATCTTCAAGGATTTGGGAATTCAACCAAACACTTCACTTCTTTCTTAACTTCGAATAGCTCTTGAACATTGATCTTGAAGCCTATGTAACAATGCTCGACCTTCTCATTGTCTTCATGAACTCTTATTGTTGTACATAACATTACTTTGAGAGTTCCACTGAGTGAACATTCTTTCTCAAAGCATGAATGCATCTACTCCATTTCTTTGTAGAAACATGATGAACTTCACATGAATCATAGTAAAACAATTTAGTACCGTGACATGAACATGAGAATTTCCAAATCATCATTAACATCTCGGTTCATAGAGCCTTCTAAGATTAACCCATAACCGCATCTCCTTCATATCTTTGAGATCTTGAGCATCAAACCTTTCTTGAACTAACTTCCATAATTTGTCAAGATCATCTCACAAAAGCTTTGATGAGATCTTCAAATTGAATAAATGAGGAAGTTGCACCACCTAGCCTTGTAATCTTCCATGTTGGAGCAAATTGCTAGCAGTGTAAACCTCCCAATCAATGATAGGGTGTCTAACTTGCAGTGGTTCTGGATAAAAATCTTCTTCTTCTATCACAATCATTTCAGTCATCTGTTCTGCGGTGAACTTCTCAGTTGGAACTTCTTGTTCTTCAGCAAACTTGGTCTTCTTACCAGTATGAGATTCACTATCTTTAGCCTTTCTCTTTAAGTTAGGATACCTTCTCTCTTCTTCTTCAGAATCCATTGGAATAAAATCTTTATCTTGCCTCTGAACTCTGTAGTAAATACTTTCAACTTTATCATCAGGCATTCCTTTTAATTGATGTCTTTTCCAACCACCAACCTTGCAACAATAATCTTTCATCATTGAAATTACTTGTGCCTTTGTTGGTTGTCTTGGTTTCTTTTGGCCCTTCTTGACTGAAACAATAGCCTCTTGAAGTGCTTGATTATTCTTCATATGTATAAAATCTTTTAAGCTGTGGGTTCTTTGTTCATAGCTTAAAGATTTATCGACTAAGGTCAATTGCCTTCTTCTTGATTCTTTGGATCATGTGCAATCAAGAAATCAATTTCTTCTTCATGGGTAAATAAATTGAACTCGAGTTTTCTCTTAATCTTGTAAGTGGAGCAGTTGAAAATTGGATTTTCCAATCTATCCAGATCTTTTAGCCTCCATAAAACTTGCAACTTCCAATTCTTCAAGCTTTTTCTTTTCAAAGAACTTCATCTTCATATATCTTTTAGCAACTTCTTTATCATGAGAAATATGAACTTGTTCTTTCTTTGAAATCTTCCTTCCAGGTTGCTCTTCACTTTCCATAACTGCTTTACCTTTGTCTTTCTTCTGTTTATCAATTTCTTCACTTGCAGTGGCAATATCATGTCTAGCAGTGGGAATATTTGGCTCTGCAGTGGAAATTGGATCAGTGGTAAAATCAGTTGCAGTACTGAAAATATCTTGCTCTAGTTGCTCTTCTTGAATATCATCCTCCTCTGCACCTTTACTAGAAGCACCTTCATCTTCAAAATCAATTTTCCTCCCATGAGTTTTGGCACCTGTTTTCCTCCTATGTTTGGGAGAATTTCCCAAATCTTGATCAAAATCAGCTGAATCACCATCGGTAGGTGAGGATGAAGATGATATCACCAACTTTGCGCTTTCCTTTGCTTTTCAACCCTCGCAACCCTTCCTTCAAGGTCCGAATCTCCTTTTTAAGTTTTAATATCCTTGGCATCCGCTTCTTGACATGTGCGGGTCCTTCGTAGAGATTCAACCTCTGGCTAATTTGGTACACAAACCATCAATTCCTTTGTTGCCCACCGCCTCATCACTTCCAACCGTGTGACTGTTGGGAGAGGTGAATCATGGGGCAATGGCTCGATTCCTCCCTAGTTGGACTAGGTTGAAGTCTAGAACCACCGCTGCTTGTTCCTAGACCAAAAGGTTCAGAAACATGTTGTGTTGTCATGAGAGAAGTTGGCTGTTTGCGCCTCCTCTCATAGGTGTGAGAAATAGGTGGAGTATAATCAATGTTTGGAACCGAGATTATGGGTGAGTTTTGTTCAGGTGAAATCTTTGCAAGCATTTGAGGAAAAAGAGGTGTAAAAATCATATTGCCATCCTTGTTCATGTTTTGAAAAACTTTAGGCTTGAGGCAACGAATTTTATAAACATGAGTATGGGGTTGCAGTTGAAACTCATTTAGCACTGCTTGCACAAACCTTGGATACATTAAGACTTTTGTTGAACTCTTTACATTGCCAGTCATACTTGTAAAAATATATTTTGACCAGTTAAAAATCTTATCAGTGGCTAGACGAACCAAAGGGTAAGCCATGGTTGAACTAAATTGCTCATAAGATGTTTTCTTTGGACTAAGACAATGTAAAAGAGTATGTATCAAAAATATCCATTGGGGACAAAAACCACTCTTTTTGAAAGTAACCTTTTTATCAGTGGTATCATACCCCATGGATGATAAAGTATCATGTATTTCTGGCATAAGTAATGTGATGATACCATTGAGATCATCCAATTGGAGAACTCTCCTCAAGGATGCCTCAGTAACATCAATAGTTACCCCATCCCGGTGGCTCTAAGAGCATCCATCGCTTTCATGTGTATCTCTATTCTCAAGTGTTATGGGTGAGCGTAAGTCCAAAACTGCTTGATTTGAGAGATATAGATTGTGGGTTTTAAAAGAAAAGCATACCTTATATGGGTAGTATTGAGAAAGTCCACAACTCGATGAAAAATAGCCACTCTTCTCGTTTGACTTTTGTAGGTAGGCCACTTGGTTGTGCTCATCTCGCAAATTATAATGGTGCCATAGAAACTTTTGATGAAAAACAATATTAGGTCAGTAATAATTGAAGGAATAACTAGCCAATTGAGACAAAAGATATATAGAGGTATGGTTTAAGAGTGTAGCGCAAGAAAGATTATCTAAGGAAAGTATTTATCTTTAGAGGATAAATATCAAATAGGAAAGTAGATAATTCTCTAGAAGTTACCCTATATATATGGAAAGCAATTTTTCTACAACAACTAGTAAAAATTTGTTCTTGACACAACAGTTGTAACGGCTAGAACAACGATGGTAAAAATACAACCACAATGGAAACTGTGAACTAGCGGTGGTAATTTTCATAAAATTTCAAAAGAACGTTGGTAAAGAAAAACATATGAAAACTAGATCGCTTCTTATCATAGTTTTTAGCAAACTACCGCCTATCAACGGATTTGATATGTCTTTACCATATAATTTTTGGTAACCATATAGTTTTTGGTAAACTATCAACCATAAACGGATTTGTCAAGTCTTTACCAGTAGCCGTTTGCTCTGGACTAGTTGATTCTTATGTGGATTAGACATGGTGAATCAATAACCATTTGTTGTGTATCTCAGTTATACACCTTTTAAGATCAACTCCCATCTATACTGCATAAAAGTTATTGAACAAGCACAAAACATATACAAACTTATACAACAATATTAGTACCTAGAAACTTCAACTTAACACCAAAGACAATTTGACACAAAAAGTTTATGGATTTAGCATTCCAATACTTGTTACCAAGTACTGAAATCTACCCACATCAAGTCCTTTTGTTAATAAATCAAAGATAGTTGTCATCGGATGAATTTTGACAACTTGAATTAGTCCTTTTCATAACATCTCTTATGAAATGGTGTCTAATTTCAATATGTTTAGTCTTTGTGTGTTAAATGGATTCTTAATAATGCAAATGGTACTGCTTTTGTCAATATGAATGATCGTATTCATGAAATTGTACCCATAGTCCAAAAGTTGATTACGAAGCCATAGAACTTGAGCACGACAACTTGCGTGACCATATACTCGCCTCAGTTGATGAATTAGCCACCATAGTTTGTTTCTTACACTGCCATGACACTAATCTGTTGCCAAGAAATTGGCATCCACCTGTTGTAGATTTTCTATCCAAACTAGCTCCAACATAGTCACTATCTGAGTAAGTAACCAAATCTAGAGGAGAATCTCTAGAGTACCACAATCCCAGAGTAGGAAATGCTTTAAGATATCTGAAAATCTTCTTCACAGCAGTCAAGTGAGAGAACTTGGGAGTGACTTGAAACCTTGCACATGCACACACTGCGAACATAATATCTGGTCTAGATGATGTAAGGTACATCAAAGATCCAATCATAGACACATACATGTGAACATCAACCGCTTCACCACTATTTTCCTTCAATAGTTGATGTGTAGTCTTGTCTGCGGGGTGCCGGATGACTTTGCATCGTTGAACTTGAACTTCCTTAGTATCTCACCACATATTTATCTTGATTGATGAAAATACCATCTGGCCTTTGTTGTACTTGAAGCCCCAAAAAGAATGTGAGTTCACCCATAGAGCTCATCTTGAATTCTTCTTTCATTAGTTTCTCAAATTCTTTGCACATCTCTGTCTTTGTAGATCCAAAAATGATATCATCAACATACACTTGAACCAGCAATATATCATTCTTGTCTTTCTTGATGAACAAAGTTTGATCCACTCTACCTCTATGAAACCCATTATCAAGAAGATAAGTAGTTAAGGTTTCATACCATTTTCTTGGTGCCTGATGCAAGCCATACAAAGCTTTAACTACCCTGTACACCTTATTAGGATAGTCAGGGTCTTCAAATCCTGGGGGTTGAGAAACATATACCTCCTCATCAATCTGCCCATATAGAAAAGCACTCTTTACATCCATTTGATAGACTTTAAAGCCCATAAAGGATGTATAGGCTAAGAACACCCGATTGCTTCAATTGCAACCTGGGCAAACACTTCTTCATAGTCAATACCTCCTCTTGAGTGTATCCTTGAGCCACAAGCCTAGCTTTGTTTCGATAACAATTCCTCTTTCATCCTTCTTGTTTCGAACACCCATTTAGTACCTATTACCTTTTTGCCAGAAGGCAAATCACACAGCACCCAAACCTTTTGAAGCTTAAATTTGAGCAACTTTTCTTGCATTGCTTCCACCCAACTTTCATCTTCAAGCGCCTTGTAAACATTCTTTGGCTCCATTTGTGACAAAAAACACATAAAGAGACATTCATTCTTGCCTTCATGAGTCTTAGATTCATATATTTCACTAATAAATCCATGAATATTAGACAGCTTTGTTTGTCTTCTAGTCTTCACATGTGAATGGACATCCCCAATCACATTTTCAAGAGGATGTGATTTATGAATAGAAGTGTGGGGAGTCTGAGGAACTGCAATCTCATTTGGCATATTTGAGATTTCATCATCAATGGCTTGAGCTTCCTCTGTAACTGGAGTTGTAATTTCCACTTCTGGTGTTGCAGTGGAAACTTCTGGCCTAGCACACTACTACAAAAAAGGCTATAAAGACCCTTTAATAAAGACCGGTTATAAAAAGACAAGTCTCTGAAGTAAGAAGTTAGTAAGAATGGAAACCCAAAAGACCTGTTTCGTAGCGAAAACTGGTATCTATGATCTAAAACACAACGAAACTTGTTCTTTGAGAACAAACCATTCCCTATACATGATCAAAGGAGGCTAGTGTTTTCAAATTAGACGGGTCTCAATATTAACACTGTTTTTTTCTTTTCTTTGTGTTGAATCTATCCCAAATTCCCAATCCCATTTTTAATTATTTTACCCAAATCCATTTTAAGCACCGTCAGATTGTATTTTCCCCCCAAAACCATTTCACAATCCCATTTTTAATTATTTTACCCAAATCCTGGCTATCTGTTTCACCCATTTTTCATAACCCTAATTGTTCCTACCGCCTGTTTCACCCATGTCTAATTGTTCCAATTCGTTGACTACAACAACCAAAACCGATGCGTCCTTCATTTATTTCCGGCCACCTGTTTCAACCATCCCTATGACAACCATTATCGAACTGAATCTAAAACAACAATTATGGATGGATCAAATAAAAATTTTTTTTTATGATAAAATAAATCTTTAATATTCCATTGGGTATGTTGGATTTCCAATTTCATTTACTATATATATGTGTGATTGATTATACTTTAAAATATGATATAAAGGTTTTTAATTTGATTTTAAATGTGCGATTGATTGTTTACTTCGGTTTACTGTTCTTTTCAATTTTGAATTGGTGATTTATTGATATGAACAATAAAGTGTGTGTCATATAATTAAAACTGTTAGTTACTGAATATTTGCATATGTAGATAAGGTGTTTGACGAAATGCTCAAATGTAGTTTTCTTCAAGTTTGATGTTTTATAAACTTGGTCAAATCACAAGCTATATGTTATGGATGAACATGATTCATATAGCATTAACAGGTACGATTTGTTACTTTTTAAAGCAATTGCTCTTTCAACAAGAGCAAGCTATTGTACATAGTCTTCAACCATAATTTGGCACTTGTGTGCTCACCTTAGGATATAGACTTTTGAAATGACTTCTGTTATGATATGTGATTCATTTTCATTTGTTGTTTTGGGATTTAGAATAAGGCGAAAATGGAGTGGGAAAGTGCCAACCGTCATGGAAGAATTGATGTTCAAACCACATTATATGAGCTTCAAGGAATGGATATGGTCTTCTGCATCTGTAAGTGTATTTGGCATGTTATCTTCTAATATCATGTTTAATATTAATCGAGATATATAATGATATTTATTACCATGGTGTGAAGATATCTTCCGCACACTACCTATACCATGGGTTGTTGGTTGTTTTTGTCTAGTCGGTGACTTTTCCATTTATTCTTTACCTGATGTAGAACAAGTTCGCTCTGAAAATTCAACTGCAGAATCACTTAGGCCCTCACCAATGGTGTATTTGAAATCATATTGCTTCTACGCTAAAAGAGACTACAAAAAAGGAGAGCAAGTATTACTTAACATTCATGCTTAACTTTTAGCTTAACATGTATTTCATATAGTTTATATGAATTTGTCTTTGTACCATGGAGGTTGGTCATGCTTAACTTTTTAGCTTAACATGTATTTCATATTTGCTGTATGGTAATTTTTTAGTTGTTTTGGTAGAAGGTTGGTGATGTATTATGGAGCTAAAGGAGGAACTATGTTTGTTGTTGAAGCTTCTATAGCTATTGGTGGACTGTAAGTTATTTCTATACCTTTATTTTCTTCTTCTATTTGATGATAATAATGGATCTCAATATGTGCTTGTGGAGAATATTCGAATTCTTATTTTAAATTCAAACGATGTTACAACACAACTAGTTACCGAGGCTGGATCGCCACCTACCGCTACAAATCTAAACCCAATTCCCTAATCATTCTGAACCACCGCCACCGCTGTAACTACCACACTCTCACCAAACCAACCATGTTCTGTACCACCATCTCCCAGTTAATTCCTCCAGCTCATGTCGTTTCCCAATTTTTATTTTATTTTTGTTTTATTATATTCAGATTCCTTATTAAAAGCATGAATAATCTACAAGGGTGGTAGACAAGCTCTACTTTTAGTAAGCATTTCAGTAAGCATTTATATTGCTATTTTTATGATGTTCAAGTTGGTTCCCTGTAGTATTTTAGTTTAATCATGTGTACTATGTAGTTTTTTATATATCGTGTTTGATGAGTTTATATAAATATTATTTGTATTTGCAGGCCATATCTACATTTGATGAAAAGATGTTGACAAATCAAGAATGGCCAAATGAAGCTGAGATTCTTGAAAGCCGAATAATTTGTTAGTTTAAAATACTTTCATTTATTGATTTAAATGGGGTGCATGAGAAAAGCTAATTTAAACATTTGTTGTCTTGACTAATTGGTCAATGAGACCGTATATTTTGTTCCTTATGTGCTGTTAATGAATGTAAATAGTCGGCACAACAGTAATTGTATGTGCGCATTTGTTATTTTTTGATGTTTTGTGACTTCATCTTTTTGATATATGGAATACTAGGCTCTTTAAAATAAATTCTAACTCAAATTTGTTTATGTTTTATAAACAGGTTGAGATATGGCTTTTATTGAGACTGAGGTACTACTCAGCAAGTTTGCACACTTGGATGATTTAAATAGAAACTATCATAAAAGAGACGGAGCTATACCGGGAATCAAAAGTGTTGCTGAAATTGTAAAGGAAGATAGTACATTGCAGGGACAACTCTTATTGGAAAAAATTGGGCATGAAAATGGAATATCACTAGCAGTGAAGATATGCGTACTTGAAAATTCAATATATTTCTTAGCTCATGAATTGTGTGTTAGCTTTTTACCTTTGTTTTTGTAGAAACAAGTGAGATGACAGAAAACGTGGCTGTAGGTGGTGATATTAGCTTATATTGAGACTTTACACTTTGATTAGTTGCAATTTGTGGAATTTATAAGAAATTGGAAATTTTGGAATAAATTGAAACAATTTTTTTTTTAATAAAAAAATTCTCAGTAAGACCGGTTCTTAGATAAGAACTAGTTTCGTTACTTTAAAATGGAGACTTGCTCTTACTAGAAAACCGGTGTAGGTGCTTCTATTAAAGACCGGTTGCGGAACCAGTTTCTATGTGTTTCAGTAATAGAGATACCCCCTCACAGAGAGTGGTTCCAAAACCGGTCTTTAAGGGCTATTTTAACCAGTGTCTATGACGTTTTGTGTAGTAGTGGCAGTGGAATCAGAATTGCCACTACTTTCAGAGTTTTCAGCATTCAAATTGCTACTTCCTTCCTTTCCAAAATCATTAGAAGGGTGAGCATCTCCAGTTTTTGGTATATCATCATTATCTGCATAGTCCCAAAGTGGTAGACTGAATTCATCTTGATCATCTGCATGATCCTTGCTTGGTTCATCATCATCAAGAAACTCTTCTGAACCTGCAAAATCAAAAGAAGATGTACCTGTAGAGATAGGCACATAATTCATAGTATTGGTTAGAGTATCAAGATCAAACAGCCTTTCTGGACCCGTTCCTTTGAGATTTACTTTGTTTTCCGGGAACTCAACATGCGATTCTCTTCAATCTTTGGGTTCTTAAGTTGAATACTCTAAAAGCTTTCTTGACCATGGAATATCCAACAAAATACCCTTCATCGATTTCTCATCAAACTTTCCTAGATAATCTATGGTATTGAGAATAGATACATGACATCCAAATGGTCTCATGAAGTCAAGGATAGGTGGTCTACCCTAAATACCTCATAAGGTGTCTTGTTCTTTGTTTTACCACTAAAACCCTGTTTTGCACATAACATGCAGTGTTAAGCCGCTTCACCCAAAAGTGATTGGCAATTTTGAATCGCCAACATGGTTCTAGCACCTCTATTAGTGTCCAGTTCCTCCTCTTGCAACACCATTTTGTTGAGGAGTTCTAGCAATACTAAATTCTCTTTTAATACCTTTATCTCTCCAAAAATCATCCATAACTCTATTTTTGAATTCTGTCCCATTGTCACACCTAATGATTTTAACTTTCATATCATATTGGTTTT
The DNA here is from genome assembly GCA_022545495.1 of Chrysanthemum lavandulifolium. Lineage (NCBI taxonomy): Eukaryota > Viridiplantae > Streptophyta > Magnoliopsida > Asterales > Asteraceae > Chrysanthemum > Chrysanthemum lavandulifolium. The sequence continues at coordinate 24,327,950 of CM040241.1, read as the reverse complement.
CAACTTCTGTGATAAAGATCTTAAGGATGCCAGTTGTTTCATCCTTAGTTCTAAGAAAGAAAACCCATGTAAACCTGCTAAAGTCATCAGTCACTACAAGACAATATTTCTTTAGATTCAAGCTGCTCACAGTTGTAGGACCAAATAAGTCCATATGTAACATTTGAAGTGGGTGAGCAATATAGTTAACCAACTTTGACCTGCAAGAAGCTCTGTGCTATTTGCCTTTAAGACAAGCTACACAGGTTTGATCATTTTCAAATCTTTTCTGAGGTAAGCCTCTCACCAAACCATCTTTGACAATCTTATTAATGGTTTTGAAGTTAACATGACCAAGTCTTCTATGCCATAACATGGATTCATCCACTGTTAACTTTGCAAGCAAGCAAGCATAATCATCTTTAGTAACAATGTTGTTCATATCAAAGCTATATAGGTTGCCTTTTCTAGGAATTTTAAGAAGAATCTGACTTTCATCAAGCATCTTAAAATCCTTAGAGAACAAAGCACATATCTTTGGTAAAAGAACATTGTTCTTCTTGTCACACATTTGTGACACACTAAAAGATTATACTTAAGCTCTTTTACATAATACAGTGTTCAAAGTCCAAGTTACCGGTTTGATAACTCCTTTACCAAAGAACTTTACCATTAACTCCACCTCCAAAACCGACATCATGTCCATCATAATGTTCAAAATCGAGAGATAGGACTTATTGCCACCATGTGCCTTAAACATCCACTATCTGTAGCCTTGATCCGATCTTTTGACCATGGATTTTCCTACACATAAAAGTAAATAGTTAGTTTCTTTTGGGGACCCAAGCCATGATTGACTTGTATCCGCCTCGTGTATCAATATAGTTAAATCTATCAAAGGTCATTGATACACCATTGGGATTGGTTGTAGAGGTAGTTCCTTTAGGTTTCCATTCCCAATGTCTTTGAGGCCTTCACAAAGATTGCCCATGTCCCCATTTTCTTGTTTACAACCCTTACGGTGGAAACTTTGGAATGAGCAAAGGAAACTTTGGTTTGGTTTAGGTACCCACTGTTGGTTATAATGAACCTTCTTAGTTTGAAAAGTTCCTTTCCTGTTTGTGCGATTTTGCAAAAGTTGTTTTGGACTTTGCACTTTTAACGAGTGACTTAGGGTGGCAGTGTTATGATTTTTGCGATGGCAAAAGTTTTGAGGCCACTTCTTAGTTGAACTGCTCTTGGGAACATTTTGCGGTGTTGATTAGGGTGCACATTATTTTGAAACCCGTTAGACTCCACCCTTTTATTCCCATGGACTTCCTTCTCCCAACATGATAGTCACAATAAGCATGTAAATGATCAAAACTACCACGATATAGCATGCCTTATTGTACATCATAAAATCACTACCTAGTTGTTGAGATTTAACATGATTCCAACTCCTCCGGTTACCCCGAGGAGTCAGAGGCTTGTTCCTATACATCTCAACATACCTTACAGATTGATCTAGGTTTATTAGCTTGTTTCCTAGGTTCCTCATAATGAAGATTAACAACTTTTGGGATAGAAGTCTCTACATTCTTTTTAACATTCTCATCAACAACTGATGAGTCACTAGCACTTTCAAAAACATCAGTTGCTTGCTTAACCTGTTCCTCAGTTTTCACAAATGTGTTCTTAAGAGGACCATATTCACCTTCAAGATCCTGAAACTCTTCTAAGCCTGTATGAGCTAAATCTATGCCTGGAGGTGATGGAACACCTCTTAATGGTGGGGGAGCTGTGTTGTAACCCATACCAGACTTAACTTTACTAGTTATTTGAGCATTCCAAATTTTATCAATTGACTTAGACTGATAATAACAGGTGTCAACAGTTAAATTGACATTTTCATTTATCTTTCTAAGTTTATCAAGCTCTTTTTGGAAAGCCTCATTCACATCTGTCGTATGTTCTACCTCTCTTCTAAGAAGAATCATATCATCATTATATTTAGACTCATTTTCTCTATAGTGCTCTAGTTGTTTTTCTAATACAGCTATACCTCTCCTAAGGTTTGACACATCATAATTAGCGAAAACAACTCGTTCTTTGACTTTCATAAGATTCATTAAGCCTTTCAACTTCTCTAGCAGCCCTACATGATTTAGAACAACTTTCAAAGTTTTGTAACTCATAGTCGAGAAAGCCATGAGAGCAAATTCGGTAGAAACAAGAGCGACATCTCAAGGTTCTTCCTCTTGTTCATCGACCATGAAACTCCAATCATAGCTCACACCATCAATAGCCAACATTGCCTTTGGTTCTTCCACAGTTGGTTCCTTCTTTGCTTGTACCAAGTAGACCTGTTGTCCTTGGTATTTGGTCTTCTACATTCTCTAGTAAAGTGTCCCAACTTGTGGCAGTTAAAACACTCCACTTTCTTCTTATCAAAGCCTGCAGTTTCACCACCATTGATGTGAATAGGCTTGCCAGTCTTCTTGTAGAATTTCCTAGCCCTCATGCTAAGAAGAGCTATTTTCCATTTTATATCCATCTCCTCCAAGTCATTTTCATCAATTTGCTCTATGTCTTCATGAGTTAATATAGAGCCATTAACTTGAGTGGAGATAAAAGCATAAAAGGTAGGATCTCCAATACTAGTAATCTTCTTCTTTGAACCTGCGGTGGTAACACTAACATTACCAATGGAAACTCGTAGAACCAGCGGTGGCAATATCATCATCACCGCATCTTCGAATCATCACTATCAACAGAGGTTGACATCAAAGCCAAGTCGCTTGAGCTTGTACCAAGTTTCCTGCCTTCTTCAACCTTTGTTCAATAAGTTTGAAGTTGTTGTAAAGATCATTGAGCTTCATTGTTTCAATATCTCGCTTTGTTTTCCCGATAAAGAACATTAGTTTGAAACTTTGAAGGCAAACTTCTTAGAAACTTCAAATTGAGGTCTTCCTTTTCTACCTCAATGCCAAACACGATTAGTTGTGTAACAATCTTACGGAGTTTGGTGAAGATGCTATCAAGTGAGTCATTGCTTGAAGCGAGAAGTTTTCATAACTTTGCTTCAACAATGTCTTTTGTGTCTTCTTTGTAGCATCATTACCACCAAACACCGAGCAAATCTCTTCAAAAAGTTCTTTAGATGTCTTGAAATTGTGAATGCTATGATCCGGTCTCTGGAGAGTCATCATCAATAAACTTATAGCCTTTAGATCATTCTTCTTGATGCCTTTTCAAGAATGGATTCAGCACATAAACCGTCACCACATCTCGTGTCACCAACCTTCGAGTCTTTGACACAGCTTGAAAGAATCACCGCTAAGATGATTTCCCATAGAGCATAGTCTTGAATGAGAAAGTATTGCTCAATCAAGATCCTCCACATCTCAAACTCATTAAGTTTGAGCTTAGGTAGCCTTGGTGTAGAAGAGTTGAACCGGTTGTTTTCCATCTCCATTGAATTGAGTGAGTAGGTTAAGCTTATTCCTTGGATCTTCTAAAACAAAATATCGAACCTTCGCTCTAATACCACTTGATGGATCCGACACACACCTTGTGTCAATGATATTTTGTATAATATTAATAAGCACACGGAATTTACTTAGTAATACTTAGAAGACGGATTGTATGATGTGTTGTAAATGAACACAGATTAAACACAAAACTTAAGCTCCAATATTATTAATGAATAATACGAGTGATCTTGCTTATCACTAGGGTTACACCTTGAAGCCTTTGTGAATAATACGTATGTATGTAAGTATGTAAGTATCTAATGCAATGACCTAGGACCTCCTTTTATATACAAGGAGTCCTTTACAAAATAAGTATAAAGCTAACAATATAAAATATACACAAGATATTTTCTATACTTATCTAGACATGTTCTCCTAACCATTATCTAATAGCAGTGGTAATAATGTACCAGCAGTGGTAATACGTTTCCACTTCTAGTGCAATCCAAGCAGTGTCTTCCACAACTATCAGTGGTAACAAATTATTCCCAACACCGAACGTCACATTATGGTTCCTTAATTATACATAGCCTAGCTAACTATGTCTGATTCTGGAGGGATCATGTTAGGTTGGGAGCAGTTATTTATAAATCTTAGTGCAAGCAAAATTTTCACATATTCCTAAAAGTCAAAGTGATACTCATGGGAGATTCTTTCAATATTTTCTCCATCACGATGTTTATACACTCTTAATCATAGATAACTGTAACGACACTTTTTCATGTCCTCTCTCCTCGTTATTCATCACAAACCCTAAACATGAGAAACCAACATGAACTGAATTCAGGGACTGAATTTCTTTTTGGGTGGGAGAATGTGACAAATCATAATTTCAGGTCATTTTATAAACTTTGAAAATTTTGCTATTCATCTCGGGAATTTACTATTCATCATTTTACTATTCATCGTTTTTTAAGTCGATTTGATATTTTGAAAGGTTATTTCAAAATTTTACTATTCACGAAACACTATTCATTCCCGGGGAAAAATCACTATTCATGCTTCACTATTCATCATTTTTTGTAAACTAGGTTTACGAGTATCAAAATCGCGTAACCGTAAGGGTTTAGTTGCGTCTTCATGAAACATGATTGAGGACATTACATATAGACTAGAGTTAGTCTACATATCATCATTAACATCATCGTCATATTAGTTCATGCATGGGTTTGCATATTTCATTAACGTATATTTTCCTATTAAATAAACGCTATTGCATAATCATTTATTTTGAATATTTGATCCGACACTTCCAAAAATTATCCTAATATATTTTAATACTCATTTTAAGACTATAAAAATTATATTATTAGTTTACCCGATGTTTTGAATTTATTTTGGTATTTAAATTGTTATATAAATATTTACGACGGTTTTCGTAAATTCTATTCGATAATAATTAATTCACTCAATACTTGTGAGAAATGTATTTTTATAATTTTTATGACTTCAATATATTTTATTTTATTCCATTAAAATCGATTTCTAGCTAACGCTACACTTAATAATTAATTTTATGTACAAACTACACATTATACTTAACTAAAATACATGTAACTAATAAAAATGCATCACTTGTCTACCCAAAAAGGGCTTGCCGACCCCCCTTTAGTCACCTTATCATTAATTAGAAACTACACCTAAGTGTACACATACACATCATGTTGAGATATTTGCAAGATACAAGTAATATATTCATTTCTAAACACATACTTACACACATTCAAAGGTGAAAATAAAACTCAAACACTCTCCTTTTCTCTTTGGGGATTCGGCCAAGGCAAGAAAACAAGAAAAAACAATTAATTTTTCAAGCTACAAGTGATAATTAAACTCTAGTTTACTTCTCTTTTAGGGTTTTGAAATAAAAACCAATGAGTATTTAGGAACCTAGTTACTTTAAACCTCATCATACAACTAGTAAGCTTTTCATGATCTTTATTATTCTTTCATAATCTTACTTGAGTTATTTTTATCATTCTAGTAAGAAATCATGCAAGTATCATATGTATTTATACCACTTTTAACTGTTTTTAGTACTTATTATGAATTTTAATCATCCTATAATTAATCCCTTGAAACATATCATTGTTAATGAAGTTTAGGAACCCATGACACCCTAAAAAGTTGTATGGTAGGTTTATAATAGATTTGGTGTTGATTTGTAGTGATGGAAACAAGTATTACGCTAGAAAAATCATTTTCGACAACTTAGAATTGAGGTCTGATCGTTTTCACAAAATCTGGAAATTTCGACAGGTCATGAATTATTTTGGGCTAGATATTCAGAAAATAGACTTTAAAACGAAACCGTGGTCGCTTGAATGGGTTAAAACGGATTTACAACAAAGAAGTTACGCTATTTTCAAGTTTTCGACGAAAACTAATTTTCGGAAAATAAGTAAGCTGTTAAGGGTTATTTAAAGGGCAAAAATGAGTTTTAAACATTGTCTAAATGAGTCGATTTATCAAAAATATATTAGTATACATTAACACGAAACCAAGGATATATAAAACGTAGAAAATGGACTTATAACGACTAAGTTACACGCGATTTAAATAGAGTTATCGTAACTATTTTTCACAAGTAATAACACTTACATAATTTTTACTAGACCAAAATGGTTGTCGCAAGTGACCATGTTTGGAGTCATTTTTCATATCGATAGAATATTTTTGAGAAAATGATGTCTACAAGTAAAAGTGAGTTCACCTAGCCTATTTTCCAAAATGTTCAACCGTTTGTCAAACGAAGGTATAACGAATAATTTACGATCACTCAAAGTTAGTCATTTTCATGAATTGTCAAAGTATATTATTTTACGACGAAAAACTATAATTTCTTAATAAATCACTAAATGACTATCGTATGATATCATTTCAACGTAAGTACTTGTAAAGTAATTTATAACTTGACAATACGTTATAAATTTATTTATTTTCGACGATAAACTTTATTTTCAAAAATGCACAAGTGGTATGGATATCATGTGAGTTTGCATGCATAACATTACATCATGAATTATATTAGAATCATATCATTCATAATAGGTCGCGGTTAGAGATTGCGCCACATTTCAGTGTATCCACTTTTGTTATCATAAACATTGCATCAGGTGAGTTCATAACCCCACTTTCTATTATTTAATTATTTTACAAACTCTTGGGGGAGATACATGCTATATTTTTAATCAAACACAAATGCTTTGAACTGTACATTATATCCAAATGATTTATTGTCACTAAGTATTCAATTGCCATGTTTGAAGTCCCTACACCATGCACCATTAGTCATTTGCGAGTGAGCGCGAATATTGTGAATAGGCCTATTGGAATTAACACTCCCCGTTCTTATTGACCCAGTTAGGGGAAATCGAATGCACTATATTTGAATCAATAAGGTAAATTGGCAAGTTTACCTTCTAGGGCTGCGATGAAACGATTTTACCAATTTCTATTGGTACGAGGTTTACGCTTTGGTTGTCATGAACTTAGTGAAATAAATGTTGTTTTGTCTTCAACGATGTGTGTGAAACAACGTAACTCACTGATTGGTCCCAAACAGTCAAGAAATATTGACCAAAGGTTTTAGTCAACAAAAAGTCAACTATTATGGACTCAATACAATTTTCCTTGGAATTTAGTGGATTCCTGTCGTTAAGTCCACGGAAGTTGAATGGTGTGAAACGTTCGAGAGTAGAATGATCACCGAGGACAATGATCGTAAGGATTTTGGTTGATAATTACACTCTTGATTGTTTGGAATTGTATTTGGATACAGAGCTATAAAGCACAACAATCGATTAAACAAACGTGTATGGCAAGTAAATAAAATGTAAATTTAAAAGCTGCAGGACTTAAAATGACAAGTTTAAAACTAAAGGGTAGAAAATGAAAATTTTAAAACTTTTTAAACTTAAAGAAAATTAAAATCTAAAAGAAAATATTTTACTAATATTATATTAATTTAATATTAATTAATTAATCAAACTATTTTAAACTTATTTAAAATTTAGTTTAATTAATCTAAAAAGGATTTATAATACAAAACTAACTAAGAAAATTACAAATTTATTTTCTAAAATCTAGAACAACTTAAAATATTTATAAAATTAAAACAAATATTTTTGTCTTTTAGCGAAGGTTTTATAAATTAAAAACTTAATTAATAATTCAAATATAATTAAACTAATTAAAGGATTAAAATTAGAAAATAAAAAGGAAAATTATAAGATTAATTTTATAGGTTCTAATTAAGTTAACAAAGCTAGGAAAAATATAAAACATGGTTTTACTTAATAAAATTAATTTTACTATTTAATACTTTAATATTAATTAATTATTAATTAAACTATTATTAATTATTAAAATACTAGATGACAAAGGAAAATCTGAGAAAATTCCTAAAAATACTTTAATATGACAGAAACTTCGAAAAATATAAAAACATATAAGTGCTTAATAATAAGTTGAAAAGAAAATTAAAAAGCAAAATTATATTAAATAAACGCTATCACTATTTTTAAAGTTGGATTTTCCGATTTTTCTTTTACAAAACTATTAAACTACTGAAAATAAGCAACTTTAATGAAGACAAAAATTTTAGAACTTAAAAATAAGCGAGATGGAAGCTTATGAGTCTAACGAGTTGAGCTTTTGGCTCGATTTGATGATTTAAGCTCAAATAAGTTACCAAATAAGCTAATCAAAAGGAAACAAAGCTGAAATAAGATGAAAATAAGTAAAAGGAACTGGTAATGAGTAAGAAATTACAAAGAGTAGCACTTATAAGCTTAGGATAAGCCAATAAGCATTTCCACTAAACCTATCAACCAAACAGGCTTTTGGACAACTTTGGAAGCTAATTTAAACTTATGCAATAAGCTTGGAAGTGAAAATGAACACTGGAACTAACAAGTATACCAACTGAGCTTTCCAAATATCTAAATTTCAAAGATTGGAGTCCACTAATGAGCTTGTGACAAGCTTTTGAAATAGCTTGTAAACACTGAGTGATCAGTGTACTCAATGGAATGGACAAAACAAAAAGCTATAAGCAGCCCTATGGAATAAGCTAGAAAAGGCACAATAAGCTTTGGAACTTTGAGATGGGTGGGTGAGCTTTCCAAAAAGCTAAGGGTCAAGCCCTGGGTCCCACTAATAAGCTCTGTGTGAGCTTGTGAAATCAAGCAGATAACACCAACTCTTCTGGCACAGGGGAGTTTTTCAGAAAAGTGCTTAAAACAGCCTAATAAATAAGCGTTTTAACAAGCTAACTAAAAATTATGAAAAATACTATGATGAAGATGAGCAGCAAAATACTAATATCCCAAAAGCATAAAACATAAAACTCAATATTAAATCCTATAGAAAATTATCTAGTTTATTCAAAAACTGACTAAGTGAGAATTTGACTTTTTAAGTAAAACTAAATAGTTGACTAATATGAACTTATTATTGATTCTACTTACTGATTATGTTATATTAAGCTATAATAAGATGAATTTAAGCTAGATTACCAAGTTATAAGCAACTGTGATGAAATTCACAATCTAAATCCTAACAGTTAACAACTAAAGTAAGATTAAAGGTAATTTTGACTTTTTATCAGACAAGGACAGGTTTTTATTGTTTCTCTGAGTTATTAGATACTAATGTGACATATAACAACAACAAGCAACAACACAAACAGCCTCTAACATAGGTAACACAGTGAATCCAAACAGCCCTATAGAAGGCTGTTTTGAAGCTTTAGGCACTAGAACGGATTTTTAAACCAAGAAATCTATTGATTAACTTAAATTAACTATAATGAGACATGGTTCAACTAAAATTAACAAGGTTTAGACACTTATACTAAGAAATGCAAATTTTTAAGAAAATGCTTACAAAAGGCTATCCAGCTGAAAACACAGAACAAGGACCAAGGAAACACTCCTATAGGCTTACCACTAAGCCTCTAACCTAGGGAAATCCAGAATATACCCTGCTCCAGCTTCTTGATCATCTTCACTAAATTCTTGATTTTTTTATCTAGATTATGTGATTTTTTTGGTATTTTTGGATTTTAACTCTACACTGATTTTAAAGGTATCTAATAGCTTTTAGAAGCTATCTCGGAGCTTATATCATCTTAACAAGTCCTTAACATCCACTACAACCACATATAAATAAACTTAAAAATGGCATAAAATAAATTCGTACTTGAAAATTGAAATTAATTACTGAAAAAGGTTTACATTACACTGAAATAACTTAATTCAAGAATTGAAAGCTTAAACATACACTGGAAATTGAAAATTAACTAATTCGAAATAAACTAAGAAAAATTACACTAGATAGATCTCCACATTGCTCCATTCTTCCTTTTTAAAGATCTTTTTAACTCTGTCGACCTCTCTGAATGTATCCCACCTCTTTTCAACCCTTGGATCCTTAGAATTCATCAGAACCGCACATGTGTATTTTTTGCGCCAAAAGTTATTTGAGCAATGCAGTGGTTTGGAAGCAATTAAAGGATTTTGGGATGTTATGTGGTGGAGGGACATATAAAGAGTAGATATGGAGCTAGGGTGAGTGGATGCAATCCCATGGTTGTGAGTACTTCTCGATTGGAAGAGTGCGAGGATGCATTTAATGCATAGTGGGTATATGAGAGGAAGGGGATGAGTGGAGAGTAGTATAGGTGGTGAGGTGGAAAGGTGGTGGCGGTGGTGGTAAAACCACCACGGTTTTGGGTTGCAGGTGAGGTAGGGGAGATGAGCAGGAAGGCGGTTTTATTTTTAAACCGTGGGTTGGGTTTGTGACTGGGCCAGCAGGTTTGTGTTTGGGCTTGGGGATTGGGTTAATAATACAAAAGGGTCCGGTTTGGTTTGTAGTTTAATTACAAGGACCATTTTTGTAATATTCTGAAAGTGAGGGGTTAAACCTGCAATTTTTCCAAAGTTAACACAAGGACCGATTATGCCATATATGAATAGTACAAGGGTTATATTTATTAATTTTCCATTTTAAATAACCCAGGGACTATTTTTGACACTTTTCAAAGTTGAGGGACCAAAGTTGTAAATATGCAATTTTAACTTCAAAGGACTATTTCTAACAACTTGTGAATCCCCAAGGACCTTTAATGATATTTTACAAGTTTTGAATTACTAGGGACTAGTTTTGCCAATTTATGAAAGTTTAGGACCAAATCTGAATTATGTAAACTTTGTTGTTTTTCATCAGTTTTCAATCCTTTTGTACTTGTAACACATAAAAACACATTTCAATGATATTTATAGTATATTTATAGTACTTGTATAAAATGATGTGTATTTAGACACACATCACTCACACTATGAATATTATGTTCAAACGAATTAATTAAACCTATGGATTTCACTCAACCTTTGTGTTGACTGTTTTAAGCATGTTTTATCTCAGGTATTAGCATATCATCATGGCCTGCATGGAGTCGCTGAGTTGACGCGTCTAATATATATTTTATGCACTTAACTATCGTTTGATTGTAACAAACTCATTTTTGGTACTCTGGAAATCATTTGGGACCTATACTTTGTAAACTCTGATATTTTACTCAATCAAACGATGTATTTTCCAAACGACACTTTAGGTCGTTCAATATAATCATAATCGTGATGCTATGGCGTCATCCCCGAGAATTCCATTCCACCGCAAAATGTATTTTGGGGTGTAACAACTGTGGTAGATTTCATGATGATCAACCATATTGTGTATCTCCTCTAAAGACCACTCATTGGAAGACATGCAAACTCCTTGATATGGAACCCGTAGTATTCTTTCAAACTCCACAAGTGAAAGGGTGTACTCATGCTCATTTACGATGAAGACAATTGAGATGGTCCCATCATCATTTCTAACTATCCTCATTGTCTTGTAGAACTCGAGTACGAAAACCGGGCAAATTTGTTCGTTTATGTCCAATTATCAATCAAAGCCAATGGTCCCAAAAACTTGTCGGATGTCGGTGTTGGCAAGAAACGATGGTTCTACTACACGACCTTCATAAAAAAGTCTCTTTTCGAGCATTTTGAAAGCTTTCCTATCTTCCGGGCTAAGTCCATCCTTTCTATGGTACATTGGGATGTAATGGGCGGTATCTTGATAGTCTTATTGTCGGTTACTTGGCATGATTGTTCCTAAACAACACAACCACAATGTGGTGTTAATTGTGAATAGTAGCCTAAAAGGTTTGATCACAATTTTGCTCAAATCATCTTTATTGAGTTCAAGAAAAGAGTTTAATTTGTATTAACAATGTTAATTCTTTGATTTAGATCATCTTAGAAAACAATGTGGTAACAAATTATGATAAACCCATTTGAACCCAACTTCTAAAGATGAAGAAATTGTAATCCAAGAAATCAAGGAATTAAATTAACAATGTAGTGAAGATTATACTTACACAAGAGATTGTTATGCTTGAAGGAAATGATCAAATTGCTCCTGTGAATAGTAATTGGGTTTTGTTCCCGAGTCTTTGAAGGAAAGTGGTTGTGGAACTTCCACAATGATCATTTCTAACTTATGATGTCTTCATTGCATGGATCCCACGGATCCTTCTCATTAGGGATCCGCTAGTTCAAGCTCGGGGATCCGCATGACAAAAAAATCGACAAGCATTCCTTGATAACTTTGGTTTGGGAGTTCTAAAATGCCTAGAGTTTGATGTTTAAGCTCTATAACTTGTGATTTGAGGTTTTGACGGTTTAATGCTAATCCTATTTGACGTGATTCCCTTTTTATGAATTAGTCACAATTCTTGGGAGGTTTATCAAAGATTATGATAAAATCATATTTTATCATAATATAAGAAATTTCACGTGGATATTCATTGACATAGATGAAGTGTCAATAATCCTTTTGTGATGAATAATGATTGAGGCTATCGAATAACCGAGATATCATTATTACAGACGATAACGCTACACGCGTCGTTCGGGGTCAAGGAAACTTCCTTTTCTTCGAGCAAGTTTTATAACACCCTAGGCGTGAACCTAATCGTTGTAGTGTAGTAATTAGGGTAAGCCACGGGTATTGATATCGTTCTCTGGGGAATAGGAATGCTAGTGAGAAGTTACTACGCTAAGGTTGAGGTTGAGGAAGATTATTTTTGTATTTTATATTTTTGTAGAAATGGAAAAGGTACGAATCTCGGTATTGGATTTGGGGTTGGTATTGCTACCGATTACTCTACTATTATCTAATTATCTAAGCTAAGGTTGTGATAGTCTATGTCTAATTGATGTGTACTGTATGATAGTTTAAAGATGTGTTTACTTAGGTTTTACTACTCCTTAATTATCTCCTATTGATGGTTGATTTGTCACGTCCTTATTCCTAGTTGCGTTGTGATTCTAAGGCTATAGGGCGTGCTTGTTTCCTAACTCTTTGAAATTACCAAAGGGTCTTGTTTACAAATCCTCTAGTGATTTATAGACGCCTACTCTACGGTTGTCCTTGAATACTTTATCCTACAATTACCTAGATAATTATATTCTAAAGTTCACAAAGAAAAGTCAAGCATTAAGTACACAACGAATAATCTAGCGCACTCTAGATCATTAGTCAACTAAGATAAGTATCAACCAATCAATATTCAATAATTAAGTTTCATATTCCTAAGCAAACACACAAATAAATTAGCGGACATGGAGAACATGCAAGCATACACACAAATAATCAAAGACATAATTAAATTAATGAAGTAAATACTTATCTTGATGTATAATAGGGTTTAGAACCCTAAAATACTGCACAAGAAAGCCTTGGTTCGGTTTTAGGTTTTACTCCAAAAGACTACACACAAAACCGAAAAATTCGGATTCTATATATAAGATTACATCTGCGACGGCGTCACCTTATGTTTCGTGACGCCGCCGTGTCGCCGTCATTAGGGTTTCGCCTTGGCCACGTAAACCTTGCGACGGCGTCACCTTATGACCGTGACGCCGTCCCTTCACTCGACGCCGTCTTGGCCGCATCTAGGCCGCCTCGAGTAACGACGGCCTACTCCTTTAGAACCCGACGTCGTCCCTTGAAAACATGCAATTTCGCTCGACCCGTCGAAAAATTCCTTCCGACGGCGTCGCAGATATGCAGTGACGCCGTCCGCTTTATGTTTCAAAGACTTTGAGTGTCTCGATTCGACTTTGGCCATTTTCTTCAGATATTCGCGCTTTTCGTCCAAATAAGCATCATTCCAAAGATTTTGCCTTCAAGAGACCTAAAAGTGAAAAGGAACGATATTAAGCAATAACGGATACGTATGATCGAATAAGGGCTTAAATGACCCCTTAAAAGGTACCTTTTAAAACCTTATCAAATATCCCTACACTTGGTATTTGCTTGTCCTCAAGCAAATGTGCTTTTAGCCAATTAATTTATAAGTTAGGGGTCATGAAGCATTCATTCAAAACGGTCCACAACACATATAAGCCCCAAGAAAGTCATAACAAGCACGGAATTACATACTAGCACCTCACATGGGGTGTTTGGATACTCACATCTCTCTCGGTGTATATATGAAATATAACAAATCGAAATGGAAGATAAACACTCATTAACCGGTCCTAGTACATAGATTACCATAGGCTTGAGAATAGATCAAACCTCCGTCGCTTTGGCGTAAGCACCTAGGAAAGACTATCAAAGAGGTCTTTAAAGGGTTGTAATGTTAGGCTTACGGTAGGAAATGAAGGGTTTGGTGGGATAGGCTATTTAGTGGTGGATAGTCAAAAATCTCTATGTTGCAAGTATACGAAGAATGGCGTTGCTAAGCCAAGACTCGACACTCTAAAACTCTAGGCAACGAAAATAAACAAACATAATTTAAAAGATAGATGTAGGATGGTAGCCCGTATTTTTTTTTTTTTTTTTTTTTTTTTTTTTTTTTTTTTTTTTTTTTTTTTTTATACACTTTTACTCTACCATCCTCTACGGTACATCAAAATGATAGGGATTTATAGACACATCCCTACACTTGAGTTTTTATTACTCTAACACTAATTTGACCCGAATTGAAAAGATCAAAACACTTGGAGTACATTATTATGCAAACAAAGGGAATTTGAGTTTAACGTTCTCTTCCCTATATTTCATAAACTTTAACTTTTCCCATGAATCCCAATCATCCCAAAATCAGATACAAAGGATATGACTCGACTTAGCAACTCATGCAAGCAACCAGATAATTGAACTAAGGGTTTTGGGTGATAACATAAATTTGCACTAAAAGTGAGTGCAATAAAGGTAGGCTAAGGCGATTTGGGTGTATATTTGGGGGTGGGGTGTAAACAATGCTCTTCATTGATATCCCGGAAAACCGAAACATCACGAGAACCGCGAAAAGGATAGGCTCGAGGGTTAACTAGGGTATCGTGTACTAAAGATGAGTACAACAAAAAGGGTGTGGGGAATTACTCAACCGATATGGAAGAAGTAATTATATTACGTGTATCAAACAAGGGTTTATCCTAATGCCTCTTATCATTTAGTTATTCCTAACTACACAAGTGTAGTCTCACTAGCGATCTCGGAATGCATCACAAAACAAGTTCTAGAATCTAATATACTACGGTTCACACTCTAAGCATTAAAGATGAATGCTTTAATTCCTACTAATCTAAGGCGATCCTCACATTTTGGGTGGAATTTAGGTGGTAAGGTTTTTTTGTGCTAGTCATGCAACTTCCTATCCATGAGACGCTTTTGTTAAGACTAATGGCCCACTCTTATACGTCATGAAAAAATTTTAAATTTGGCTAAAATTACCCTAACCTACATTTTCTCATGGTTTATTACACAAATACACTTGGACAAAGCAAATAGTCAAGGATAAGCATAGTTTCAAAGTTCCCGTTTTATTTTCCCTCCCTACACTTAAACTGAACATTGTCCCCAATGTTCCCCGAAAGTATCAAAGTTATGATAATAGAAGGTAATTAAAACGAAAGAAACTAATACTCCCCGATTAGCTCGGTAGGATCCGTAAAAGTGGTGGTTAAATCTTTTCCAAGAAGAGTTTTTGCGTGAAAGGCTCCTTCCAAACTTGTGTAACTTCTTCTTGACAAACTAAACCGCACACTAGAAGAAAACAAACGAAACCTTCGCGTAAAATCGGCGGTAATAATATACATAAGACTCGATTTAAACTAGGATATAATGCTTGTGGAATGGATGTTTACGAATTTGTTTTGAAAGTTAAGATCCGGAAAATTCCAAAATTTTACAAGTAGCTCGAAAAACGAGAAAAGTAAGTCGATGTTTTTATTCCTTCTCGACGCCGCAGTTTGCAATCTCGACGCCAGTTATCCCGACAAAAAGCGGTCTCGATTTTCGGAAAAATTCGGAAAATTTGCATCTTTAGAATCTGGAAAACTTCGCAAAAACATCCATTATGACTCGATACAAGCATTTGACTCGAACAAACAAACATATATATCTTTTAGTTAATTGTTATTCTCATGTTCACGCTTATGAAAACGTGTGTAATCCTCCCTACACTTATCCTTTATGTAAAATACCTTTATATGTAATTAAGACGAGGTTAAAAACAAAATAAAGCATTTTACAAATTCAAACATGAGGACAAACAATTAATAAAAGATATATGACACTAACAAGCAAACAATTAAGCATGGGTTGCCTCCCACGAAGCGCTTTTCTTTATTTAAGAGTCTTGTAGCTAGACTCGTAGTCCTACTCCTACGCATCGATATAAGTAAGTCTATCCTCAACAATGTCGTAGGGATCAAACTTATCATTCAAGTTCCTAGTAGTACGCTCGGTTAAATATGCCTTTTCAAACATCTCACCATCGGGATCATAGATTTGTATCCTAATGTGCCACCTTCCATTACCATCGCTAGGCGTTCTATTCCAATTCCACATGTGTTCGGATTTCTCAACTATCCATTTATTCATGACAAGATTAACGGCAAGCATCCTAGGAACTCGGTCATCTTCCTAAATACTAAGGCGCCCTCGAACGGGTTCACTTCTATATCCCTAGCCAATTCTTGTTCTTGAAAGTTGCTACACTAGCAAAGGCCTTATCTAGGTAAAAAGGTCTTTGGGGCCTATGATGTTCTTCTCAATCCAAGGTCCATATCGAGAAGGCTCTCTATCCAACCTAATCTCTTGTGGGATTTCCTCATCCTTGTAGTACGAATGCCTTTTGACATCGTAAACCGATCTAGCACTCCCCTCTCCTACCACTATTTTGGACATCTTACAATCGATGATGGCACTAGCGGTAGCTAAAAATCCTCTTCCAACTAGTAATGGGCATGTCGGGTCCTTATTCATGTCTAGCACATGAAAGTCGGCCAAAAGAGTCAACTCTCCTACATGTACTACCATGTCCTTTATTATTCCAACCGGACGTGCTATACTACCGTCCGCTAATCCTAAGATAGTTTCCGTTGGTTCAATTTTACCTAAGTTGAGGCTTCTATGAAGGGACAACGGAACGAGATTGATGCATGATCCTAAATCGGCTAAAGCATCGAGTGGCTTGGAAGTTCCAAGTCTACACGGAAGAGTGAATAGCCCGGGATCATCTAACTTCTTAGGTAAGTTGTTTCGCACAAAGGCGGACCCATGTTTCCCAAGCCTAAGTTCTAACTCATATTTTTCTTTTAAAGCATTATAATAAGGTGCATGAGCTAAGACTTCAAGAATTGGTTTCTCTTGATAGAGTTCCTTGTACTCCTCCTCTAAACTAGGTTTGGATTCTTGGCTAACGGGTTTCTCAGAGTAGGCTTTACCAAAGGTGCCGGCCTTGGTATTTCTTGGATGACTTGGAACCCTTTTGATAGCATTTACCGAGTGAACCGTTGGGTGAGAGGGCATGAATGTGTGTTCTCCCATGATGAACTAGAACATGAAGTCGATGCAATCGAATTCACTTTGGGTTCTTTATGGTATCACTGGGAGTGCTCCAATTTCCGCTCATTGAAGGCTTTTAAGAGGGCATCAAGCTTGGTTGTCATCTCGCCTGCTTTTGCTTAAACTCGGCTTCAAGCTTATTCAATCGAGTTTCTTGGGATGACAAAATCTAGATGCAATTGCTTCAATATTGGGGTTCCCAGATTAGAAGAATTGAATCATAGGCGAACTAGATGAGCTTTGGGGTGTGCTTGAGTTTTGGTTCCACTTAAGATTAGGGTGATTTCTCCATGAGGGGTTGTATGAGTTTCCTAAGTTGTTTTGTTCGGGTTTGAAAGTGTACCACTTATCTCCGCTCCGCCGGCACGTATGGAGGCGTAGTCCGCAAAAGCTTGTTCGGAGAGCCTTGAGCAATCACGAGTGTCATGGGGACCACCGCATAACTCACAAGGTAGAGTGATTTGATTCACTTGTCGTGAAGACTTAGGATTTTGTAGGAACTCATGAGGAATTTAACTTGATCTTCAAGTTCAATCATCCTACGGTCGGGAGGAGGCAAGGAGATTGCCTTGACGGTTTTGGGAAGTTCACGGGGTCATCCCAACTTTCGTTGTCATAGAGGGCAAGGTCCTCTATTATTTCCCATGATTCTTCCGGTGAGATCACTAAGTTTTCCACCGCCGCTTGGTCAATGGATCGCTTAGTGGGAAAGTTGACATGATCATAAAAGATTTGGACTTGGAGCCAAAGATCAATGCCGTGATGAGGACTTTATGAAGTAAGTCCTTGAATCGGGTCCATGCTTCAGAGAGATTCACCTTGACGTTGTTGGAACATCAAGATGTCATTCCTAAGCTTAGTGGTTCTCCCGTGGGAAAAATTGAGCAAGGAAGCGAGAAGTAAGATCATCCCAACTTGAGATGGAGCCGGGGAAGTCGCTCAAGCCAATTACTAGCTTGGTCCCGTAGAGAGAATTGGAAGAGACGCAAGCGCGTGGTCTCCCGAGTAGTAGCATCAAGGTCGATGGAATCGACAATTTTGAGGAAATCCTCGATGTCGATTTGGATCTTCGAACGAAGTCCATGGAATGCACATCCGCTTTGCACCAACCGGATGGTGTCGGATCGCAGGCCGTAGTTTGGGCTTGGTCGGGAAGCTCAATGGTGTTCCTATAACCTAGGTGGTTTGGTCTCGAGTACTCACCAAGAGTACGGGCTCTTGGCGGGTCGCTTGGTGGTGGGTTGATGAGTGGTGGTTGGTTGTCACCTTCCATGGTGAAAAGTGATGGGTGTTACGAACAAAGGTCACGAAGAAGGGGGATAGACTAAGAGAAAGCTAAAAAATGAGAAAAATTTACTTGATAGGAATCAAGCAAAGAAACCTAAACGAGGTGGACTACTAACTAGCTATTCTATTCCCGCAGCGCGCCAAAACTTGATAACGCTACACGCGTCGTTCGGGGTCAAGGAAACTTCCTTTTCTTCGAGCAAGTTTTATAACACCCTAGGCGAGGAACCTAATCGTTGTAGTGTAGTAATTAGGGTAAGCCACGGGTATTGATATCGTTCTCTGGGGAATAGGAATGCTAGTGAGAAGTTACTACGCTAAGGTTGAGGTTGAGGAAGATTATTTTTGTATTTTTATATTTTTGTAGAAATGGAAAAGGTACGAATCTCGGTATTGGATTTGGGGTTGGTATTGCTACCGATTACTCTACTATTATCTAATTATCTAAGCTAAGGTTGTGATAGTCTATGTCTAATTGATGTGTACTGTATGATAGTTTAAAGATGTGTTTACTTAGGTTTTACTACTCCTTAATTATCTCCTATTGATGGTTGATTTGTCACGTCCTTATTCCTAGTTGCGTTGTGATTCTAAGGCTATAGGGCGTGCTTGTTTCCTAACTCTTTGAAATTACCAAAGGGTCTTGTTTACAAATCCTCTAGTGATTTATAGACGCCTACTCTACGGTTGTCCTTGAATACTTTATCCTACAATTACCTAGATAATTATATTCTAAAGTTCACAAAGAAAAGTCAAGCATTATACACAACGAATAATCTAGCGCACTCTAGATCATTAGTCAACTAAGATAAGTATCAACCAATCAATATTCAATAATTAAGTTTCATATTCCTAAGCAAACACACAAATAAATTAGCCGGACATGGAGAACATGCAAGCATACACACAAATAATCAAAGACATAATTAAATTAATGAAGTAAATACTTATCTTGATGTATAATAGGGTTTAGAACCCTAAAATACTGCACAAGAAAGCCTTGGTTCGGTTTTAGGTTTTACTCCAAAAGACTACACACAAAACCGAAAAATTCGGATTCTATATATAAGATTACATCTGCGACGGCGTCACCTTATGTTTCGTGGACGCCGCCGTGTCGCCGTCATTAGGGTTTCGCCTTGGCCACGTAAACCTTGCGACGGCGCCACCTTATGACCGTGACGCCGTCCCCTTCACCGACGCCGCCTTTGGCCGCATCTAGGCCGCCCGAGTAACGACGGCCTACTCCTTTAGAACCCGACGTCGTCCCTTGAAAACATGCAATTTCGCTCGACCCGTCGCAAAATTCCTTCCGACGGCGTCGCAGATATGCAGTGACGCCGCCGCCTTATGTTTCAAAGACTTTGAGTGTCTCGATTCGACTTTGGCCATTTTCTTCAGATATTCGCTTTTTCGTCCAAATAAGCATCATTCCAAGATTTTGCCTTCAAGAGACCTAAAAGTGAAAAGGAACGATATTAAGCAATAACGGATACAAAGTGATCGAATAAGGGCTTAAATGACCCCTTAAAAGGTACCTTTTAAAACCTTATCAAGTTCATAATCACTACACTACACCAACTCCTTATGGCGAAGAAGCCTTCACAACGTCGCCTACTCTTTTTCCGGTACTAGGCTAACCACCGGGTTCTTTTCACCAAGGTGAACCACACCTACCACAACGTCGCCTACCCTTTATCCGGTACTAGGCTAAGTACTGATGAGGATTTAAAAGGTACACTTTTGAGGGGTCATTTAAGCCCTTAATTGATCACTTTTGTATCCGTTACTACTTAATTTCGTTCCTTTTCACTTTTTAGGTCTCTTGAAGGTAAATTGATGGAATGACACTTATTCGGACGAAAAGGCGCGAGTATACGAAGAAAATGGCCAAAGTCAAGAATCGAGACACTCAAGCTACCGGAATTGAAGGGACGGCGTCACACGGCTTAATTGCGGCGCGTCGCGACACATCTTGAGACAATCGAGAGCAAATTGCTAATTTACAAGGGACGGCATCGTTTAAAGAGTAGGCGTCACAACTCGACGGCCTAGATTTAGATCCCGACGGTAAGAGGTTGAAGCCGACGACGTCCACGAGCATAAGGTGGCGCCGTCACGAGTTAACGTGGCCAAGATGAAACCCTAATGGCTGCGACCCGGCGTCCACAATTAAAGAGTGACGTCGCATATTGTAACACTATATATAGAATCCGAATTTTTCGCTTTAGGAGAGGTAGTTTTGTGGAGTAAAACCTAAACCAAACCAAGGTCGTCTTGGCGAAGATCTTAGGGTTCCATACCCTATTTTACAACAAGATAAGTGTTTTACTTCATTAATTCAATTATGTCTTCAATTGTTTGTGTGTATGCTTGCATGTTCTCCTTGTCTGGCTAATTTACTTGTGTGTTTGCTTAGATCTATGAAACCTAGGTATTGAATATTGATTGGTTGTCTCTTATCTTAATTGTGATTGACCTAGTATTGCGATAGGTCATTCGTTGTGTTTTTAATGCTTGATTAATCTTTGTTGAACATTAGTTTATAATTACTAGTGGAATTGTAGGCTAAACATCCAAAGATAACCTTAGTGTTAAGTTTATGAATCCTAGAGATTTCGTAGTCATTAACCTTAGGTAGCTTCAAAGAGTTGAGGATAACGCATACCTCACGACCTTAGAAAACACAACGTTAAGAATAAGGACGTGACAATTCAACCATCAATAGGAGATAACTAGGGAGTAATAACATCTAAGTAAACACATTTTAATCATCATAAGAGCACACAACAATAGACATAGACTGCCCCTTAACTTAGTTAATTAGAATAGATAATAGTAGAGTAATCGGTAGAAGTACCACCCCCCAAATCCAATACCTTGAGATTCGTACCTTTCAATTTTTTAAAAAAATATAAAAAGATAAAAAATAATCTTCCTCAACCCTAACCTTAGCGTAGTAATTTCTCACTAGCATTCCTATTCCCCAGAGAACGATATCAATTCCCAAGGCTTACCCTAATACTACACTACAACGATTAGGTTCACCGCCTAGGTGTTGAAAACTTTCTTGAAAAGGAAGTTCCTTTGACCCCGAGCAGCGCTGTAACGATATCAAGTACCGAGTTCCATTACAACGGAGGAACTACTACCCAACACTACACAACACCTAATCCCTAAGGAGACCCTCTCCTTATTACAACACCATCAAGGATATCAACATCCTTGGAAACAAACTATCACTATATGTATAACGATGCACCTCATCGATTATACGACCTTGGCATCCTTCACTAATGCCCTTGAAACGAACACTTGCCACCTTTCACTAATGCCTTCGTCTTGACACCTTTAGCATTCTTCACTAATGCTTTCGACACGGACGTTAAGCACCTTTCACTAATGCTTTCGTCTTGACTCTTTCGGCATCCTTCACTAAGGCCTTCGACACAACACTTCTATGGAGGAAGAAAGAACTATCAACAAGAGAACCTCAGTAGTCTTGATGGTGACGAAGCATGGCAACTCATGGACTTGAGCTTGCTCGACTTTAAGAGGTGGTGATCTCGCCTTTAAGAGGAACCTAGAGAATCACACAAAACAAAAGACAAACTACATAGAAAGATCCCTTAGGATCAGTGGTTAGAGAGCTACAATACTTGGGGAAAGTATGTGTGAGAGTGGCAAGCCAAAAGGATGAAATGGCTCACTATTTATAGAGGAGAAACTACTACTACCCTTAAGGGATCCGTCTAGTGCAATGTTAGGGATCTGTGGGACGCTCCTCTTTTCCCATGGGTATTTTGGTTATGGTTTATGGGTTGATCCATGGGTATTTCATTAGATACAATGTATCTAATAGATGCAATGCATCTAATCAAATGGGTATGGGTCAATACCATGGTTTGTAGTTTTTACCTATTTATGATACATACTAGTTATGTATATATTTGCCCAATATGTAAACACTAGTTGTTGTATATATGTAATACTAAATCATAAAATCACTTACACTTGTTTTAGTGTTTTATGTGAAAATGTAAGTGTGTTAGAAAACTATTGGCTCAAACCATTTACGTATTTTATTTGTTTCGTTAAAATGATTTTACGTTTGTTATAGACAAAACATTAGAAGATCATAAAATATAAATAAACATTCTTACGGCTTATTTGTATTAACACATACTCACTGTAAAAAAACATCATCAACTATCACAGGTAAATCATTTTCCAAATGCATGTCATCACTTATATTACTGGTTGTTCCTGCTTTACCTAACTCATTACTCTGACCTAGTTGGACCAAAGCAAGTTATGCATCAATCTCCTAACAAGTATTCTCTTCATTTGCTTGAATTGAATCATTAACTGCATTGCCTAAGTCACTAGTGTCAATCACTTGTAATAGAGTAACATCAACAACATGATCCTCTTCCATGTTATTGGCATAAACAGATGCGCTTCCTACTTCACCTAAATGATTATCCTAAGTCAATTGAAACAGATTTACATCAACATCAGGCTCCTCAAACCTGTTATTGACATCAACTAGTGCTCTTCCTACTTTCTCTAAGTGCTTCCCACGAGTCACCAAAGCAGTTAACCTCAAAATTATCAGGCTCCTTAATAGCATTGTCCACATCAATAAGTACTAAAGCACGCTCACTGTTATGAACAGGCCAGCTTAGCAAATGATGTGTCTAGGGTGGAAAATACAGGCTCAATGTTTGGCAAATTTCTAGATTCACCAATATCATTAAGGTCCATAGGTACTTGTGTAAGTTGCATAAAAGGATCTAGTGTAGGCTCATTATCAAGATCATCTAACACCAATCGTCTACAACAAGATTGAATAGCAGCACTAGCAGCTTTTCTGCTATTTTCATCCATCTCCCAAAAGACAGTCTTAATAGATTGTGGGGACATTTCATACAACTTTAATCTTGTCTTACTGATAAGGATTTAAAACGTACACTTTTAAGGGGTCATTTAAGCCCTTAATCGACCACTTTTATATCCATTACTGCTTAATTTCATTGCTTTTCACTTTTTATGTCTCTTGGAAGCAAAATGCTGAAGTGATGCACATTTGGACGAAAAGGAGTGAAAACATGAAGAAAAAGACAAAGTCAAGATCAAAGCTACTCAAGCTGCTAAAACTAAATCGACGTCCCCGAACAAAGGCGGCCGTCCCTCTATAGAGATTTGATAAATACATGCACCGACGGCTCGGTGGAATTTTTGCTCATAACACCGACGGTGTCGCTTTGAAAGAAGAAGGCGTCTCGGACTTTTCATCTCGGGCGGCTCGGATCCGAACCAAGACGACGTCGATGCGTGTTTCTTGACTGTGTTTTAATATTTATAATGTCTCGTTATACCTATGGTCTACCCTAATGCACTAACGGGCAATGTACCCGGTCATGTGTAGTGTAGTATTCGGTAAAACCGAGGTCATCCCAAGAGCTATGTGTGTTGGATTAATACTAAGTATAGGTGTCACATATTTTAAGATAATTTAATTAATTAACTAATAAAGCAAGTAAAGGCAAAGGTGTAATCAATAGAGGATAGTGGTGCTAACCTAGTAGTTCATCCTAGCTAGCAATGTCTACATCTAATTACTTCCAATTACTTTAGGTGGGGTCAAATTTGAGATGACAACATTTGGTCAATTCGCCCTAACCTATCAGCAAAGATGCCACCACTGGAGAAGTCAGGTGTCCCCTCATAAGTCCAGTTCTTCCTGGTCCCCTAAGCCGAGTCATTAAGTAAAGAAAAGATAAAATGTAGCGATACTTAATGCTTATCGTAGGGGAGTGATTTCCCCTTAGCCGCTCATATTAACCATACAAATCAATTCAATAATTAATGTTACGAAATACATGAATCGAAAGTAAAGAAAAGATAAAATGCTAATGCTTATCATAGGGGAGTGATTTCTCCCTTGGAAATAGCTCCGTACGCTCCTCTAGACCTGCCATTGGCTTCTTCCCACATTCTTTGGTTGTGGTGTGTGAAATGGGATGCTTTGAAATGCTGGAAATCGTGGGGTATTTATAGGCCAGATCTGGGTTACGACGTAACTAATAAAATAGTTACGCCGTAATCCTTTATTTCGTCGTAAATTGCACTAGATCTGCTAGTTAAAGCGTAACCTAAGAAGTGGTTACGCCGTATCTTCAATTAATTCATGGTTACGCCGTAGTTTATGCACGAGTTACGGCGTAGTTATCAGCGGTGCGGATCCTCATTTGACCTAATATAGTTACGTCGTAGTCTTTTGGGAGAGTTACGCCGTAATCTTCTGATGTGTTGGCTTTCTGAGTCACGCTATAGTTACGGCGTAATGTGAGAGATGAGTTACGCCGTAACTTCTTCAAAATGAGCATACTATGATAAATCTTTAATAATTCTCCAATTTCGCGTCTCTTTAGCTCCAATGCTCGTAATTTACCTGAAAGTGGAAAATAATGGAAAACAAGCGTATATCCATATAAATGATATAAATTACAAACATTATCGAGGGAAATTGACACTCAATATTCAGGATAATTTGATGTTATCAAATATCCCCCCACTTGAACTCTACTTGCCCTCAAGTAGACCTTATTAGATAGATTCCTAAAAAGATATCTCCCAAAACCTGGAAAATATAAGTTTACAAATCCCTTATGCTAGAATAAAACAAAGCCGAACACCTCACGAAATGGGAACGAAACACTCCAATCTCTCACCTATTCTAAGTGTCAATTTTGGGGTGACCACTCAATCACACAGTCATAGCATGTATTCTATCATAAGTTTGGCGGATACACAAATCTCCACCACTAGAGTTAAGGGCTAAACAATTTTCGAAGCCAATATGGGTAGACACGACAAAGGTTAAGGGTGACTCGTCATTACTAACATGTCACGGCGAAGTGGAAAAAATCAATGATTCATGACCAAATCCATGGCCAAGACACCAAAGATTGCTCGCTGCATCACCTAGACACACTTCATGACTAAAGGGTAGGATAAGACATGGGATATATAAATGGTGTAAAATAAAAATCAAGCAAATAGTCTAAATCTATAACAAAGTCATCACCACTTACCGTCCGCCCAAAGTTCAAGCTTTGAAGTTAAGAAACCGGATCATGAAATACTAGGTAGATGTGTCATTAGAGGACGTCATGATGGGCACACTACCTTTTCTTCAACTGTTGGCACACTACCAACTCCAATATTCAAATGTGACCGAGGTGGCCTCCTCGATATTAAATCTATATACAGCTCATAACATAGTGCTTATAACATTGCACTTTACAATAAACTAAATAACATAACTATTTATTCTATTTTTTTTCGAATCATTTTTTTTCAACATAAACCTAACAACTAAACATAATATCCCCTAACTTGAGATGAACAATGGGAATTCGGGGGGTCTTCAATGATGTTTAAGAATATGTCGTCGACAAAAGCGTGATTCCCGAACCTTTCCACTTGAACCTTGAACTTAGGCAAATGATGACTTCCCAATCACAAATAAATACTACAGGGTAGGCTAAGGTATATGGGTGTATCGAAACAATATATTGGGTTATCAAAATGAAATGAATGGCTCAGATGGGTGTATCTAGGGGTATCTTGCACTAAAGGTGAGTGCAACAAAGGGTTTCCATGGGGTCGAGAAGTCGAGGGACTAATCGATAGACACATAATGGTAGGCTATTTTGGGTGATAATCCTATAATCGCCTTCTTAAACTGAAAAGTCCAAATACGTCGAGCTAACTCAACATACCTCGTCTATGGTCTCGAAATGACGCAAAGGCCAAGTTTTAAAGTTTACAAGTTACCGGCACACTCATAATTTGGTGGATTTGGGTTAAAATATTGGAAACGGATAAGGCTAATCTCACCATATAATATCAAGGGTTGTATGTGCTCGGCTAAGGTCTAATCTAGTTAGGCTAAGAAAAACATGTCAAAATTTTACAAATGGCATAATTTTACAAAATAAACTAGAAAAACGAGGGCAAAATAAAGTTCAAGAGATAATTCTACTCTCGTCCCCCCACTTGAATTGTACAAAGTCCCTTTTGTACTAAGCGTTAAATAAAGGTGAAGAGATAAGTAGAATTAGAGCGAGAACTTCCCTGAAATTTGCTCCAAAAAGAAATAAAGCCCACATAAAGAGTCATGCCTTTGTATAAGCATCCATGAGCAAACTTCAATCCCTGAAATCACACTACCGACAAGCATAATTCTAAAAAGAAAAATGAAAAATGAAAAACAAACCTAACTCAATTTCGTAGGAATCACGGTTGCATTTAGCATATGCAACAAGCCTTTTAAACCGCTTGGTGTCCCAAGTGGACGAGTGAAGTCTCGTCAGGGTTTACAGGGAACACACCCAAAAAGTTCATTTAAAATACTAATACAAGGTTATTGTGTTTAAAATGAAAGAAGTAAAGCAGAACCTGGGATACACTACAAGAGTGTAGCTACGGTGTAACCACAGAGATGGAATTATGCCGTAATTGGTGATGCATCCGAAATTCTGCTGCAAGGTGTTGGTTATGGTGTAACTACTGAGATGAGTTATGGCGTAACTATAGTCAGATCAGCATACTGCAGCAACAATCACTCTTCATTTCCTGCAAAAAATTGGTTAGAAACACAAAACCCTACAGAAATGGAAATAAAACAAAAGAAAGGGATAATTCGGGTTGTCTCCCGAAAGAGTACTTTTCTTTATTTACGAGTCTTTAAGTTAGACTCAGAGCTTTGGGGCTTTATGGTGGACTTTGAACTTGGCCAACAGCCTCCATGTCCTTCATCAAGTTATGCCTACCCCAAGCGACATTTGTGGCAGTGCGGAGGTATTCTTTAGTCTCGATCTTCCGAATTTTGCAAAATTTTTCCTCCGGCTCCAAGTGGTATCGAGTGAACTCATACTTTTCTGCAATAATCGGTGGTGGCCTCTTATATGGAATCCCAAGGAGTTTGCACCTCCTTTGTTCATATGCTTCATCATCGGGGTCAGTAAATTCCTCATTTCCTTGCAACTCAAGGTAATCTAAAATCCCTAAATGTCATCGCCCTCGGACTCGGTACCTTTAAACCATTCCTCATCGAGCAAATTCTCCACCAAGACACGTTTGCATTCTTCCTTCTCATTTCTCATCAATTCTTTATCATCCTCAATCGTTATTTCACTCGAGTTGTTAGGACTCGCCGCTTGAATTTTCTTTACTCATGTATTCTTTCCAAATCTTTCCTTTGTTAATGCATCTACTTGTCCATACTTGATCTTTACCCAACTGTCAAATCCCAAGTTGTCTAACCAACGCAAACTTGTACTTTTCTTATCGTTAGTTGAGGTCCAAAAGAATTCATCCTCTCCCATTCTCATTAAGCTGCTTCCCCATTACATTTATCGTCATAAGGGTTGCATGATGCCCAGAAGACTTCCCCAGGAGATTTTATCTTTTCACACCAATGACTTCGGGTTTCATTGTTATCAGTTCTGCTTAAAGGATCTTCCATGCAGTAGATGTCATCATTAACCAATTCCTTTTTCTAATTATGATCCTCGTAGTCAATCTTGAGCTTTTTAAGAAGATTCGGGTTAATTTTAGCATTCCCGAATTGTATCGCGTACCAATAATCAAATGTCAAATCATCGAACTTGATATTATGTCTTTCAAGCTCGTGAAGGCACGTCCATTCCTCTTCTTTAAACTATCACCACCGCTGTAATACTCATGAAAGGGTCGCACGAGGCCATGCTCGTGTGGATTCATCGCCGCTTATAATTATTAGATTACACCAGTGAGTGATAGGCGCCTCCTCTTCCTCGAAGGAAATTTTTCCAATCTTTCTTCATCAAGATATGCACCCCATGAATTTGTTATTTTTAACCCTATCCTTATCGCTTCCTCCATTGCAAATCTCATTTCTCGAGTCACACGAGGCCCATAGATCATACCAATCCCCCTTAGCTACGGGTATCTTTTTACACCAGTGATATTTCTTTTTAGATGGGGACAGAGGGCATAAATTAATGTCGTAGGACCATCTGTTAATTACCTGCATTCTTGATTCGTCCACTTCAAGAAATTGCTCGCCTTGTATCGATCCCGCTTCGCCGTGATCGGATGTTTGGTTACGATGTAACTCGCTTGAATCGTCCTTATCGATATCTTTCATAACCCCACTATCGCTGTCAAAAATATAGTTACGCCGTAACTCCTTAGATAGGTTACGGCGTAACTCCGATCTGTCGACTGAATCTTTACCAGAATCCGTATCTTCAGTGTGAGAATTAGCCTTTATCTTCGAGTCATTATCAGCAAAAATCACTTTACATTCCATTATGGGTTTTGATCCTTCCGGTTTAGTGTTATTTATCCTTACTTTCTCACTAAGCTTTTCCACCATGGATTTAAGGTTTTTTAGGGTTGTGTCGTGATTGGAAAGACTTCTGTCAGTATTTTCCTAGAATTCTTTTAGCCACTCATCTTGTTTCTTTTTTCTTTGGGCTGAATTTTCCAAGAATTTGTTTATGGTCTCTTCAAGGTTGGGCTTTCTTTCTCCATAAGGCCCACGGTTGTAATTTTCACGATACCCGTTACTATTTCAATTGTCTCCGTAAAAGGATTTTCTCCATATTTGGCTTCTTCAATTATATTTTCTTCGTTAACGTGAGGACAAATCTTGGTGAGATGTCCTCCCCCACGCCTTTCACAACCCACTTGGATGGCATGAACGGTTTCTCGACTTTTAGTATATCTCGACTTAGATTTTCAATTTTATAGCGATGGTCGCAGCCCGCCAAAACTTCCGCCTTGGTTTCTTTTGCATCCTCCATCGTGCCATTTTGAGAATGATCACCATTTTTGAATGGCTTCAATTGCTAGAGTGGGAGTCATGTTCGGATTGGTCTCGATAGTCCAACATCCGCCTTGTAGTCACGCTTGATTCCTATGTAGAAGATGTTGACCTTTTGTCGGTTGTTCGATCATATGTTGACCCTAGTGCACTAACGGGCAGTGTACCCGGTCATGTGTAGTGTAGTAAACGGTAATGCCAAGGTCGTCCCAAGAGCTATGTGTGTTGGATTATTACTAAGTCTAATTGTCATAGAATAATGATGGTTTCGATATGGATTGAATTAATTAAACTACTAATGCAGAATAAAGTAAATGAAAGCAGATAAATGGTAAAGAGAAATCAATAGAGTGAAGTGGTGCTAACCTAGTTAATCATCCTAGCTAGTTATGTTTATGCCTACTTACTTCCAATTACTTCAGGTGGGGTCAAATTCGAGAGGACAACATTTGGTCAATTCGCCCTAACCTATCGGCAAAGATGCCACCACATGAGAAATCAAACCGTCATAAGTTCTCATTGTTCCCGGTCCCTAAGCCAAGTCATTAAGTACCGCTACATGCTAGATTCATAATAGTGAGTGCCCTACTGTTAGGAACTTAGACACTACACCCCTCGCTTAAGTTCATCCAAACGATAGGTGATCGGTTGGTCAAATCGCACAAGTAGAAAGGGTCGTCGCTTGGTCATATCTTACCCTTCCCATCTCACCACTCACCTAGGGTCGCTTGCTCATATCTCCTGCAATTGGCCTCACCGCCATTCAAAACTACCCAACCAAGGGTGACTACCAATGAACTATGCATGCATACACTTAGAAATAATTGTGCGGAAGTAAAGGTAAACGTAAACAAAACAATTAAGAATCATAACTAGGCTAGCACCAAAAGGTACTTAGTCACTCACATTGATCATGCAAATCAATTCAATATTCAAAGGTACGAAATGCATGAATTGAAAGTAAAGAAATATAAAACGCTAATGCTTATCGTAATGGAGTGACTTCTCCTTGGAAACACTCCGTATGCTCCCAAGACTTGCCTTGAGCTTTTTCCACGTTCTCGAGTGTTGTGTGTGGAATGGGATGATTAGAAATGCTAGAATTCGGGTATTTATAGGTTGTATAGGTTACTGGCGTAACCAATATAGGAGTTACGCCAGAACCTTCTATTCCTTCGTAAAATGCATCGATCTGCCGTTACTGGCGTAACCTAATGAGTGGTTACGCCGTAGTCTTCAATAAACCTCGGTTACGCCGTAAGTGATTCAGCTTCGGCGTAAGTATCATCGGCGTGGATCCTCTTGACCTAATGTAGTTACGTCGTAACCTCTGGAAGGAGTTACGCCGTAATCTTCTGATAAGTTGGCATACTGAGTCACGCAATAGTTACGGCGTAATGTGAGAGATGAGTTACGCCGTAACTTCTTCAAAATAGCATACAGTGATAAATCTTTAGATATGTTTCCTATTCCGCGTCTCTTTAGCTCCAATGCTCGTAATTTACCTGAAAGTGGAAAACAATGGAAAACAAGCGTAAATCCATATAAATGATATAAATAACAAGCATTATCGGAAATTGACACTTAATATTCGGACAATTTGATGTTATCAAATATCCCCACTTGAAATCTACTTGCCTCAAGTAGACCTTATTAGATAGATTCCTAAAAAGATATCTCCTATAACCTGGAAAATATGAATTTACAAATCCCTTATGCTAGAATAAAACAAAGACGAACACCTCATGAAAGGGGAACAAACACTCAAATCTCTCAACTATTCTAAGTGTCAATTTCGGGGTGATCACTCAATTGCACAGTCATAGCATGTATTCTATCATAAGCTTAGCGGTTACACAAATCTCCACCACTAGAGTTTAGGCCTAAACAATTCTCGAAGGCAATATTGGTATACACAAAAAAGGTTAAGGGGTGACTCGTCATTACAAACATGTCACGGCGAAGTGGACAAAATCAATGATACATGACCAAATCCATGGCCAAGACACCAAAGATTTCTCGTTGCATCACCTAGACACGCTTCATGACTAAAAGGGTAGGATATGACATGGGATATATAATTGGTGTAAAATAAAAAACAAGAAGGTAGTCTAAACCTATAACCAAGTCATCACCAATTACCGTCCGCCCAAAGTTCAAGCTTAGAAGCCAAGAAACCGGATCATGAAATGCAAGGTAGATATGTCATTAGAGGACGTCGTGATGGGCACACTACCTTTCTCCAATTCTTGGCATAACTACCAACTACAATCTTCAAATGTGACCGAGGTGGCCTCCTCGATGCTAAATCCATAAAGCTCATACTACAGTGCTTATAACAACGCACTTTACAAAAACATAATCATAACACTTTTTTTTTCAACATAACATAATATCCCCCCACTTGAGATGAACAATGGGAATTCGGGGGGTCTTCAATGATCTTCAAAAATGTTGTCGGTGAAAGCATGATTTCCGAACCTTTCCACTCGAACCTTGAACTTAGGTAAATGATGACTTCCCAATTACAAATAAAGACTACAGGGTAGGCTAAGGTGTATAGGTGTATCGAAACAATATATCAGGTTAACAAAATGAAAGGAATGGCTCAGAAGGGTGTATCTAGGGGTATCTTGCACTAAAGATGAGTGCAACAAAAGGGTTTCACATGTGTGACAACTGGCAATTTAGGGAGTTTATTTTAGGTAACCGCATTACGTTAAACTAAACCGAACGTTTGCCTTTATCACTATTTTTATAAACCATGACTTGATTTTTATATCGCTCTATTGTTTTTTACGGATTATTTCACTATTAAATGAGTTATCGTATGAGTTTTAACTCTATTTGGTAGGCACTATTCGATTAAGTCACTAGAAAAGCCTAAAGCGAGAAATATTGTAACTTTTAGACCAGAATCGAAAATTGACAAATAAATAGTCAAAACTCGTGGAAAACGTAAATAACGATGTTAGAAAGTCGAATGAACGTCGTGGGACACTCGGGGACAATATATGAGCTCGGGAATGGGTAAACGGGATAGTTACGAAAAATTACAACTCCGACCCCCCATTTCTCCCTATGGCCGGTGCCATTTTCATTTACTTTTGAGTCCTTTGTCCAGGTATATAAGAAACCATCCACCCTCATTATCCCTCTTTGTTTCTCTCACTAAAACACACATACCTCTTCTCTTTCTCTCTCCTTTCTCTCTTTAAAAACCCTAACTACAAACCCTAGCCGCCACCCTTAATATTCAGGGCCACTATTTCGGCCACCACCGTCACACCGCCGCGCGTGACCACCCACCTCCACCACCATATCAAAGATCTTTTCATCCTCTTTCCAACCATATATAATACTCTCACTAAAACCTTCATTAACACCTTCAAATCTTAAGATTAAGGTTCGTACTTTTAGGGTTTCAAGTGGATTTTGCAATTCGTGCTTGAATAAGGTAAATGGAACAAGGGTTGAACTTGTTTAAGCCATAAAAAGCCACGTATGGCAAATTAGGGTTTCGACCCTATGATAATTTTTAGGGCTTTTGGGTGAAACATGGAATTAAGTCTAATTAACATCTAAATAAACAATTAGTTAGTGTTTGGTAAGCATGTGGTGTATCAATTTGATGGGTTTATGCATTTTAGGTCTAGTTTCATATTTTTGGTTAGAATGGATGATGGGTTTTGTGTTTGGTTAATGATTGGAGCTTGAATGATTGTATTTGGATGTTGTGGAATTGATTTGGGTGATGTTTGGTTGGATTTGGATGTGAGCATGGGGCGTACGAGCCACCACACCCACATTGGGTTGTGTTTGGTTGGTGTACGTGACCCACTTGGGCCACGGGTCCGGGTTGGGTCGTTTTGGTAGCTTGTTGGTTGATGTAGTTGAGGTTTGGATGAGACGCGTGGAGCCGAAAAGATTCTAGAGCTTGTTTGGTTCACGTGGTCTTAACCGTGACCGTGTCATGACCATTAGGGTCATAACATTGGTTTCGTGCATACTTGGTTGGTTGATTGGTTGGTGAGATTGTTTTGAGTTGGTTTGGGATTGAATTGCGCTATTATGACTTTTAAATTGAACTTGATATATATATTGTCAACTTTGAGCTACGTCGGTGTTACTTTGACTTTTTAGTCAATAGTTGACTCCGACAATGCCGCAATATGAACTTTAGTATAATTTGGACTATTGATTGATTAAAAGTCAGAAGTCATGACTGTGCTTGTGGACTCAAACGAATAACGATATGAGATTAATATTGAATTTATATATATATATATATATATATATATATATATATATATATATATATATATATATATATATATATATATATATATATATATATATATATATATATATATATATATATATATATATATATATATATACATGAAAATGCTAATAGACTATGAAATACAAATGATAAATGGGCTCTTGTACCAAAAATATCGATAACAAGTCTTATCTTGTTATTTACTATTTTTAAATGGAAACTAACGACTAAATTGGAAATGTTTTATAATAAATAAGTAATTAATGTTTCAAGTACGCGTTTATCGATAAATTCCAATTATGGGCATTTAATATTGGTTTAAGTATTTATTCGCTTATGTTGTGTACATGGGTTATGTTAGCCTTAAGAGTTTTTATTAGAAGTGATGGTCATTCACATTTAGGAACTTTATATCGTGTGTTAGATATCGTGATAGAATAGTCATCGGGCTCGTGGATTGGGCTATGCTAATTGATTAAAAGATAAGTTATGCTAGCCGTTTATAAGCTTATGTATCCCAAGCCCAATCCAAGTCCAATTTGTGTCCCTGCCAAGCCCATTAGGGTATTATTGTAAGAACTATAAATACCCTCAAAGTCTCATTTGAGGGGTGTGCTTGAGTGTGTGTGTGTGTGTTTTTCTTTGGAATATACAACTTATTGTTTTCATCTTTCTCTCACAACATACACGGTTTTATAAACATCAAGTCACCAACATCTTAATCTTTCCTTCTTTATTTACGCATATGTTTGTGTTTGTGTTGTTCGTGTTCTACGCATAACGTGTTGGGTTTGTGATAAGGTTGATAGATTTAAGGTCCTACAATTGGTATCAATCGCCTAACAATGGTTTAGGAGTGTTTTGGTTGAAGTTTTTTGTTGTAGTGTACGCATAGTGTTCGTTCTCAAAGATTCATGCATAAAACTTTAATTTTTGCACTTAAATCTTCAAGATTCTTATGGTCTAAGGTTTATATAGTGTTAAAGATTCTAGTTTTGGAAAAAGTTTGAAGCTTTATGTGTTTTACATCGCTTTTAAACTAGTTTTTGGTTGTTGTTCATTTCTACGCGTAAGCACAAAAAGCATTTTGGTGTTTTGGTCAAAACAATCTTTTATTTGAGTGTTTTAAGGTCGTTTGTGCATCGAAATTGGTTGAATTATTGGAAATTTTTACGTGTAAGTCAAAACCCTAGTTTTACGCGTAAGAAAGTCAAAACCCTTTTTCACGCATAAGTTTCTCGCATAACTTTTGGTGAAGAATCTTCGTGCAACAGCGTGACTCGGTGCTTCCTCACTGGATAAGTGTGTGGAACACTTCGACTTTGGATATCTTTTCTGTTGTGACGATGTAAAGTATTTTTGGTTTTAAACCAACTCTTACGCATAAGCGGGGCGACTTATGAGTAAGCACTCTACGCATAAGTTCACTCTTACGCGTGGGTTCTCTACTTCACGCTAACATTTACGCATAAGACTTACGCTTAACCTAAGGTTTCGCATAAGGTATCCTACGCCTAAGAATCCTTTGCTAAGCTCTTTACGCATAAGGACTCCTACGTATAAGATCCTACGCATAAGCATCCTACGCATAAGCACTCATTTCTACGCATAAGAACTGGTTTACGAGTAAGATTTTGATCCAAACTTCAAACGGCTATAACTTTTGAACCGTAACTCCGTTGTCAGCGCTCTACCCATCAAAACGACCGTGAGAACAAGGAGAATTGCACGCCGAATGAACTAAAGGTCAACCTTTAAGTCCTAAAAACGCTCCGAATAGAAGTTATTGAGGTTTTTAAGTTTTTAAAGCAAATTTTCACTACAACAACCGAGCTTAATCTTTATCAAACACAACTCCTTTATCGTTGAATCGATCCTACATCAACTTTATCATCTCATACCTTCATCAATGGCAACTCAACAAGACATTCATGCAGCCGGTGCCGAAAACTGTCCTCCTATGTTGGAAAAAGGTGGTTATCTTCAATGGACAAGTCGTATGCTTCGTTACATCAAGACCAAACCGAATGGAAAATCGATGATTCAATCCATTCGAATGGACCCTTCAAGCCTCGACAAGTCCAAATCCTCGGAAATCCTCTTTGCAACACCTCCCGTCCCCACCATCCTCTCGTCTTCAAAGCGAATAAGAATACCTTGAAGAGGATCGAAACAAGTCGTCTGCGATGACATGGCAATTCATATTGTCCAACCTGGTTTACCAAGAGACATCTTTCTTCTCATCAGAGCGGTTGTGAAACCGCTTTCGATATGTGGGAATGTGTTAGATGGCTTTGTCATGGAGCGTAAATTGGTCAACAAGACATGGAGAACAAGTCGCTAATCGAATGGGAAAAGTTCACTTCAACTCGTGAGAACCCATTGAATCCTACTATGGAAGGTTTTTACTTTGATGAATGAGCTTATCGAAAATAAGTTGGCACCTAGAACTATCGTGCAAAATATCAAGTTCTGAACAATCTTCCGAATAATGGGGACGATATGTCACTATTTTCAACCAAACAAAGACTTACATCGTGAACTTTGATCAACTAAGCGATTTTACGAAACAAAACCAAGTCAAGTGAATGAAGTCGGGAAAGAAAGATTGGTAAAGAATCATGATCCATTGGCACTTATTGCAAAGACTCAACCTTCAGTGAATACACAACAACAAGCTTCATCATCTTCCACCAACAACAACTTGCAAAGAATACATTCCACAACCACAAGTCGTTATCCTCAACAACAATTCTATCCACCGAACAACAAGTCCTTCAACAACAACAAGATCCACAATACCGAGAACAAGGAATCACCGATCCCGAAGTGAACAAGAAGAAGCCTTGCTGGGTATTCTCTTTATTGGGCAAAGCATTCGAAAGTCGCTATTCCACACCAACTAACAACAACCAAAGGATTTCATCAAACACTTGCAACATGCAAATTGCACAAATAGGGTGTGAATATGGGTAATCAAGGACAAATGGTTGGAGTTATTGGGAATCAACAGGATATGCTCTTGGATTTATTATGGTAATCAGAGCGGTTCCGTATCGGGGTAACCGTTGGTCGAATGTTGGAAATCGATGGGATGAATGTTGGGAATAGAGCAATGGTAATCGAAATGGAATGTTGCAGCCCAAATGTTGGAAATTATGGAAATGTGAATCGGTAATTAGGTTAAGTGTTATAACTGTCAAGGAGTGGGTCACATGGCAAGGAATTGTCCTACTAAGTCGAAAAGAAGGATCTTGCATATCTTGAAAAGCTATCTTGTTGGTACAAAAGGAAAATGCATGCCTTTAGTTGAGTCTTGAGGAACATGACTTTATGGCTATTATGGATGATTTGGAAGACCTCATGGAACTCAATGCAAACCGCATCTTTATGGCAAATCTTGAGGAGACTAAATGCGACAATGACTCGACGCACCTCCTCGCCTATGACGCCAACGCAAAGATGTCGAGGTACCAATCATTGATCCATGTTATAACAATGTCATATTTGATGTGTTTACTCATGACGAACAACATTCTCGCGACGCCAAACACCTACTTATGATACATACCGGACAATCCGAGTGGTAGTAATACGAACTCGAAACTCCGATGTGGATCCTAATGGAGGTGTGGCACAAAATCTCGAGATCGATGAGGAAACACGTGTTATTTTGAATCATTAATCAACAACTATGGCATTGAAATTGAGAAAGTTAGAGCGTTAATCGCGAAGTTAAGGCAAATAATGCTAAATTGACCGATGAGCTTGAGAGTTACAAAGAGAGCGCAAGAGCCTTTGAATTTCATACAAACAAACTATCGAATTAGAAATTGGTTATCGAGATTCTATTTTAAGAAAAACAATTGCAACTCAAGTATGACACACTTGATGTGAATTTGAACTTGAAAATAAAATCTTTAAACAAGGAAATTTCTGAACTAAATGACCAACTTTCTAAACAAAAAGCATTGTTTTCTGATCTTGAAAAAGAGAAGAAACAGTTGATTGCTGATTTTTCAAAACGAGAAGATTCTCTTCTTGATGAAATTCTTGATAAAAATGAAACAATCAAAAAATTGGGCAATTTGCTTCTTACAACGGGTCATTCCGCTAAAACAAACAAGATGCTTTCTAATCAAGTTAATCCGTATTATCATACTACTCAAAAAATGGCTCTTGGTAACTCACCTCCTGGTTTTCTCAAGAAAGCTCAGAAAGAACGGAATGTGTTGAACAATGGAAAATCTTTGCATGAACCCATAATTGTACATGATTTTCTTGAAACGTTGGAACTATCTGAGGAGAGTAGATCAAAAATGAAACAAAAACATCCGGAAATCAAACCAATTGATTATAACAAATGGAACAAAATTAATGGTATTTTGTTTGTTTCTCATAAAGAACAATCAACATTTTCCACCACACCAAGTGTTTCAAACAAAGTGTCAACACCGCTTTCAAAATCGGTTTCAAAACCGGTTGTTGTCTCCAAATCTCTTCGAACATTGAACAAATGTCTTCAAACAATCCTTTTAACACAAGTGATGCGAAGTATTTTGGAAAATGTGAAAGCGAGAATTGCGATCTTCAAGAGACTGTTAAAACTAAAACTAATATTACAACAAACATACGGTTCAATAGTTTTGATAATGAGCATGAAAAAGTTTTTGAAACTCAAATTGCCCTCAATTTGAATAACATCAACTCAAGGGTAATTCATTTTGAACAAGCCTTTTGAAAGAAACAACTAACTTTGTCAAGGACCATAAATCCACGGTAAAGCAAGCTAATGAAAGTGTTGAACACATGAAAGACTCCATCGAGACCTCAAAATCTAAATGATTCACTCTTGAAGATGTTCGACTCTTCGATATTATGTCCATCATTTTACAAACATATTCGTTGAAGATCATGAAAGACTCAGGTCTGAGACCTCAAAATTGTTTCAAAATATGAAAAGCTCTTGAAAAACTTGAAAAGAAAATGTCTCATATTTTAAACAACTTGATCGAAAAACGAGGAATGCAAGTATGACAAAGCGTAGTATGAGCATGCCTACAATGACATGAAAGCGAAAAATGCTCTTTTGAGGGCTCACCGGAAAGTCAAAAGGAAAGGCGATGGATCTTGTGATTAAAAACCATTGGCTACGGAGAAAGCAAATGTTCCCAAACCGGTTTCAAACCAAAATTTACATTTCTATGCCTCCTCCAAAAGTCAATGAGAAAATGTTTCATCAAAACCGATCACTCCACCCTCTACCTAAACAAAATGTTGATAAAGGAAAAGCGCTATCGAGAAACCAAAAGTTTTAGGACTGGCCTTTTTAAGATGAGTACCACTAGTGCGTGCGCCTCCACATCTAAAACATATGGAACAAACGACATAAGTTTAGAAAAGCACTCTAAAGAGACTAGGAAAGCTAAAACCACCTCCTTCATAAAATGTGAATCTAATG
This sequence comes from Chrysanthemum lavandulifolium, assembly GCA_022545495.1. Taxonomy (NCBI): domain Eukaryota; kingdom Viridiplantae; phylum Streptophyta; class Magnoliopsida; order Asterales; family Asteraceae; genus Chrysanthemum; species Chrysanthemum lavandulifolium. The sequence continues at coordinate 24,288,624 of CM040241.1, read as the reverse complement.
CGTGTGCCTTACCTTCTTCAGACTAGAAAGCACCTCTAGGAGCAGCGGGACTAAAGCCTAAGAGCAATACAATGAATAATAGAGTCTCGCATGCCTCTAGGAGTAGTAGCTTGAATAAAGAGAAGAAAGTAGAAGAACACCCTAGAATTTACCGTTTTTGAATAAGAAAGACATTTTATCTGAATGTACTGAACCTATGAAACTTGCTAAGTCTAATGAATGTGTTGAATCTCTTTGTTTAACTTGCAAGAAATCTTTAATTAATGTTCAAGATGATTGTGTTTCTATGAATGTGAATGATAAGCACATTAAGAAGAACGTTCCAAAAGATCTTATGCTAAGCGAATAGGAAGACTAGTTGCAAAATTAGGCTTTACACTACCGACAGAACTATAGTGTATACTTTAGGGATGATATTTGGAAACCCACAGTAGAACTTTCACACTCGAATGGTAAAATGAGTGATAAACCGAATTCCACAGAAAACCTCTTTGAGTGTGATCGATTTTACCTCTAACCCAAAGGAACCAAAATCAAAACGGTTTCCACAATATTCTTTTTCATTCTTTGGAAGGTTATCGAAATTTGTCTTTGGATCGTCGACTCGGGTTGCTCCAAGCACATGACCAGAATCAAGTCTGTGATCAATTTCATCTAGAAATTCATGGGAACCGTGACGTTTGGAAATGATCATGTAGCGACTATCATGGGTTATGGAGATCTACCTTTTGAAATTATTTGATCACTCGGGTTTACTATGTTGAAGGGTCGAACACAATTTGTTTTCGGTCAGGCGCTCATGATGCAGATTAGAGGTTGCTTTTAGGAAAAATGCTTGCTTCGTTAGAAACTTGGATGGCATCGATCTCTTAACGGGAATCGGATACAAACTTGTATGCTATCGACATCAATCAAATGGCCTCTTCATCACCAATATGTCTTATGACACGAGCATCCGGAACACAGCTCTGGTTGTGTACGTAAGGTTATCCCATCTCAATTTCGACACCATCAACAAAATTGCCAAAGACAATATCGTCAGCGGACTTCCAAAGTTCAAATACACCAAGGATCACTTATGTCCATCATGCGAACAAGGAAAAAGCAAAAGAGCATCATATAAACCCAAAACCATACCTAGTTCGGAAGCAAAGTTGCATATGTTGCACATGGACTTATGTGGGCCAATGAGAGTTGAAAGCTTTAATGGGAAAAAGTATATTCTTGTTATCGTCGATGATTATTCGAGATATACATGGGTTAAGTTTACGAGATCAAAAGGCGAAGCACCGGGCATCATCATCACCTTCAAACGTATTCAAGTACTTCTTCAAACTCCGCAGTGGTTGTAGAGCAGACAACGCCTTGAATTCACTAATCGAGGAGTTAAGAACCTACTTTGAAGATGTTGGAATCACACATCGGACATCGCTTGTTAGAACTCCACGTGAGAATGGGGTAGTTGAAAGAAGAAATCGTACTCTTGTGGAAGTCGCTCGCACAATGCTAATCTATTCTAGTGCACCATTATTTCTATGGGTCGATGTTGTTGCCGCTGTTTCACTGCGAACCGATCCCTTATCCGTCAAGATTCAATAAAACCCCATATGAGCTTGTGAACAACAAAACCGGATATCTCTTACTTTCACGTGTTTGGCGCTTTGTCTATCCTACTAATGACGTAGAGAGATCTTGGAAAACGAAAGCAAAGGTGATATTGGAATCTTCATTGGATATTCGGATAACTCGAGGGCATTCGTGGTGTATAACGTAAGAACGAGGAGGATCATGGAGACGATGAATGTGAAATTTGATGAACTTTCACATATGGCTTCGAGAGACTCGCTCTAGAACCCGCTAAACCCATGAGACTTGAACTCATCGATTCAGACTCGTACCTCAAAGAGCTCAATCAACTTCGTTTGACAATCCTAAAGAACAAGAATGGGGAATATATTCAAGTTAATGTTCGATGAATACTATGGTGGAACTCGACAAATGCATCAAACCATCATTCACGCACCGCTCAAAATCATCCACCACCACCAACAACAGATGCATCTACAACGGTCGAAACCAATGCACCAACTCTATCAACATCATCTACATCTACTCCAGTTATTGCACCCGTTCTACCAACCGTTGATGAGCAAAATCAAAACCAGAACGATGCAACGATAGATGAAGACTTATTTGAAAACCCGTTTGCTACGGAATCAGCTGAATCATCTTCAAGTTTACGTGAACCATCTAACTCGCATTCGTTTAACCAACGGTATCCTTCTACTCTGAAGTGGACAAAAGACCACCCAATTGAACAAGTTATTGGTGAACCTTCAAGGCCAATTCAGATGAGACGTCAACTTGCCACCGATTGCGACTTATGCATTTACCTTTGCTCAATTAGCAATATAGAGGCAAAGAACATTCGCGAGGCAATGGCGAACCCGCATGGATAGAAGCGATGCGGGAGGAACTTCCAATACCGTCTTCATGACTCTTGGGAAATGGTTCCAAGACCAATTGAAATTCGCGTCATTGATCTCAAATGGTTATGGAAGAACAAAGGGATGAAGAGATGATTGTAATTGCAACAAAGCTCGTCTTGTGGCCAAAGGATACGATAGAGAACGGGTAGACTTTGAAGAGTCATTCACGCGGTAGCTAGACTTGAAGCGATCAGGATATTCTTGGCCTATCGACTCACAAAAACATCACGGTTTATCGATGGACATTAAGACCGCTTGAATGGAACTACGAAAGAAGAAGTGTCGTGAGTCACCAAGGCTTCATTGACATGTAACATCCGGACTACGCCTACAAACTCAAAAAGGCAATCTATGGTTTGAAACAAGCTCGAGAGCGTGGTATGACGAACCGTCCTCTTTCCTTATCCAAAACAATTTCACCAAAGGAACAGTTGATCCTACCTTGTTTACACAAAATGCAAAACGACATTTGATTGTTCGATTTATGTGGACGACATCATCTTTGGGTCTACTAATCCGAATCTTTCAAAATATTTTGAAAATCTCATGAAAAGCAAATTTGAAATGTCCATGATGGGGAACTAAAATTTTTCTTGGTTTACAAATTCATCGGTCCCTCATGGAATTTTTATAAATCAAGCTAAATACACAACCGAGATTTTGAAAAATCATGGTATGGATAATTGTGATTCGCTTGAACACCAATGGTAACTTCACCAAAAATTGGAGCCGATTTGTTTGGGAAACCTATTGATCCAAAGAAATATCGGAGCATGATTGGTTCTCTCATGTACCTCAACGCTAGTCGACCATATATTCATTTTGTTGTTTGCTTATTAGCACTAAGCGTGCAAAACCTATCGAATCGCACCTCAAAACATTTAAAACGCTTCGTAAATGCATCAAAATACTAAAAATATCTCAAAATTGTATTTTATATGTTTCGGATGCAAAATGTTTAAAATCGATGAAAAACGAGCTAAGTTTGCATAATTGGCGCTTTAGGTCCCCGACTTTCAAATCTTGACAAAATAGTCCCCGAGCACTTATTTTAAAGAAAAGTCACCAAAGGTCCTTTTGAAATCATAGGTTGTCATAATTAGTCCTTTGGTGAAAAATTTCAAAAGTTTTGAGAATTTACAAGTTTGGTCCTTGAAGTTTCAAAATTGGCAAAATAGTCCTTGGAAGTTTAAAATGTCCTTTATGGTCCTTGTACTATTGAAAATTGTCATAATTGGTCCCTTGGCATAACTTTGCAAAATTGGCGATTTGGTCCCTTGGTTTTGGTGAATTGCAATTATGGTCCTTGATATTAAAACCTCAACCCTTTTGAACCTCGACCCCTGCCATATACTTGTGACCCCCTGTTTGAACCCCCGTCCACTATTATTACCCCGGTCAAACCACCCACCAAACACCCCACCCTCATTTCCTCCTTTTTTCTATCTTCTCCACCAACCGCCTGAACTCCCGCCTACCCTCACCTCCAAACTCTCACCTCTCCATGTCCCCTCCACCTCAACCACAAAACAAGAAGCATTTAAAGCTTCCCCCTTGCACTCAAACCTTCCCCCAGTTGATATATCATTTTCCTGCCAAAATCCATCAATGGCTAAAAAGAGCCCAACTCATCCAATGGCTCAAAATACAAGTGGGATTTGCTCAGAGTACAAGTGGGAGCATTTTGTTGTATAAAAAGAAGGAAGAGAAGCTAGAAAGAGAGTAGTACTTAGTTTTTATTTTTTATGTATGTCGTTTTAAATTTTCCATGTCTTAAATAAATTCTAAGTTGTAATTTCAAGTTTTATTGTATGAAACTAAGTTGGTTCAGTGTATTGTAACCTTTTCAAGAATTAATTTCAAGTTCTACAAAGTTCATGTTTTGTATTTCTCTTGTTAAAACATGTTTCAAATGTACTAAATTCCAAGCTTCAAAGAACTTATTTACTTCTCGAATAAGCTTACTAGAGCTGTTTATAGCTTCTAGTAAACTTACAAAACAGATTCAAGCAATTTCTCATTTGGTCAACGAAAGTCAAACTGGAGCTCATTTGGAAATGGTTATAATATTGGGTTGATGCAGAGCTGGATTTGGGGTTAAATACAAGTAGTCTAGTATAGATTGGGTCATGCACAAGCTGCCATAGTGGTTGGACTTGAGTAAGAGCCATCTATTCTTTGCTTTTCCATTCAAAGTTGTTTTAGTAGTTGCTTATAGAACCTGTTTTGTAGTTTGTTTATATATTTGCTTTTAGTTGTAATTTGGTTAGTAGTAGTAAGATTAAGTATTTGTTTACACTAATTCAAGTAGTTTAAAGGTTTAAGTTTACATGACAGTGTGAAACACAGTGTTTGGAATTAACTGTCATTTGTAGTTTTCAAGCTTCTCAGTGGTTAGAATCCTTAAGGCTAGTCTCATTTAGATATATTACATTCATATCACTTCTTATTTTGCAACCATTTTCACACTAAGTCAAAATTGCATGTGAACTGATCTTATGCCCATTTCTGTTTGAATCAATAGCCATAATCTAGCATTTAGGTTTAGAATTAGATAATATAGATTGTATCAGTTCCATTTTACTATAAAACATCAAATTCAGTTCATAAATTGGTTTCAAATCTCACAAAGTCAAAGTATCAAACCGCTTATAAAGTCAAAAGTTGAAAACCCGCCACCAAGGTTTGTTGATTTTCATAGTTTCAATTTTGGGTCAATTCAAGTGAAATTTTGGACTTAATAAGTTCGCTTGGTCAAGAGTGGAAATCGATTTTGTGAAATTTTATAATTTTTATAAGCTTCAAATCGCCTTGTCAATTAGGTCTAAAGTGCCATGTGCACAACATTCGATGTATCTTGAGTGTGCATTGTGTTTTGTGCAGAGCTTTCAACAAGCTCATAAGAGCTTGTCTTGGGCTCAAATTTGGTTTATAAGCTCCTTGACAGGTCTACTTGAGATTGCTTAATCTGGATTTTGGTTTCTAGCTCATTAAGCAGCTTATTTTTAAGCTGCAAAGTAGTAGTCAAATCCTGTTTGGAATTTTGCTAATTAAGAATTTGATATGGTTCATTTGCTTCTAAGCTGAGATTAAGTGTTCATGATTAGTTGCATTAAGTTGATACAAGTTGGTTTTAGCCTAATACATGTCCTTCTAGCTTCTGTGATCAGTTGGTGCTTATTTGTGGCTTATAGCTTAATTTGAGTGCTTATTTATAAGCACATTTCACTACAGTTTCATAATCTTGCACACTAGTACATGTTTTTATATTTTTAATAGACTTAGAATAATATTTTAGACTTTTCCTGAATTTTTCATAATTTTCCATTACTGTCTGCTATTTTTCTTTATTTTAATCAGTTTTTAGGACTTTTTAATTAGCCTTTATTGCAATTAAATAAGAAAAGCTTCAAAAATAAGTTTTCAATTTTCCTAGGTTAAGATAAATATAAAAGCAAAAAACAATTTTCCGATTTTTCTTAGTTAAATTTGTAATTTTTAGCCATTTAATTAGTTTTAAATAGTTTTAATTCATAGAAAATAGAAAAATAATCATAAAAATACAAAATTAGTTTTGAAAATTCTCTTTAGTTATTTTAGATTTTGAAAATAGTTTCACAATCTTCCTCTTTATTTTCATAATTTTAGTATTTTAATTTAGTTTTAAAAGTTAAAATTAGTTTTTAATTTAAATTTATAAAAGAAAAATCAAGAAAATCAAAATTTAAAAATAGTGATAGCGTTTATTTAATATAATCTAGCTTTTTAATTTTCTTTAATTTGCATTTAAGCCCACAGTAATTTACAAACTTTTCTTTAGGTATAATTATTCAAAATCATAACCACTTTTCGTTCAATATCACCCAATCACTATACGTTTGGTTATTCAATGCACACTCGTTGGGACTTAACGACACAGGAAACACTAAACTCTCCTCGGACTTAATTGCTTTGGTTTCGTGCGATGCGCTTTTATTACGGTTGACCATTCCTGAGTGGTTGACTTGTGTAATAAAGCCCGACCGTTTGGAGCGAATCACTTTCGATAAAATACCTATGTATTGTGACTCGAAAAGTACCATAGCCATCTCATGCAATCTGTTCATCACTCAAAACTAAGCATATCGTAGTCCGCTATCACTTCATCAAAGAGTACGTCGAAAATGGTATCATGAATTATTCTTCGTGAAGACGATTACCAACTCGCGATCTATTTACTAAAGCCCTTCCGAAAGAAAGGTTTGACGATTTAGTTTGACGAATTGGAATGCGAAGCCTAACCCCGAGGAGTTAGAACGTCTTCTCGAATCTTCTTGAAAATGATTTTCCAAAAAGCATATTGTAAATATTTTTGAAAACAAAATACAAAATTTGAAAAACCAACAAAAGCAAAATATAAAACTTTCAAAAATTCAAAACAATATAAAATAAAAAAATCCAAAAATATTCTTCTCGCGACATGTCTCTCGTATAATGGATATTACAGACGTTTCTAGAAATGTCATTCAACAATGATACTGGTATGTACGGATGCTTGAGCGAGAGTTCTTTAATATTTTCAAAACATGTCGTTTCTCAAAATTTCTTCAAAATGGCTTTCAGTATACTTGATGACGAAACCGGACTAAAATGATGACTCTTGATTATTTTCAAATCAAAACTCGTGTTTTAAATGAAAATCACTAGTGTACGCTTGGTCAAGGCACTACATTTAAAAATGGTGAAATCATCATCATCTTGAGCACCTTTTCAAGATTGTGCAAAAAGATTTTCAAAATCTTTCAAAATATTTTGTGCTCAAGATAACTCCCCCTAAAACCCTTTAATTGATTATGCATTATTAAAGGGGGAGTATAAAACAAAAATGTTCCAAATTCATGCTTAAATCAAATCCGTTTGTCTCCCCAAAAGATTCTAAAATGTTGTTTAATCCGTTGATATCAAAAATATCACGAATATTCTATTTTTTAGGAGGGGAGACGTGATTAAAATGTGATCAATCGTTGTTTGAATCTCAAAATGAGCTCGACTCAGACGGAACCAATGAATTGACGGGAATCAATGTTAGTAAATGTACCATCTCGAGAAACTTGTGATAGATATGCACCTTCATGGGTCTAACATCTTTTTCAAGGAGTGTTTACAACTTCAAGTTAGTTATTAGAGCTAGTTGTCACCTAAAATTGACAATGGAACTCTTTAACTAGGCAACGAACCGTGTCTCGTGGGAATTGTCTATCATGAGCCGATCAATTCAAAAGTCACGAACTCACCCTCTATGTGCAGTTCACAAAACTTATAAGCACATATGAAGGGGAGTGTTTACGAAAATATAGAACTCTCGGAGTGTTTCAAACAGTTTTCTATCATAAACAATCTATGAGATTTTCAAGAAAAATGGTTTTATGGCAACATGGGACGGTCATGGAGTTATAAGGTGACTAAGGATAGGAAATTAGTCCTATGATCCGCCAGAGCCGGAGGGATCTACCAAGGACATCACAAATAGTTAGTATTAGAAGTCCTTAGGAATGATTGAAAAAAGGAGTAATGTGAGAAAGGAGAAAGAAGGGTTGAAGAATTAAAAGAAATGTAAAGAAAGGGTGAAAAGAAATAGCCCTCCATACTCAACCTTAGGGCGAAACCGGGTTCAATTCATATGCTACTGGTTGTCACTAGATGACACTTGGTATTGAAGACAAAGGCGTCATGGACCCAAAGGACGCACCGCACTAAACCTTCTAGCCACTCAATTCCTCTCAAAAGGTTTGTTTCATTCTCACTGGGAACCCTACGTAAACTATCGGTTTCTCTTAGAGATCGTTGGTATTGAAGAGGAGACCTCTCCTAGTCTCCGCCAGAAAACCAAACGCACTATTGAGTCTAGAGCCACGAGATTCATCAAAAGATCTCATAGGAACACTTGACATGACATCGCTTGTTGTTCATCAATAAGGACACAAGTGATATATTCGAGTCCCACGCAGATCTTAGCAATCGCCGTAACATTTATGAGAAGTTTTCACAATTGTGATTCTTCGATGATTGAATGGAAATTCTGCCGTGGTCAACATCTAGCGACCGACAAAGGTCACTTCGTAACTCCACGTGGATTACGCTTAGTGTGTCTCAAACGGTCTCTGATCGTGAAGTGATGCTTGGTGTACTTGACGACTCATCCGAATTGTAGATGTACTTGGTATGTCATGTTATCCTCTTGAGGACTCCAATTCAGAACGGCCTTTGTAAGAATTAGAGATGTGTTTTCACACTATGTCATTAACACCCTCGAAATTCGAACTTGTAAGTGTTGGAACCCGTTTATCATCGACATATTCTTATGCAGTACCGATGATCGCTCTGGAGGAGAGACCGCACCATCTTCCCATGCTCATACCAACATCACATGAAAGTTCTCAACCAAATCAAAGGCTACTCAAAGTTAAAAATGATTCTTCGTCAATGTCAAAGAATCTACAAAGTTTAAAGACTAGAGAACTTCATCACATCGGAACTTCAAAGTCAAATAGAAGTGTGAGCATGGTGGAGAAAGAAGTGGAGACACCTAACCAACGAAGTTGACAAAGCATTACCATGGCTCTATACCACATTAATTGATCACAAAGCATGAAGGAACAAAGAATCAAGACTATTCTATATCTACACACAAAGTTCAAGCTCGAGAAAAGTAAAGACCTAAACAAGTGGAGCATCGTTTGAATGACCACCCTTTAGGGGGAGATTGTTAGCCTTAAGAGTTTATATTAGAAGTGATGGTCATTCACATTTAGGAACTTTATATCGTGTGTTAGATATCGTGATAGAATAGTCATCGGGCTCGTGGATTGGGCTAAGCTAATTGATTAAAAGATAAGCTATGCTAGCTGTTTATAAGCTTATGTATCCCAAGTCAAATTCGTGGCCCTTGCCAAGCCCATTAGGGTATTATTGTAAGGAACTATAAATACCCCTCAAAGTCTCATTTGAGGGGTGTGCTTGAGTGTGTGTGTGTGTGTGTTTTCTTTCGAATATACAACTTATTGTTTTCATCTTTCTTTCACAACATACACGGTTTTATAAACATCAAGTCACCAACATCTTAATCTTTCCTTCTTTATTTACGCATATGTTTGTGTTTGTGTTGTTCGTGTTCTATGCATAACGTGTTGGGTTTGTGATAAGGTTGATAGATTTAAGGTCCTAGCCATCAAAAAGACATAACAGACAGTAGCCATTAGGACACTAATTGCTAAAGTACCAGTAGCCATTCAAGTAAAAAATAAACTCCGCAAACTACTCTCATTACATTAGGCTGCCCCCAGTAAGGGGATTGAATCCCTTTACTTTTCACTACCCACGTCAGCTTTCTCTCTCCAGCGACCTTCATGCGATTAGGTGCCCAGTTGTAGGATAAAAGAAACTGAGACTAGGTTTTCAAAGGTCAAGTCTGCATTTCTGATTTACTGAGATTTGTCACTAATCACTTATGTGTTTGTTCCGCTTATTCGTTTTTGATCGTATTATATACAGGTTACGGATAACCTAACGTTAATAGTGTTGATCCACATGGGTAACGGACTTATTAGGTTGACGAATCTAATAAGAGCCTGCTAGGTACGTTGGGTAACTTTATTAATGGGTGAATTATCATTATGACTCTTTAGGATACGATTGATTTATGGGATAATAAGCGACACGAGTAAATAAATGAGTTTATCGAGTTGATGAATTCGATAAGGTCTACTATTTATTTCGAAACTTATTGGACTATGGAACCTATCATTTAGAGGTCTCATTGTGTTGCATTGAGTTACATATTGGTTATTTGAGTGCATTCATAGCATCATATTAGTCGATACACCCACATGAGGATACCAAACACTAGGATTAAATGGTAAAACGAGACATTTTTGGAAATAACGAAATGGAATACATTGGGGTAGATAACGTTGATTTCGAGAAATATATATATTAAAGTTGGTCTACATTAATAGGTTGTGCCGAGTCGATAGTTGCTGTGCCGTGATTTCCTTTATCTTCTGCTAGTGTTTATTTGTACGTTGATTGCTTGAGGTGAGTTTCATAGTCCCACTTTTATCTACATTTTAACTATATTGGGGTGAGAATCATGCTACTGTTTTTGGACAGTGAAAACTATTTTGGATTTGCTTATATGCTTGACTGTTTAGATAGATGTGCGGTAGTTGTTGCCTTAGACTAGGGTAGCAATCCTAATTGCTATAACAATGTTGCCTAGCTAAGAATAGACTTCACCTCGACCTACTCCGGGTTGGCAATTGTTCTAGATTTTGCCACGATGCAGTCTTTGGACTAGAGTCGCTGGGCCGAGTAGTCCCGGATGCGGGACATGTTTATGGTTGGTGATCCGGTAGGATCGTATTATCTATCTTAGGTCTTGCATAGCAAATCAACTCTTATAGGTCCACTATGATTTTGTTGAACTTAAACCTATGAACTCACCAGCGTAAGCTGACCTTTTAGCATGATTTCTCAGGTATTTGAAAGATGTTTGGAATACGTGATTGGTGGAATCTTGGCAAGAAGGCAGGGTGCAAGGATCATTTATGACTCTGATAAACTTTGGGGACCTATTTTATTAAAGAGAAAATTACCAAAAGGGGACTTTTTTTCAAGTGTGGTCCGTTTTTAAGACTTTTTCTAGGCTCTTTCCCAAAAGAGCCACGCCAACCGCTCAACCGCTCGACCCCATACATTTTCAACACGTGTCATTCCTTTCGACTACTTAATCGCTCGACTTGACCGCTCAACCGCTCGATTTTGATCGCCACCGCTCGACTCCACCCAAATTTTGCCACGTGTCATTCTTTTTGTGTAATCAGAGCGCTGAGCGGTGCCGGTTGAGCAAAGCGCCGGTTGAACAGTGGCTCTTTGGGAAAGAGCCTGAAAAAGTCTTAAAACGGACCACCTTGAAAAAGTCCTCTTTGGTAATTTTCTTTATTAAATCATGTTTTGGGCCTAATATCTACTCTTTTGGATTAAATGTTTTGAATACTTAAATTTGGGATTGGTTTTGAATTTTAAATGACTATATTTTGCTATACTTGTGTATGATACCAATCCAATAGTAACGCTTGAAAACTTGATTAAGTCTTCCATGCACTAGAGATTTGGGGTGTTACAACATGGGGTCGAAAAGTCGAGGTGACTAATCGATAGACTCACAATGGTAGGTCATTTGGGTGATAATCCTATAATATTGCCTTCTAAAACTGAAAAGTCCAAATACATCGAGCTAACTCAACATACCTCGTCTATGGTCTCGAAATGATGCAAAGGCCAAGTTCTAAAGTTTACAAGCTACTGGAACACTCATAATTTGGTGGATTTGGGGTAAAATATTGGAAACGGATAAGGCTAATCTCACCATATAATATCAAGGGTTGTATGTGCTCGGCTAAGATCTAATCCAGTTAGGTTAAGAAAAACATGTCAAAATTAAAAAAGGCATAATTTTTCAAAATAAACTAGAAAAATGAGGGCGAAATAAAGTTCAAGAGATAATTCTACTCCCGTCCCCCCACTTGAATTTTACAAAGTCCCTTTTGTACTAGGCATTAAAATAAAGGTGAAGAGAAAGGTAGAATTAGAGCGAGAACTTCCACGAAATTTGCTCCATAAAGAAGAAGGCCCACGAAAAAGAAAGCGTGCCTTCAGATAAGCGTCATGAACAAACTTCAATCCACGAAATCACAATACCGACAAGCATAATTCTAAAAGAAAAAATAAAAAGCGAAAACAAACCTAACTCACATTAAGTAGGAATCACGGTTGCATTTAGCGCATGCAACAAGCCTTTTAAACCACTTGGTGTCCCAAGTAGATGAGTGAAGTCTCGTGAGGGTTTACTGTGAACACACCACAAAGTTCATTTAAAACTAATACAAGGTTCTTGTGTTTTAAAATGAAAGAATTAAGCAGAGGAAAGTTACGTCAGAACTCTTTTGAGGGAGTTATACCGTAATCGGCAAAACACGGAATGAGTCGCAGAAGCGAGAAGTTCTGGCGTAACCAATCGAGATGGTATTCGGTAGTAATTGGTAATCGTCAAGAATTTCTGCCGCTAAAATGTTGGTTACGGACGTCACCAAGATGAGTTCTGTAGTAACTACATTCGAATCAAGAATCTATGAAGAATTAGTTCCTTTTTCTGCAAAATAGTTAGAAAACACAAAACCCAATGAAAAGGAAATAAAATAAAAGAAAGGATAATTGGGTTGTCTCACGAAAGAGCACTTTTCTTTATTCTACGAGTCTTTAAGTTAGACTCGAGACCAGCGGGCTACCAAAGCTTCTTCGGTCATTTTGTGGACATGGCAATCTCCACGTTGGATCCAACTTACCAAATTCTCATCCTTTTGTAGTCATTTCCCAATTCTAAACGACCTAAGTAGAAGCTTTTGATTTTCTAGTAGGGTGATCAATGCCTTTTCCTTGTCTTCCTCACGATATCGAGTAAAGGTTGAGCTTGGCTCACCGCCTCTTGGTCCAATTTCTAAAGTTCTTGATCGTTCTCGGCATTTTGAAAATAGTCTTGTCATCGTTAATCTTTAACCATACTAACCCTTCTTTTTCATTTTTATCTAAACCCGACATTTCCTGAAAGGGCTTCCCTAAAATTACTCCCCGTAAGACCATCCTCCACAAATTCACTTACGTCGTCTAGAACCATAAAGTCTACCAAGAATGAAAGAGTTCCAACGAAGACATGGATGTTAGTTGCAAATCCAAGAAAATTATTCCCCTTATATTCTAGCTCTTTCTTCATAACTTGGTTGTAGCATTCTTTTGACATGATGTTGACTGGGGAAGTAGTGTTAATAAATGGGTGGAAGTCGATGAACCCGATTTTGCATGAGATCTTAAGATAATATGGGTTTCTATGATGTATGTGTGTTCCTACCTCATGAAATTTAGGTTGGTCTGGTTGCGAAAAAGTTTTTCCAGAGTTATCTTGCCAATGGGCCATCTCGACGTCACTAGAGAGATCTTCAGCACTCAATTCTAAGTTATCCTCTTCCTCAAAATTGACGAAAACATCAAAATCTCTCCCCGAGTCAACCTCTCCAGGATCTGGGGGGTCGCTAAGAAATTTTTCTAAAGCCTCACCAAAATTTCCTACGAGGTCAATTGCACACACCTTCTCCGGGGTAGACAAATGTTCATTAGGTCCGAAAGTTGCAATATCTCCATTAGTTTCAAGAGTCAACTTTCCAGCAAAGACATCCACCTTAGTATGAGCAGTGGCAAGCATAGGTCTTCCTAAAATGACAGGTATACGGTTGTCTTCCGGAATGTCAAGAATCACAAAATCTACTGGGAAAAGGAATTTCTCAATTTTCACCAACACATTTTCAACAATTCCCAATGGCGATTGCATATATCGATCAGCCATTGCAATTTTCATCTTGGCCGGCTTTAAGTTACCAATTCCCATACGCAAAAACATCGAATGAGGCATTATGCTAATACGGCTCCAAGATCGCCTAGGGCATTACATGTTTAGACTCCGATATAGCAAGGGAGAGTGAAGCATCTGGATCTTTTTCCTTTTGGTAGCTCGTTCCTCAAAACCACCGAGCATCTCTCGTTGAGGTGAATTGTCTCATCAATACTAACTCCCCGCTCAATATCATGATGATCAATGTTAACAAAGTTATTGATAGGAGGGTTTACCGCAAAGTTTGGTCCGTATGACTCTCTCCATGCCGATTCTTCGCTAACTTTTTACTAAAAGGTCAAAGGTTCTTCGAGGATAGTTTCTACAGTATGGACAACTTCCTCCTACCTAGCTCCTAAATACTCAGAGATAGCTTCAGAACATGAACTAACACTCTTCTCCAATCTTTTAATCCTATCATCGTGCATTTTGAGAGAAGAGATTGTATTATCCACGAATGTTCTCATCAATTTTTCAATCCTATCATCTCGTTCTCTTGATTCCCTGATGTGGTCAATAATTTTTCTTTCAAGATCGCTCCCGTTTTTTGTCCCAAACACGCTCTTAACCTTTTCAACCCTGCATGCTTCAGCTTCTCTTTCTAACCTTCGCTTTTCAAAATTTCCCAGTAATTGTATTCTTGCTTTGTTATCGTCTTCATTACCTTATGATCGAAATTGTCTCTCGGTCCGCACTCAGCATCCATGTGCCACTTGTAGCAATGTTCGAAATCCATTGAATACATTCCGTGGCCCCGATCGAGTCATGCTAGGAATAGGTCTTGGTGAATCGAAAATTCTCGTGTTCGGTGCATTAATCCCACGATAGAAGACGATACGATCCGATGTTTGTTTAAATCATGAGTAGGGAATCGATAGAGAATCTCATTAAATCTTTCCCATGCTTGGTAAAGCATTTCTTCTCCAACCTGAACGAATTGATATATTTTCCCCAAAAGCTTGGCCATTTTTTAAGGAGGGCAAAATTACGGGACGAATTCTTTTCTAAGTTTATCCAATGCTCCTTTACAATCGTGGGGGAGTTTGTTATACCATCTTTTACCGTCCTGAGAAAGAGTCATAGGAAAAATCCTTGCGATGATCGAATAGCTCGAGTACCTCGACGTTGAAAAAGAGGACAAGTGGAGAACTTCTTCAACGTGATTTTGAGCGCCCTCATCTTCGTTTCGTAAAACTCAAGTTCATGTAACTCTCGAATAATATGATCCGAATAGAGTATTTTCGATTGAGAATCTTGAGTGAAGCTTCATTGCGCGCTCATTCGGTCGTTCTAAATATTGCTCCATAGTTAGGTCATCGATATTGTTTTCATTGATGACCTCCTCGCTGCGTCCGATCGGTGCTCGATTCATAAAATGAGAAGATGTTGTGAATAGGAACCGAGAATAGACTTTCCTTCTTCGAAATTGCTTATCCGGGTCATTGAATGGGGTGGCGAGAAAAGGCCTCGAGTCATGAGTCTTGTATCCCGACATTATCGTAAAGAAAATTAAAAATGACTTAATATGAAATCCTAAAATAGCTCCCGGCGCAAGCGCCAAAAACTTGATGCAGTGTTTTATGACCGTGTCTTAAATTTAAAGTGTCTCGCAATACCTATGGTCTACCCTAGTGCACTAACAGGCAAGTGTATTCGGTCGTGTGTAGTGTAGTAAACTGTAAAGCCGAGGTCGTCCCAAGAGCTATGTGTGTTGGATTATTACTAAGCCTAATTGTCACGTAATAATGATGGTTTTGATAGGGATTGAATTAATTAAACTACTAATGCGTAAATAAAGTAAATGAAAGCGAGATAAATGGTAAAGAGAAATCAATAGAGAGAAGTGGTGCTAACCTAGTTAATCATCCTAGCTAGTTATGTCTCGCCTAGTTACTTCCAATTACTTGGTGGGGTCAAATTCAAGAGGACAACATTTGGTCAATTCGCCTAACCTATCGCCAAAGATGCCACCACAGGAGAAATGAGGCGCACCGTCATAAGCCACTGTTGTTCCCGGTCCCCTAAGCCAAGTCATTAAGTACCGCTACATGCTAGATTCATAATAGTGAGTGCCCGGTCGTTAGGAACTTAGACACTACACAACCCCCGCCTTAAGTTCATCCAAATGATAGGTGATCGGTTGGTCAAATAGCACAAGTAGAAAGGGTCATCAGTTGGTCATATCTTACCCTTCCCGCCTCGATCCGCTCACCTAGGTCGGTTGGTCATATCTCCTAGGCAATTGGCCTCTACCGCCATTCAAAACTACCAACCAAGGGTGACTACCAATGAACTAAGCATGCATACACTTAGAAACAATTGTACGGAAGTAAAGGTAAATGTAAACAAAATAATTATGGAATCATAACTAGGCTAGCACCAAAAGGTGCTTAGCAGCTCATATTAATCATGCAAATCAATTCAATATTCAAAGGTATGAAATACATGAATTAAAAGTAAAAGAAATATAAACGCTAATGCTTATCGTAATGGAGTGACTTCTCCTTGAAAACGACTCCGTATGCTCCCAAGACATGCCTTGAGCTTTTTCCAACGCTCTCAGTGTTGTGTGTGGAATGGGATGATTAGAAATGTCGAATTCATGGGGTATTTATAGGCGGATCCGGGTTATGGCGTAACCAATATAGGAGTTACGTAGTAACCTTCTATTCCTTCGTAAAATGCACTAGATCTCGCTTTGGTTACGGCAAGCAACCTAATGAGTGGTTATCTTTGTAGTCTTCAATAAACTCGGTTACATCGTAAGTGATGCAGCGATTCTGGCGTAAGTATCGGTGACTTGGATCCTCTTTGACCTAATATAGTTACGTCGTAACCTGCGGAAGGAGTTACGTCGTAACCTCTGGAAGGAGTTACGCCGTGTCTGGCGATAAGTTGGCATCTTGAGTCACGCAATAGTTATGGCGTAATGTGAGAGATGAGTTACGCCGTAACTTCTTCAAAATAACATACTTGTGATAAATCTTTAGATATGATTCCATTTCCCGTCTCTTTAGCTCCAATGCTCGTAATTTACCCGAAAGTGGAAAACAATGGAAAACAAGCGTAAATCCATATAAATGATATAAATAACGAGCATTATCGGGGGAAATTGATACTTAATATTCAGGACAATTTGATGTTATCAACCTCTGAATGAAGTGCTTTTTTAGTAGAGGCCAAGTATTAACCGCCCCGGCGTCGGGCAATCTTTCAATCCATCTTCTGGCAGACCCAGTAATAATCATGGAGAATACCCTTAGCATAACGGCATCATGAGACACACTCAGAATGTTGAAAAGGCTTGCGATGTATAGGACATTTTCAACGTGCTCAAACGCATCTTCGTACCTGTTTCCTGAAAAAGGGTTAGCACGAAGCTCCCTTATAAATTGGTCTTTAACTTCGAAACGGACATCAGCTCCAATTGCAGGTCTTACGAGCCCCGACCCTTGTTCTGATCTTGTCAACACCAAATATTCCTCAAGAGTGAGGTCATCAATGTTAACAACTTCCATGGTACCTGAAATCTTGAATAGTGATCGTGAGAATTTGAGAAATTTTAAAACAAAACAAGAATGAAAGACTTAATAGAAATCCTAATGTAACTCCCCGACAGCGGCGCCAAAAACTTGATGTAGGTTTTACTGACCAGGTTTTAATATTTATAATGTCTCGTTATACATATGGTCTACCCTAATGCACTAATGGGCAGTGTACCCGGTCGTGTGTAGTGTAGCATTCGGTAAAACCGAAGTCGTCCCAAGAGCTATCTGTGTTGGATTAATACTAAGTCTAGGTGTGACAGATTTTAAGATGATTTAATTAATTAACTAATAAAGCAAGTAAAGGCAAAGGTGTAATCAATAGAGGAGAGTGGTGTTAACCTAGTAGTTCATCCTAGCTAGTAATGTCTACGCCTAATTATTTCCAATTACTTGGTGGGGTCAAAGTCGAGAGGATGACATTTGGTCAATTCGCCCTAACCTATCGGCAAAGATGCCACCACCGGAGAAGTCGGTGTCCCTCATAAGTCCAGTTGTTCCCCGGTCCCCTAAGCCGAAATATTAAGTACCACTACATGCTAGACTTATAATAGTGAGTGCCCCAAGCGTTAGCAACTTAAACACTCACCCCTAATTCTTAAGTTCATCCAAACGGTAGGTGATCGCTTAGTCAAATCGAAAAGTAGAAAGGGTCGCCATGGTTATATCTTACCCTTCCCGTCTCGGTCTACTCACTTAGGGTTGGTTGGTCATATCTCTTAGCAACTAGCCTCCACCGCCATTCAAACCACCAAAACAAGGGTAGCTACCAATAAACTATGCATGCATACACTTAGAAATAATTATACTAAGTAATATAAATGCAAAAAACAATTAAGGAATCATAACTAGGCCAGCACCAAGAGGTGCTTAGCCGGTCATATTAACCATACAAATCAATTCAATAATTAATGTTACGAAATACATGAATCGAAAGTAAAGAAAAGATAAAATGCTAATGCTTATCGTAGGGGAGTGATTTCTCCCTTGGAGATAGCTTCGTGTATGCTCCTCTAGACCTGCCTTTGGCTTCTTCCCATGTTCTTTGATTGTGGTGTGTGAAATGGGATGCTTTGAAATGCTGGAAATCGTGGGGTATTTATAGGCCAGATCTGGGTTACGGCGTAACTAATAAAATAGTTATGCCGTAATCCTTTATTTCTTCGTAAATTACACTAGATCTGCTGGTTACGGCGTAACCTTAGAAGTGGTTACGCTGTATCTTCAATTAATTCACGGCGTAGTTATCAGCGGCGCGGATCCTCATTTGACCTAATATAGTTACGTCATAGTCTTTTGGGAGAGTTACGCTGTAATCTTCTGATGAGTTGGCTTTCTGAGTCACGCTTTAGTTACAGCGTAATGTGAGAGATGAGTTACGCCGTAACTTTTGATAAATCTTTAATAATTCTCCAATTCCGCGTCTCTTTAGCTCCAATGCTCGTAATTTACCTGAAAGTAGAAAATAATGGAAAACAAGCGTAAATCCATATAAATGATATAAATTACAAACACTATCGGGGGAAATTGACACTTAATATTCAGGATAATTTGATGTTATCAACGTCCCATCTGAAGCCCGACGGCGTCACTATTCCAAGGTGGCGTCGTCCCATCGATAACTTGGCCAAGACAAAAACCCTAATGACGGCGATTTGACGGCGTCCCACCTATAAGGCGACGTCGTCGCAAGTATAAATCTATATATAGAAATCGATTTTTCTGCATTTAGAGAGGTATACTTTTGGAGTAAAAACCCTAAACGTTTGTAGTCCAACTTGGACAGTATCTTATGGTCCCAAACCCTGTTTTCCACATCAAGATAAGTGTTTTAATCCAATAGTATCATTATGTCTTCCATTGATTGTGTGTATGCTTGCTTGCTTAACATGTCTAGCTAAATTTCTTGTGTGTTTGCTTAGATCTATGAAACCTAGTTATTAATTATTGTTAGGTTGTCTCTTATCTTAATTGTAATTGGCTTAGGAGTGCAACTAGGCTATCGTTGTGTTTAAATGCTTGAGTAATCTTTGTGAAAGTTAGTTTATGAATGACCTAGTGGATTTCGTAGTCTAAAAACCCAAAGATAACCTTAAAGTTAGTTTATGAATGACTTGTGGATTTCGTAAGCAAAACCAATAGGTAATCTCAAAGAGTTAGGGCATAGGCACACCCTACGACCTTAGAAAACACAACGCGTTAAGAATAAGGATGTGACAATTCAACCAACAATAAAAGATAACTAGGGAGTAATAGTATCTAGGTAAACACATTTTTAATCATCATACGAGCACACATCAAATAGACATAGCTACCCGTAGTAATTTAGATAAATAGATAGTAGAAGTAATCGGTAGAAGTACCCCCCCCCCAAACCAATTTCCTCGAGATTTTACCCTTAGCTTTCTAAAAAACCAATAAAAGATATAAAAGAATCATCCTCAGCCCCCACCTAAGCGTAATACACTTCTTGCTAGCATTGTTATTCCCCTAGAGAACGATATTAATCCTCGAGGATTACCCAATACTACACTAAAACGATTAGGTTCACTACCTAGGGTGTTGAAAAACTTGCTTGACTTAAAAGGAAGTTCCTTGACCCCAAGCGCTCGTACGCCGCATCAAGTTTTTAGGCCATTGGGGAATAGAATAGCTAGTTAGATTTCTATCTTATTTAGGTTCCCTTGCTTGATTCCTATCAAGTGAGATTTTTTCTCATTTTTAGCTTCCTTGTAGTCTATCCCCCTTCTTCGTGACTTTGTTAGTAATCCCATCACTTTTCATCATGGAAGGTGATAACCCACCACCACATCACCCAATTCCCATCGACGCACCACCAATTGACCCGCCAAGAGGCCGTACTCTTAGTGAATACTCTAGGCTGAGCCACCAAGGCTATAGGAACACCATTGAGCTCCCCGATCAAGCTCAAACTACGGCCCTGCGATCCGACATCATCCGGTTGGTGCAAAACGGATGTGCTTTCCATGGACTTCGTTCTGAAGATCCTAATCAACATTTCAAGGACTTCCATAAAATCGTTGATTTCATCGACCTTGATGCTACCACACGGGAGACCACATGCTTGTGTCTCTTCCAATTCTCTCTACGGGACCAAGCTAGTAATTACCTTGAGCGACTTCCGGTCGGATCCATCTCAAGTTGGGAATGAAATCTTGATGTTCCAACAACGTCAAGGTGAATCTCTCTACAAGGCATGGACTTGATTCAAGGACTTGCTCCATAAAGTCCCTCATCACGGCATCGATCTTTGGCTTCAAGTCCAAATCTTTTACGATCATGTCAACTTCTCAACTAAGCAAACCATCGACCAAGCAGCCGGTGGCAAACTTAGTGAACTTACCGCGTAAGAATCGTGGGGTAAAATAGAGGACCTTGCCCTCTATTAAAATGAAAGTTGGAATAACCCCCGTAAGTTTCCCAAAACTGTCAAGCCAATCTCCTTTCCTCCCATTGACTCACAAACTTCCAATAGTAGGATGCTCGAACTTGAAGATCAAGTCAAATTTCTAACGAGCTCCTACGAGAACCCTAAGTCTTTACGTCAAGTGAACAAATTCTCTTCCTTGTGTGGACTATGTAGTGGTCCCCATGACACTCGTACTTGCATGAGAATCCCCGAACAAGCTTTCGTTAACTATGCTTCCTCGCGTACCAATGGAATGGGAGGGAGATTCCCCATAACACCCGGACCTAGGACTTTCAATGATGCCCGAGAAGCATGGAGGGGCAAACCTGACTATAATTGGGGACAAACCAAAGAATTCACCTCCAATGATTCCTCATGGTCCCACGGCCCTAGCCAACAAAACATAGAAGGGATGTTGCAACACCTAGTTACTTCCCAAGAGGCTCAAATAGCCAAGCTTTCGGACCGCTTTAACCAACAACAAGCCGAGATAGATAGGAAGATAGATAACCTTTTGAAAGCCATGACCAATAGTGATAGGAAGACAATCGAAAAGGTTAATGCCATCTCGACTCATTCTCCCGAAGCTTCCGGTGTAAGAATTAAGGATCCAAGTAAGTACTTCGAAACTAGGGATCCATCTTCATCTAAACATGTTCAATTCGTCAATGCCATCACCTTAGTGAAACCCAATAGGAATAGTGACGAAGCGAACCATGAGACTATGCTTGAGGTTAGTGAAACTCCTAAGGAAAAATCAACCAACGAAGTAGACAAAGTAGGTGATAAACATTTCAATAAGTTTCCTACGGAAGAGAAACTTTCACGCCACCCAAACTTAGTACGCGACCTTTGTCACATGTATGTTAGGAGAAGCCCTTGAATCATCTTTGGAAATCCTTGGAATCTCAACATACCATGTTACATAGGACATCTTTTCGTGGCAAAGGCCTACATTGATCGTAAATCCCCAATAAACATCATGACTAGCACATATTATAATTGGGTGATGAAGAAACCTACCCCAAATAGGCAAGACCCCGATGATCTTAGAGTTAGTTGTAATTTCCTTGGTAGAGTTAAGGGATTGCCCGTCTATGTAGGTAGTTTCACGTACCTTACGGATTTCACAATTGTGGAGGATATTAGTACGGCCATAGATCCTAGCTTGTCCCATGTAGTTCTAGGAAAGCCATTCATAGAAAACACCGAGATGACTTATGATCAGTCGTTAGGGATAGTTAGATTCAAGGATGAGACCGATGACGTAGCTTACCAAATGCCATTTAAGATTGGGAAATTTTCATCACTATCCAATGATGAAAAAGAACTAAAGCTATCGGTCTACTATAGGAATGAGAATGATAAGGAGAAAGGAGTAGATTATGTGATGAATAAGATTTTTGGGTTATATAAGGATTGTTTGAAATTAGAATTGGAATTTAGAACCAATTAGGGGGAAGATGACTTCTTAGAAAGATGCACGATAGGGCATAACTATACCATGGAAAACCCCAATAGAGATCGTCATGAGGAGGAAGATGACGGTAAAGAAGTCAAGTAAGAGCACGACTTCGAGTTGTTAGGTCACTAGTTTTACAAACACAAGTAATATAGAAAGAGATAAGGCGATTGAACAAGCAAACCAAACACACACACACACACACAATATTAAGGACTGTTATGCGTAGGTATGTTAAAGAGAGAATAACTTGAACAACCAACCTTCAAATGAAGGTTTACAAGAGTATTTATAGGAGGAAAGCTAGGGCAACACTCCTAGTTTCCATCCTTTCCTTAATGGACTAAGGCCTAGGCTCATGGGCCTTCTACACAAGCCTAAGGCTAATTACAAACATAAAGACCATAATAAAGCTAACTATTACATATTAATTACTAACACTGATTATGGTTTAGGAGTGATTCCAACAATCTCCCCTCAAGTGTTGGTGGTGAGCGGTGAAGCGTTGATGTAATAGTAGCTCGACGTCTTCCGACATTGTTCTTTCATGTGAGAAGAATTGCCTCGATTCGAACAATCTCCCGGTGTAGAGAGATAGTTGACTTTGAGCAGTTGTGCTTTGGCGTCATCTTTAACTTTGTTCTTTGATTATTGCTCTTTGTGGTGAAAGTGATAGTATGTTGTTGTGCCGCTTCAATTACGCCTCAGTGCCTTCACGCTCCAGTGTCTTCACGTCATTCTTCAACATGCTCACACGCTCTTTGACGTTGAAATTCAATCTTGATGAAGTTCTTTAAGTCTTTAACTTTGTAGATTCTTTGGTTTGACGAAGAATCATTACATTGTTGTGTTGCTTTTGGATAGAACTTCCATTAGTGATGATGTTGGCGTGAGCATGAGAATAATCAACACGATCATCCCGCTCGAAGCTTCCATAAGAAGAAAACACGTCAAGCGGTTAGTAATAAGCGGATTCCGCACTTACAGTTTGAACTTTGAGAGAGTTAACGGCATAGTGTGAAAACCCAACTCTAATTCTTACAAGGCCATTCTGGAATTGGAGTCCCAAGTGAGATAACGCGATGTGCAAGTACATCTACGATTCGAGATAGTCGCCGAGGTACAGAAGCATCACCTCACGATCGTAGACCGTTTAAGACACACTCCGCGTAATCCACGGGAGTTACCGAAGTGACTTCTTGTCAAGGCTGTTTGATGTTGACCACAGGCGGAGTTTCCATTCAATCACCGAGATCATGATGTGAACCTCTCATAAATTTTCTCGACAGTTGCTTAGATCCGTGAAGGACTGATAATGTACCACCGAAATTCTTATTGTTGAACGTCAAGTGATAAAATGTCAAGTGTACCTAAGAGATCTTTTGATGAATCTCGTGGCTCTAGACTCAATAGTGCATTTTGGTTTTCTGAGCGGAGACTAGGGAGAGGGTCTCCTTCTTCAATACCGCGATCTCAAGAGAAAGCCAATAGTTTACGAGGTTCCCGTGAGAATGAAACAAGCTTCTGTTGAGAGAAACTTGAGTGGCTAAGAAGGTTTAGTGCATGCGCCATCGGGTCCATGACGACTTTTAATCTTCAATACCGGCGTCACTAAGTGACAACCCGATGGCGTATGAATTGAACCCGATGTGCGCCCTAAGTTGAATAATGCGGAGGCTATTTCTTTTCACCCTTTTCTTTGCATTTCTTTTGATTCTTCAACTCCTTCTTTCTCAGATTCTCATTTTCTCCTTTTTTTATAATCGTACCTAAGGACTTCTAAGTACTAACTATTTGTGATGTCCTTGGGTAGATCCCTCCACTCAAGCGGATCATAGGACAGTTATTCTAACCTTAGTCACCTTATAACTCCATGACTAACCTATGTTGCCATTAAAACCATTTGCTGAAGAATCTCTCAAAGGGTTTGTTAATGAAAATCGTGTTTGAACCATCGCAGAGATAGGGTTTGCATAATACTCCCCCACATGTGCTTTAGAGTTTTGACGGAAATCAGCCCGTGTGGGAAGAGCCGCACTTTTGAATTGATCAATTCAAGATAGACAATCCCATGAGACACGGTTACATTGCATAGTTAAAGAGTTACATTGTCGACTTTTAGGTGACAACTAGCTCTAATAACTACCTTGAAGGTGTAGACAAACCTCGAAGGTTGTCAAACCCGTCGAGTTCATGTCTACCAAGAGTATCTCGAATGGTACTTTCTACTTGGACAAGTCCTTTATGAGACACGCTTACATTACTAGCGAACTAGCTTGAAATTATTACCCGTCTAGGACAAGTCTTTTCGAGTTACTAACGGTTTAGTACCATCAATTCGTTGGTTAAGTCCAAGTACACAGATTCATTTGCATTTTGCACAACATATTTCTTATCACACATTTTCTCCCCTCAAAATGGCATATCAAATGTTATTTTGAAAAGTTGACAATAAATATGACCATTTCGAGTGTTGCGGGAAGATGACCACTATGAACAATTTGTGAACAATGTTTTAATTCAAATACTCCCCTCAACAAGTGATATAAGCGGTTGAGGTTTTGAAAATCATACGGAAGTACTTGACCTTTTGAGCAAAACCTTGAAAAATGAAAGGTTTGATAGGTTTTACTCAAAAGTAAGAAGCTTTGCTCCTTTTATAAGGATTGTGGCAATCAAGTACCACGGGTCCTTTCTTGCAAATTACGGGTTGTACATCATGTGTGCACAAGCCATCTGCATGTATAATCACACATCAAAATTTATAATGATGGAAACAATTCAAGGGGTACCGGGAAGTGCGGTGATGTCGCCAGAGTGCGAGTAGGCGTTGATAGCGGTGATGTTGATCCTCGGTGGACTACCAACAAAGCTTTCAACGTTACAATCGATCCTTGAAACAACCTTTCATCAATCATCTTGATGATTCTCCTCACATCCCTTCGATCCCGAGAATTCCATCGCTAGGAGACCCAATCTTGTGACGTGTCCTTCAACCTATAGGCCAATCCGTCCCTAACCATCTTCAAAGTGTGATCCCCAAACTTGTGAAGTTCACTACACGCCATTAAGCAATTTCTTTGTAGTTCACTACGGTGAAATGACCTTGAAAGGTTTGATGATGAGTGTGTATTGTGAGAGCTGGTTGAGGTCGGGAAGATCTAGGCGAGGTGGAGTGAAGTTGACACGGTCTCGATAAGATTCAACGACCATCTAGAGATCTTCTACACGTTCCTTGATGACTATGCGTCGATGAAGATGAGCAATGACTTGATGAATTTACGTTGTACTTGGTTGAAAATTGTCTCATGCGACCTTGTACTTTGGCAAGGTACATGTCTTCGATGTCGTTGATAGACAAATTCTCAAAGTCAGCTTCAGAGAATGCATAATCCCTTTCATCTTGTCGTTTGACCACGATATTCTTTAGGAATGTGTAGTCCCACTTAGATGACAAAACAACATGTTTGATGGCAACGATATCCTTAGTCTTGAACACCGCATGTTGAGACTTACGAACACGACGACACGTAGTAGATTCTTGACGTTCGCCGGTGATGAATCCGTACATTGCATCTCGGTCGTATGCTTCCACGTTGTTGGAGAACAAGTGATTGGCACGTTCCTCGATGGCTATGCGATTCGAGTATATAGTTGCCGGAATGGAAGTGTCAACGATGTAGCTTATTTCCTTGAACCATCGCCACCATGTAGAAGAAATTCGGTCTTTGTTGAAGAAATATCCAATGGAATCCTTGGTTCATCTGGTTGGCCAATTGTTGGTAAAGGTTTTGACTAGTCGGTGTAGTATGGAGGGTTGTCCCGTTTGGTGAAGTCGACGTTTGCTTCTGGGTTGAGCCAATCCATGTTGTTAGACATAGCTCGAGCAATGTTCTCAAGGTGATATTCGACCTCGATGGCACTTTCGGAGCTATCTTTCCACAGTTGAAAAGCTTCATTCTTGATTCGCCTCAACTCGGATTTCGTCATCTTCTTCACTTGGAACTTTTCTTGCAAAAGTTTTGCATGCTCCAATGTATTACCGTCTACAAATTTTGACCTTCTTTAGGGTAGGGAGTGTTGTTAACAAGAGTAGAGAACCATTCAAATTCTTGCTTTTATCGTCATCTAGCCAAGATACGACGTCGATCTGGCGTCTTCTTCTTCTTCTTTTCAAGGCCTAGATGATGATTCCGGTTTCGAACTTGTTTGGGAGAGGCGGGTTGTTGTAGGGGCTCAAGGACCTCTTCATCGTCACCACCCGTATACTCAAAGTGGTCACGGTTTTCGAGTCGGGGGTGGTAACTCGAATCGCCCGAGGTTTACACAGAAGAACGGGAGGAGACCTTTGTTGAGTTGGAGTCCGTTGGAGAGGAGGTAACATAGAAGATGATTCACCGACTTCTTGACGTTTAGCTTTATCATGCTTATCCCGATCCTTGTCTTCATCGTCTCTAGGACGCTTAGACTTTCTCTTGAATCTACATGCTTCTTTGAGTTGGTAGTCCAACAATGCTTGAAACACTTTCCTTCCTCGAGTAAGTGTCCCGATCGTGTAGACATTTGTGTGACAAGCTTGGCCACCAATTCATTGTCCGAGAAAACTACGGGATCGGATGGATTGATTGTGACGGTTAAAGGTGTGGATCTTATAGTTTGCACTGCTATCTCGCATAATATTCGGATATAGTTATGCGGTAAACATCTCCTTTGTGACTTTAGGAACGATATCCGAAAGGTACTTGTTAGTGTAACCTTGATCATTTTGTTCGATTCCTCTTGACGATGACTTTTCATGAACTCTGGATAAACTTCCTTTCTCCTTTCATCTTTTCATTCTCGTCATACGATGTCTTTGTATGTGATCGACAGAAAGAAATTCAACTTCTTGTTGAGCACGTCTTTCTTTCGACTTGTTTGACAACATTCACAATTCTTTTATGAGTGTGAAATCCAAGATCGGTGGTTTCTTCACCGATTTGGATGATGATTTGGTTGATTTCTTTGATGGTGGTGGTGAGGAGTGAGATGATGAATCGATGAGGAGGGACATGAGGAGGCTCGGGTCCTTTGGAGGTGCGTATATCCTCCTTGAACGAGTTGGACTGTTGAGAAGAAAGTCATCATAATTCTCTTCGTCATCTTGTCCAGTTTAGCCTTTTCTTCCGTCGATCCTTAGCTTCTTCATCGCTTTCTCTTTCTCGGTCTTATCCTTTTACGCTCCTCAATGTTATGTTCGGTAGACACCTCCAAGCGTTTGTTGTTGCACAAGAGTGGTGGCACGGATCCCTTATCGGGTCGATTAACGCATCGGGATCTGGTGAGGAAGCAAGACCACTTGATCCTCGGGCCACCCATTTGGTCTTTTGCAAATTCTTTAGCTTTACGAATGTGTCTAACTAATTTAAACTTCTTCCGTAGGATTGATCCAATAGCTCTTCTTCATCTTGAGCTTTCATCATAGGGCACAAGTGCAGAGTCTTCCTTTTCCTTTATCGGCTTGAGGACTTGGAGGTTTTGCATCAAGGATTGTCATCCTTGCGGTTTGAGTAGGTAATCTCTTCATCTCGCGTCGGTACCTTCGAGCTTTCTTCTACAAGCTTTCTTTGCGCCGGTGAAGGAATAGGAACACATCACACCCCAATTTACTGCTTTGCGTGAATGGAATTCACGGGATTGATGTCATAGCATCACAATCACAGTTATATTGAACGACCTAAAGTGTCGTTTGAAAAGAACATCGTTTGATTTAATAAAACAATCGAGTTTACAAAGTATAGGTCCCAAAAGTTTATAAAATTTGCGGAAATATAAATATATTACAAGTCCAAACGATGGTTTTGAAAGAAAGTGCCATAATGTACAATGATGTAAGTCGACCCGCGACTCAAAAGGGTTCCTTAACCATGCCATGATGAGTATGCCTTAGATACCGAGATAAAACATGCTAAAAGTGTCAACACAATGGTTGAGTGAGTTCATAGGGTTTGTGTTGAAATGTAAAGCCTTTCAAAATCGTTTATGCAAAGAAAGGCATCGTAAATCCACTCGGTTCCAAGTTCCGCCCATACAAAACTTGCAACCTGTATATTCACAACCCATTGCCAAAATGTATATAGTTTATGTTCAAGCGCATGATGTCAAATGAATTCACATAATAATGCATGACTTAATGTATCAATGTTTACTTGACATAATTATACCAAGACATTCAGCTCAATGAAAATCCCAAGACATCGACTCAATGAAGTTCCCAAGACATTCAAATTTCAATGGTAATCCCAAGACATTCAAATTTCAATGATAATCCCAAGACATTCACCCAATGATAATCCCAAGACATTCAAAGACAATGATAATCCCAAGACATTCATTTCAATGATTTATGATATAGAATATGACTACTCATTAAGTTCAGTTAAGCATGTAGTTTCAAATAATCAAGATAGTCATAAAAATAGTTGAGCATGTATCTCCCCCAAAACAGTTATGAAAACAAGTAAAAGTAGGGGCTATGAAACTCACATGGTAAAATGAGGCGATGACAAAAGTGAGTACACTGAAATGTAGCGTGAATCTCGAAAATGACCTATTATGAATGATATGATATGTAATGAGTTGCAATGTAATGTTATGCATGCATTTCGTATGTTATTTATACCATTTGTGAGTTTTGAAAATGATACTTATCGTCGAAAAATACTCTTTTGACGTCTTGACCATTCTTAAATTACTTTACAAGTATTTACGCCAAAATGTCATCCTACAATGGTTTCGTAATGATTTATGGTGAAATTTTCACTTTTTGTCGTAAAATAATGTCGTCGGAAATTTCATAAAAGTGACAAAAATGGCTTTGAAAAACTAGTCGTAAAATGGTGTACGTCGATCGTTAGGAAACGAACTCGACGGTTTTGGAAAGTTTGTATCAAAATCTAGAAGTTTCAGTTCAGGAGTTTTCGACATAAAGGTCTCGATCATAAAGATAATAAGGGTTAAAGATGGTGATTTTGGCTAAAATGTTGGTTAAAAATGAGTTTCAGCCAATTTTAAACATCCATAAATAATTTATTACAACTCCGCTATACAAACGGTTGATCGTTTTGAAAAATATGCTTGGTGATCT
Organism: Chrysanthemum lavandulifolium; assembly: GCA_022545495.1. NCBI lineage: Eukaryota > Viridiplantae > Streptophyta > Magnoliopsida > Asterales > Asteraceae > Chrysanthemum > Chrysanthemum lavandulifolium. Next base: position 24,259,093 of record CM040241.1, on the reverse strand, counting down.
TGATTTTACTAGAAGACATTTCGTTTCAAAAAGTTCTACATCATAGTTAAAAACAGCCGTCAACATGGTCATTTTAGTTACCGTAACACTTTATCTCGTAAAAATAATATAGTTTTTCTAAAAATAATAGTTACGGCAAGTTTATGAAAACGTGCATATCTTAGTCGTTTCAAACTCCGTTTCTCGTATTATATGTCCTTAGCTTCGTATCAAAGTATACTAATATATTTTGATAAGTCGAAATAAATTGTAAAGCTTAGGACTCGTTTTTGACTCGAATAAAACAAAATTAGTATGTGAAATTTCGAAAATAATATATTTCGTCGCCAAACTTTAAAAATTCATAACTTCTTCGTTATAACTCCGTTTTAATCCGCTCAAGCGGCCACGGATTCGTTTTAAAGTATATTTTCTAAATATCAAGGCCAAAATTACGTGTTTACTGTCGGATTTTCCAGAAAATCAAAACAAGGACAGAACACTTTATATACTTATCGAAAATAGTTTTTCTCGTACTAAACCTATTCCAATCCCTTCAAATCAACTCCAAAGCTATACTAATCCTACCATACACCTTCTTAGGGTGTCATGGGTTCCTAAACATCATCAAGACCAATATATACCAAGGGAATAATTATAGGATGACTTTATATATATATAACTCTAAAAATCATGTAAAAATGGTATAACTAACACAAGTCTTGCATGTTTGCTCCAAAAATGAAGAGATAAATAAAAAATGAAGATGAAATATGTAAAATGATAGAAATATGCTTACAAGTATTATGATGAGGTGCAAAGAACCAAGGTTTAGCCTAATCACTCTTGGTTTTTATTTCAAAACCTTATAAAGAGTGTTATCTAGATTGTGTTTATGCTTGAACTAAAAAAAATTTGATCCCTTGCTACACTTCTATGGAGGTCGGTTTTGGAGAGAGAAGAAACAAAGAGAAAACAACTTTTTATCAACTTGTGAATTATTGAATGAAAATGAATGAAAGAATTTGGTGAAGTAAGTATCTTACTTGTAGAAAAATTTTCCAACCCATAATTGCATACCCCCAGGGCGGATTCTAGGGAGATGTTTCTTTCAATATATTTTTTTTTTTTTTAATAATGTATAAGATTTGTAATAATTGTAAGTATAATGTACATGTAACATTACTTGTAAGATTTAATATACATTTGTGTATTTAAGGAAATTTTAGGTGAAAGTAATTTTAATAGATCAAAGTAGAGTATAATGATATCATAAAATTGTAAAATAAATTCCTTGTGAAATTTGAGTGATAAAATAATTATCGTGTAGTTTTTAAGAAAACGTCGTAATAATATAAATTTAACAATTTATATACCAAATAAATTTCAAACACTAGGTAAACTCAAAATATAGTTTTTATAAACTAAATGTAAGTATAAAAATATATCGGGATCATTTTTAGAAGTAACGGATTAAATATTCAAAATAATAACTCACGCGATAACGTTTATTTAATATAAAAATTACGCGTTTAAGGTGAAATGCAATGTCATGAATGAACTAACGTGATGCAAATGATGCTAATGAAATGTAGACTAGACTTAGTCTAAATAAAATGTTCGTGATGATATGATCATGAATTCGCCGCTAAACCATAAAGGTTACGCGAATTTGGAACACGCAAACCTAGTTTACGATAAATGTTGAAATGGTGAAGCATAAATTGTTTTGAGAAATGACACGAAATTGCGAGTTGTCACATTCGCCCATCTAAAAGGAATTCATCCACGAATTCGGTTAGTGGTCTCTCGGGTTTAGGGTTTGATGTGGCAAACCTTCCCATTCTCAACAAAACCCTCAAAGACTTTTACCAACCAATTTTCACTTAATCTCACAACTCATCAAACAAGAACCGTCATGAGATTAGGCTAAATTGGTTTGTAGGAGGACTTTTAAAATTTGGCTCGATTACGAATTGCTTACACATATAAGCCTACTACTCCCTTCATTGCATGATTCTTCCCGATTAGACATAGGTGATCGGGCTATGTATAATTTAGAGTAACTATGCAATGCTTGGACTAATCGACTCATATGTTGTTTGGTGTTGAGTCAATCGATGTTAAAATTGTGATAGGGAATGACGGGCATTCACCACATTAGAGTATGAGGAAAGGGTAATGGGATGGGTATTTAAGGGCATCCATGTGATAATCGATTTGAAATGAAAGTAAATAACTCGAAAAATGTACGTATAAACCGCATGTAAAGTGAACATGCACTTATGATGAAATGATGAGATGCTATGATGATGTAGTTATAGTCTAGGGTCAATGATGCAACCTAGTTCTCTATAATCAAGCTCGATACCAATCTGTCACACCCCAATTTACTGCTTTTGCGGTGAATGGAATTCACGGGATTGTTGTCATAGCATCACAATCACAGTTATATTGAACGACCTAAAGTGTCGTTTGAAAAGAACATCGTTTGATTTAATAAAACAATCAGAGTTTACAAAGTATAGGTCCCAAAAGTTTATAAAATTTGCGGAAATATAAATATATTACAAGTCCAAACGATGGTTTTGAAAGAAAGTGCCATAATGTACAATGATGTAAGTCGACGCCGCGACTCAAAAGGGGTTCCTTAACCATGCCATGATGAGTATGCCTTAGATACCTGAGATAAAACATGCTAAAAAGTGTCAACACAAAGGTTGAGTGAGTTCATAGGGTTTGTGTTGAAATGTAAAGCCTTTCAAAATCGTTTATGCGGAAAGGCATCGTAGATCCACTCGGTTCAAGTTCCGCCCATACAAAACTTGCAACCTGTATTCACAACCCATTGCCAAAATGTATATAGTTTATGTTCAAGCGCATGATGTCAAATGAATTCACATAATAATGCATGACTTAATGTATCAATGTTTACTTGACATAATTATACCAAGACATTCAGCTCAATGAAAATCCCAAGACATCCACTTCAATGAAGTTCCCAAGACATTCACTCAATGGTAATCCCAAGACATTCAAATTCAATGATAATCCCAAGACATTCATTGATGATAATCCCAAGACATTCAAAGACAATGATAATCCCAAGACATTCACTCAATGATTTATGATATAGAATATGACTACTCATTAAGTTCGATTAAGCATGTAGTTTCAAATAATCAAGATAGTCATAAAAATAGTTGAGCATGTATCTCCCAAAACATTATGAAAACAAGTAAAAGTAGGGCTATGAAACTCACATGGTAAAATGAGGCGTTGACAAAAGTGAGTACATCGAAATGTAGCGTGAATCTCGAAAATGACCTATTATGAATGATATGATATGTAATGAGTTGCAATGTAATGATATGCATGCATTTCAGTATGTTATTTATACCATTTGTGAGTTTTGAAAATGATACTTATCGTCGAAAAATACTCTTTGACGCCTTGACCATTCTTAAATTACTTTACAAGTATTTACGCCAAAATGTCATCCTACAATGGTTTTATAATGATTTATGGTGAAATTTTCACTTTTGTCGTAAAAAACAATGTCGTCGGAAATTTCATAAAAGTGACAAAATGGCTTTGAAAAACTAGTCGTAAAATGGTGTACGTCGATCGTTAGGAAACGAACTCGACGGTTTTGGAAAGTTTGTATCAAAATCTAGAAGTTTCGATTCAGAGTTTTCGACATAAAGGTCTCGATCATAAAGATAATAAGGGTTAAAGATGTTTATTTTGGCTAAAATGTTGGTTAAAATGAGTTTCGCCAATTTTAAACATCCATAAATAATTTATTACAACTCCGCTATACAAACGGTTGATCGTTTTGAAAAATATGCTTGGTGATCTTGATTTTACTAGAAGACATTTCGTTTCAAAAGTTCTACATCATAGTTAAAACAGTAGTCAACATGGTCATTTTAGTTACCGTAACACTTTATCTCGTAAAAATAATATAGTTTTTCTAAAAATAATAGTTACGGCAAGTTTATGAAAACGTGCATATCTTAGTCGTTTCAAATCCGTTTTCTACGTATTATATGTCCTTAGCTTCGTATCAAAGTATACTAATATATTTTTGATAAGTCGAAATAAATTGTAAAGCTTAGGACTCGTTTTTGACTCGAATAAAACAAAATTAGTATGCTGAAATTTCAGAAAAATATATATTTCGTCGTCAAACTTTAAAAATTCATAACTTCTTCGTTATAACTCCGTTTTAATCCGTTCAAGCGGCCACGGATTCGTTTTAAAGTATATTTTCTAAATATCAAGGCCAAAAATTCGTGCCTACTGTCGGATTTTCCAGAAAATCAAAACAAGAACAGAACACTTTATATACTTATCGAAAATAGTTTTTCTCGTACTAAACCTATTCCAATCCCTTCAAATCAACTCCAAAGCTATACTAATCCTACCATACACCTTCTTAGGGTGTCATGGGTTCCTAAACATCATCAAGACCAATATATACCAAGGGAATAATTATAGGATGACTTTATATATATATATTTCTAAAAATCATGTAAAATGGTATAACAACACAAGTCTTGCATGTTTGCTCCAAAATGAAGAGATAAATAAAAATGAAGATGAAATATGTAAAATGATAGAAATATGCTTACAAGTATTATGATGAGGTGCAAAGAACCAAGGTTTAGCCTAATCACTCTTGGTTTTTATTTCAAAACCTTATAAAGAGTGTTATCTAGATTGTGTTTATGCTTGAACTAAAAAAAATGATGATCCCTTGCTAACTCTTCTATGGAGGTCGGTTTTGATAGAGAAGAAACAAAGAGAGAAAGACTTTTTATCAACTTGTGAATTATTGAATGTGAGTGAATGAAAGAATTTGGTGAAGTAAGTATCTTACTTGTAGAAAAAAATCCAACAATAATTATAACCCCCTACCCTATGGCGGATTCTGTGGAGATGTTTCTTCAATATATTTTTTTTTTTTTATAATGTATAAGATTTGTAATAATTGTAAGTATAATGTACATGTAACATTACTTGTAAGATTTAATATACATTTGTGTATTTAAGGAAATTTTAGGTGAAAGTAATTTTTAATAGATCAAAGTAGAGTATAATGATATCATAAAATTGTAAAATAAATTCCTTGTGAAATTTGAGTGATAAAATAATTATCGTGTAGTTTTTAAGAAAACGTCGTAATAATATAAATTTAACGATTTATATACGAAATAAATTTCAAACACTAGGTAAACTCAAAATATAGTTTTATAAACTAAATGTAAGTATAAAATATATCGGGATCATTTTTAGAAGTAACGGATTAAATATTCAAAATAATAACTCACGCGATAACGTTTATTTAATATAAAATTACGCGTTTAAGGTGAAATGCAATGTCATGAATGAACTAACGTGATGCAAATGATGCTAATGAAATGTAGACTAGACTTAGTCTAAATAAAATGTTCGTGATGATATGATCATGAATTCGCCGCTAAACCATAAAGGTTACGCGAATTTGGAACACGCAAACCTAGTTTACGATAAATGTTGAAATGGTGAAGCATAAATTGTTTTGAGAAATGACCTGAAATTGCGAGTTGTCACAGCTTCCTGAGAGGGAACTTTCTTCTTTGGGGCAGGTTTCCTCATTGGGACATTCCTTTGACTCACTGTGCTTACTACACTTCCAGCACTTCCTCTTCTTGTTCTCCGAGTAGGTGTACTAGAAGGTTTTTCATCGAGATGACCAACTTTGCCTTCTTTTACTGCTACAAGATACCTTTTGTACGTTTCAAGCTTCTTGAGTTCTTTAGATAGAAGGTGATCAGCAGACACGGCACCACGCTTCTTAGTTGTCGATTCCTTGATTACGATAGAAAGGATAGGTTCGAACAACAAGTCGTGATTGTCGGGGTCATTGAGCCTCGTGGGGATATCGAGATTAAGTCCAAGTGCTCTCGGATCAAAAGCTTTGTGTATCGACATAGGGAATCTTTGAGCTAAGCTTCTTGTGAAATAGCATCATGTCCTCCCATATCGATGCTTGATTTCGATGTCCTTCTTATTGATCAAAGACCGTAAGATTTGCGGTTCCATGAGCTTTGGATGCTCATAACCACCGACACGACTTAAATGACTTGGTAATGATGATGTAGAGGGTTCTCCACGGTTGAGGAATGTTCTTAAGCTCCACGTGAGAATGCTTAGTAACAACCCAAGCTTCATCATAGCCAATGTCAAGAATAAATTGTAGAACTGTCTCTTGGTAGGTGTGCCAAAGAAGTCGGTTGGCTCGATTCGGGAATGAGAAGAAACGACCGTAAGTGCATGAGTGATGGTGACTTGTTTGTGGTTAAGTGTCACTTTGTCACGACACTTTGACTGTGATCCTCTCGCATAGAATTCGAATTGTTTGAATGTAGATTTCGATGCAGTTGCAGTGTGAGAGCATGTTACGGTATGGATGATTCCTTAGAATATCCACAGAATGAGACAAGAAGATTCAGAGCGGTGAGGGTTTCAAAGTCAACCCTAAGGTTATTCTTTCCAATCTTTCTCGGATAGCCATTTGGGAAGATATCGCAATAGTGAGAACCTCGGTGCATCCACATTCATTTGAGCGACCATGTCGTGATCTCAAATAACATTAGCCAAAGAACCAACATATCGAAAGACATAATGTTAGTCAACGAAGGTTTTATTATCTAGTTATTGAATGTACGTGTCAATGATTGTTCGAGTCCTAAGTCACTTGTTTGTCTAATAGTCTAATGACGCCGTGAAATGTTTAGTGAGTTAGTTAACTTTAAGTTTTAAAGTTTATGTTATCACTTATTGTTCACAACATATCAAGCGATTAAGTTTATTAGTGACATTATTGGATTTGTGGCGTTATGATTAGTTTATTTACAAGTTTGAACACGTAACAATTCATAATGAAGGTCAATCCGAGGCTTAAGCGTAGTTTTGGCAAAGTTAAGCGTGCAACAAGAATGACATACGCGTGAGCGAAAGCTTACGCGTGGGATCTAACTTCACGCGTAAGAAATGTTATGCGTGGGAAATAGGGACCTTATGCGTGGAGCTTACGGCGTGGCGTATAAGAACCTACGGCGTAAGGCTTACTCGTGAAGAGTAGACCTTATGCGTGGGGTTCTTGCTTCGCATATCCTTCACGAGGATACACGTAGTCCCATTGTAGAACCTTACGTGTAATAGTTATGCGTATAATTATTCTTACGCGTAACTTGACTACGCGTAGGGTAATCCTTATCGCGTAGAGAATCAAATGACCTTGATTCGAATTTTAAGCGTAGCAAGCACGAAATAAATTCATCAAATCATCAATATTAACACAAGAATACGTTTTATCAACAAATCATGGCATGAATCATTCGTTAAGCGATTCTGCCGTAAAAAGTCATACGCGTGAGGTCAAAACCCTAAGGGTTGAGAATTACACGTATGATTTCTAACCATGGGATTTGCACCAGACAAATTTTGGTAGGTCTAAGATGTTGTATGAGCTTATAGACAAAGTCTTAACATCTAATTCGTTGAGAATCAAAAATACCCAAACTTATGAACTTTAAACCCTAATTCCAAATTTTTAATCATTTAGAGTTTCTGGGTGGTTAATGACCTTGGATATCATCAATTCATCAACATATGAACATAACCCAACAATGTTTTTGATTAAAACACTTCACATTTGAAAATACCCAATTCGACTCAAGAACCCTAGTTTTCAAAAATTATCAATTCGTTTTTCTGGGTGGGTTTTGATGGTTAAAATGATATCATTGATTTTGACACTATCCATTTAACCACAAACACACACACAATGATTGTGTGTTCATACGCTTATGCGTAGAACACATAATCACGCGTAACAAAAGTTTTAGCCATAGGATTTACTGGAAATTCAAAACCTTAGCTTGTATTACTGTTAAGATCGTGAAAACACTTACAAAACGATGATCTAAAGCACGGATTTCTTGAATGAATCTTAGGCGTAGGATGTATAAGGTTGAAAGTAATAAATGTGAAGTTAGAAGTAGGTGGGAGGTGTTTTTATTTAAAGTAACTTTAAGATTTTGACATTTTTGGTCCCTCCACCTTTTCCTTTTTCAAACAAAGCCATTTAACTTCCATTTTGGTTACCAAACAAAGATTTTTAGGAAAGAAACATGACGAAACTCCCCCTCGACTTAAGAAAAATGATGAAAGGTTATTAATTTTAGTCCGAGGAGTGTCATTGAACCAGAAACTTCACCACCATTTATAAAAGAAACAACCGAAATATGATAACATGCAAGTACACAGATGTTTTGAAATAGTTAAATTTTTGTTTTCTCCCCCTCAACACTTGATCGGTAAAATACTGAATTTTGAAAGATTAAAGTGTTGACGAAAGAAATGTACTTGCCATGTTGAAAGAAAATTAGATTAGAAGAATATTTTGTTTTTATCGTGTTTTATATTTTTGTATTTTGTTTTGAAAAATTTATTTACAAAAGATGTTTTGGTGTTTGACAGGTTTTAAGACTATTTTAAGAGGTCACCCAATTCTCTTGAGTCAAACACCTCATACCAATCGGTGGATCACTCATTAAACCTAGCGGGAGGCAAGGCTTTGGTGAGAAGATCCGCCAATTGGTATTCGTACCCACAAAGTATAATTCAACGGTACCCTATTCTCGTGGTCCTTGATGAAATGATAGCGAAGATCGATGTGCTTTGATTTCGAGTCTTGAATCGAGTTGCGAGATCGCAATGGCACTCCGATTGTCGCAAAGACATCGGGATTCTCAAATACGTAACCATAGTCTTTGAGTTGTGTTCTCATCCATATGACTTGAGCACAACACGCGGACATGGCTACATATTCTCGCTTGGTGATGACAACGATGTACAATCCTCCTTCTTTGATTGCCAAGACACCGGTTTATCACCGAAATTGTAGAGCTCTGAAGTACTTTTCCTTGAGTCTAAGCATCCTGCGTGATCGGCGTCTGGCGATTAGTTCAAAACCGAATCCTTCGGATACCGGATCCCCAAGTTAATGGTTCCCTTGATGTATCGGAGGATTCTTTTAGCCTCGAGAGGTGGGTTTCAGCTTGGTCGCGATCGATAACGGGAGCATAGATAAGCGGCAAAGACAATATCAGTGTCGCTAGGCTGTTAGATACATGAGAGACCCAATAATACTTGGATTTGGTAGGGTCAACTAATTTCCATGTAAATCGACATCTAGCTTCTTGGTATGAGCCATTGGTGTGGCATAAGTGTCACAGTTGTCATTCCAAATTTGTTTAACGGTTCAAGGGCATATTTGGATGACTCAAGAAAATACCACGGGTGATTGATGAACTTGCGGTCCTAGAAAGAACGTGAGTTCACCCATCATGGACATTTCAAAACTTTCTTCATTAGTTTTGCAAAAGCGGTTGAAAACTTTTTATGTGTAGACCCAAAATGATGTCATCCACGTAAATTTGAACAATTAAGATATGTGCCCGTGATATTGTATAAAAGAGTTGGGTCAACCGAACCTTTGGTGAAATTATTAGCAATGAGGAAAGATGATAGCTTATCGCACCATGCCCGAGGGGCTTGTTTGAGACCATAAAGAGCTTTGTTCGGTTTGTAGACATGGTTCGGGCACTCGGATCAACGAATCCTTCGGGTTGGTGACATAAACCGCTTCTTTCAGGTTGTCCGTTGAGAACGCAGTTTTGACATCCATTGTAACACCCCAACCCGACAAGGGCGTAGTGTCACATTCGTGTCATATCAGAACATACAATTAAAATCTTTACAAGTTGAAGACTTAAAATAACATATCAAAATGAAATGAAATCTCCAAACAAAAGCTCTTCAAAATAAGTTCAAAATAATATGGTAACTAGGGTTGGCCCACTCAGATAATCCAACTCTCGACCCATCAAAGCCCATCTTCAAACCTAAGACCGCAGAAAAGAAATGCGGTGAGCTTAAAAGCTCGATGAATGATATAACAAAGCGGAAACTAAGCAGAATCGAAATATGAAATGAAACAGAGGAAACAATAACAATGTCGCAACGGAAAGGAAACAATGAGTCGATGAGGATTCCTGCGAAACACAATTATCTGAGATATCCGTATGAAATGATAATGAGGTGGACAAGGCACATAACACATTGATGACATATACGGAAGCACATCTAATAACCAGGCTTACAATAAATCAGGAAGTCAGAGTACATATAAGCCAAACGGAAGTCCAAAAGCTAGCGGAAGTAACTAATTAGAAAGTGAGCATGGCAATCACACAGGTCAAGTAACCCACAGTTAATGACGTCACAAATATCACAACATCAGAAATTCCATTAGTAGTCAAACATGGTAGCCACACGTATCAAGTATAAATTCAGCATGAACGCTATAATTGAATAAATTAAGACATAGCAGGGCAATTAAACAAGTTAACAAGCCGGACAACATAAGTTGAACCATTTATCCAATCCAACAGTAGCATAAACAGAATTGTAACCATGGCAGGTCAAAATAAGCAGATAAAGATACTAACGGATAGTCATAGTCCATGAGATTAACTGAACAATGTATAAACAGACAAAACAATCGATCAAACACTAGCATGGTCACCAAGAAATCGAGGATCACATAATGTGGAGATAACATATAATCGGATGACAACAGATGAATCATATAGTCACATATTAATCACATCATAGCAAAGAACGGTAGTCACATAAACACGTAAAAGCATAATCAAATTCAACAATCATATAATAACTTAAGTCACATAAGTGCGAGTAGCAGGCGGTCAATACAGTAATATGGTGCGTTGGGTAAGCAGATGGTACAATATAAGTATATCAACGATTGTAAGGGTTGTGAAATCTATCCCGAGCCAACAATGCAATGACAAGAATAACAATAGTGGCAATATGACCCGAAGAATCGGTAGTAACCATCGATTCGGAGGGTGACCTCGAATACCGCACAATAGGAGGAGACCTCGGTAACGGTGGAGTAGCTAGCTCGGTCCGTGAGGGTGTATTGCACACACGCACCACATCACTATAACGATATATATCAAGAATAATACAATACGGATCTAGGATGCATCCATATCCCCATGCGAACAAGTTAGTGGCCATAACAATATATCTCGAGCTCATAATCGAGATATGAAAGGGACGGTGTGTAACATCACCAGTACACACTGGAGTCATGCCATTGGTGCATCAATGACACGGTCATGGTACCTCCATGACTAGTTAACGATATTTGGCTGGTATAAATCAAGGGTCAAACAATATCCACAAGTAGCAATATATATCACCATCATAATCGGAGGTTCAATATCGATGAGTCCACAAGTCAATGTTCATAGCGATAGTTCAATATTAAAGTCTAATATCAAAGGTTCGAATGAGGGTTCAATAACATAGGTTCGGTAACACCGGTTCAATAACAGAGGTTCGAAGAAGAGGGTCAATAGCAATGGTTCGATATCATAGGGTCAATAGCAAGGAATCATAGCAACGAAATATCATAAGCGAATGAAGTCAAAGGATCAGAAAGTCATGAGAAATCCCTACTGAAAAGGGATAGAATATCTGTACCTTAACGCCGATGAAAGTAAAGCAAACGAATGAATGAACATGAAGACACAACGTTACGTCTCCTTCAACGAATCTACACGGATTACGATTTGTTTAATACTTAATAGCTCATTTAAGTCATAACGGTTTAATCGTATTAATATTTTTAGAGTTATAAACGTATCCTCATTTTTAGTAATGGACGGAATTAAAATATTTAGGGTAATAATTATTAATTAGCCAACTTAGGGGTTACAAATGACAAATGGTAAATTTAAAGGTTTAATATGATAATATAGCAAAGTTGGAGGTCAATTGTGATAGATCCCAAAAGTGACAACATATTATAGTTTAAGGTTTACTAAGTAAATTCCTTTACTAATATATCATGCATGTGCAAAAGTTCAAAACATAATATTATATATCGGTCAAATATGTATGTCAAAGAGTTTCAAAACAATAATATATAAATGAAAGCATGTTGGAGGGGTCCATTTCACTTGATAAATTTGTGTGTATACGCATGATTTCATGCAGCCATATCATGTGTTGAAATCTTATTATTTGTGTGAAGCATGCATTCAAGAAAGAGGTCCACCAGTTATAGAATATAGGGTATCTCATTAGATATTTTATGTGATAACATATGTCAATTTGTGTGATGGTTTAAACGAGTAACATGCAAGATCAGTGGGTTCAAAAGCAGATTAATATCAAGGTCCTTAGCATGTATTTATTCGATATATATGGTTCTATTCCGTGATTTTATGACTCCTATATCATTGATTTTCTTAGCCATGTTTTAGCAATTTATGTTACACGTTATATGTCATGAATCATGCGCATGGAAGGAGTAACAAGACACGACCGTATTCGAAAAGCAGAAGGAAAACAACATGATAGCGTTACCTTTCTTTGTGAGCGAAAGAAAAACAAACGAAGGAGCTAAGGGTTTTAAACCCCACGACAAGAAATTTCTTATCACAGCCTCCCTTGGCTTATATAACCCACGACAGCAGCATGTATAAACCCAGAACCAAAACCAATCGATACTCGTAGCAACCACGTGAATTTCAGCCCTTTCATGCACCTCGAATCACCCTTTCCTTGAAGCCTTTTGTCGACAGAAAAAATGAATATGGAATGGAGTTGTGTTGCCGTTACTTTATTAGAATTATTAAGGTTCCTCATTTTTATTATTTTAAGGTGTACATTGAATGAGATATGGTGACTTTTTAAAAAGGGTTGGAGCATGCAGAAAAGCCACAATTTCAGGGATTAGGTGTGAGTTGAAACAGTATTTTTTTCAAAGGCTAAGTCAATGTGCATCGATCTTCCAAGATTTAGTTTGAAAGTTTGTATATTTTGTTCATATTATAAAGTATATGGTACAAGCAACGTGTTATAAACATTTTATTATAAGTATAAGCTTTATCTTGATCTTACAAATATAAATTTTTAAGTTAATTTTTAACGTACTTAATGAGTTGTGACGTTTTACGGATTTCCACAATAAGAGTATCATGGTCTTTTAACGTGTTCTCGATTTTTGGGTTTTACAACTCTTCCCCTCTAAAAGAAAAATTTTCGTCCTCGAAAATTGGGATCGCAAAGGTATACAGAGACGTACAAATTTAGGGTAGACGCAGTAATTCATAGTCTCACACAGTGTATAACGATTTTGGTTCCAAAACGTACAAAACTTACACGTAACAGATGTCGATGAAAATCTTGCAAAGAGGTACGATATTTTTAACGGTCTTGAACAGTGACCCCAACGGTCGTGAACAGTACCCTAACGGTTAGTTTTTCTTTTTATAAATACCCCATTTTAATCCTCATTCTACCATACTAACTTTTGTTCCTAAATTTCTCCTATCATAATTCAAAATGCCGCATCTTATCACTATTGTCGCGATCATGTATGTTGTAGCCGTCGCTATCTATTTGGCAATCGCCCCAAATGAAGAAGGTTATGAGTATATGATCGGAATCTTGGTGGTCCTAACTCCAATCGTGGTCCTAGCGGTTGGCGTCGATATATTTTGGAGGTAATAGAAAGTGTTGTACGCATAAGTGTTAGTAATGGTGATAACCAATGTGTTATGACAAATCCATTTGTGTTCTTCACTTATCGATCTATGTCTCTTAACATTTTATTTATCGCACTCAATAACTTTTTTTTTTTTTTTTTTTTTTTTTATTCTTGTATTACAGTATTCATGGTGTTGCATCCGGTTGTGAGTCTTGCGCTTGTGGGTGTGGTGGTGTTTTTCGTTAGCTTAGTGGGTCAACCGCTCAACGATTCCATTCCCTACTTGGTGGTCTTTGTAACATTAGCTCTACCGTTATTGATTGTATCGTTATGTATTAATATTTATGGATTTTAGTGAGATTTACGTTATTTGTGCTTTTCCATACATTTTTGTGAATTCTTGTGATCCTCGAGTTTGTACTTATATCATTTCAGATACAATTTAGTCTACTTATTTATAATTCATTATTTACATAGAGAGGCGTCCAAAAGAAATATAAACTTATGGTTCAGTGATTTGTAAAGAGGTACAGAATTCCAATCGAACATGAGGAGTGACAAATAACGGATATAAGTCCTAGTCCATTCACGTACCAACCCCAGGAATTTCCCAAGATGTCGTATGATTTCAATAAGTTCAGATTATATGATCTCGGTATTATCACGTTGATCAGGCGTCATAATACTTGCATCACATAACAAGTTCTTATTGTCATCATATTCTGCCTCGGGCCATGGTAAACCACATAACCGATATCACCACAAAACAGATAACATACAGGTAGCAAGCAATATACCAAAGCAGACCAGATCACATACATACAACATAAAATGCATCAGACCAACTTACCATACCATAAAAGAGAGAAGGCCACTAACATGCTAGAAACGGTTCCTCGTGACTCATTACTGACGATCCGGATATAAAGCTGAGATAATACCAAAATGATAAATGATAAAACTTCACGATTCAAACTGAGTTCTGAACAACTCAAAGAGAAGTAATACCGATCAAAATCACTTAGCAAAATATCAAACCGTCTCAAAACGCGTGACAGACAAATCGGAGTAACACGAGTCGCGCTCAATCGAAGTGGATGAACCTTCTCAGCCACTAGTTGAATCTTGTCTCCATCTTTGCGCCTTTGGTTGGTCCGTCGACTCCTCCAAGAAACACCACGGTGTCTCGATGCAGGCGATCGGTGCGGCTTTTGCTTCTGAACCTCTCTAGCTCAGAACTGCTGCGAAGCGGTCGGCACCATGATCTTCAGCTCCACGGTAGTTTCTATCTAACGATCGACAATGGAGGTGCGAGGACAAAATAACAAAATTCGATGCGAGAAGAGGAAGGCCAAATCAGTGAAGACAAACGAATATCAAAGTCAAATTAGAACGACAACTAAAAGGAATCGGAAGAGATCAGAACAGACGGAAGCCTAATGTCTACCCAGTCCTCACGGGTCAATCCTAAGGTCAACAAGATTTAAACTCGCTCGATACCATAATTGTAACACCCCAACCCGACAAGAGCGTATGTCACATTCTGGTGTCATATCAGAACATACAATTAAAATCTTTACAAGTTGAAGACTTAAAAATAACATATCAAAATGAAATGAAATCTCCAAACAAAAGCTCTTCAAAATAAGTTCAAAATAATATGGTAACTAGGGTTGGCCCACTCAGATAATCCAACTCTCAGCCCATCAAAGCCCATCTTCAAACCTAAGACCTGCCGCAGGAAAAGAAATGCGGCTGAGCTTAAAAAGCTCAGTGAATAGATATAACAAAACGGAAACTAAACAGAATCAGAAATATGAAATGAAACAGAGGAAACAATAACAATGTCGCAACGGAAAGGAAACAATGAGTCGATGAGGATTCCTGCAGAAACACAATTATACAGATATCCAGAAGGAACAGATAACAGAGGTGGACAAGGCACATAACACATTGATGACATATACGGAAGCACATCTAATAACCAGGCTTACAATAAATCAGGAAGTCAGAGTACATATAAGCCAAACGGAAGTCCAAAAGCTAGCGGAAGTAACTAATTAGAAAGTGAGCATGGCAATCACACAGGTCAAGTAACCCACAGTTAATGACGTCACAAATATCACAACATCGAAATTCCATTAGTAGTCAAACATGGTAGCCACACGTATCAAGTATAAATTCAAAGATGAACGCTATAATTGAATAAATTAAGACATAGCAGGGCAATTAAACAAGTTAACAAGCCGGACAACATAAGTTGAACCATTTATCCAATCCAACAGTAGCATAAACAGAATTGTAACCATGGCAGGTCAAAATAAGCAGATAAAGATACTAACGGATAGTCATAGTCCATGAGATTAACTGAACAATGTATAAACAGACAAAACAATCGATCAAACACTAGCATGGTCACCAAGAAATCAGAGGGATCACATAACAGGGAGATAACATATAATCGGATGACAACAGATGAATCATATAGTCACATATTAATCACATCATAGCAGTAAACGGTAGTCACATAAACACGTAAAAGCATAATCAAATTCAACAATCATATAATAACTTAAGTCACATAAGGGTACAGGGTAACGGGCAGTCAATACAGAATATGGTGCGTTGGGTAAACAGATGGTACAATATAAGTATATCAACGATTGTAAGGGTTGTCGAAATCTATCCCGAGCCAACAAGACAAAGACAAGAATAACAAGAGGTGGCAACAATGACCCGATGAATCGGTAGTAACCATCGATTCGGAGGGTGACCTCGAATACCGCATACAATAGGAGGAGACCTCGGAACCGATGGAGTAGCTAGCTCCCATCCGTGAGGGGTGTATTGCACACACGCACCACATCACTATAACAAGATATATATATCGAATAAGACAAGATGCATCTAGGATGCATCCATCGCCCTGCGAGTAAGCAGTAGTGGCCATAACAATATATCTCGAGCTCATAATCGATAACGAAAGGGACGTGTGTAACATCACTCGTACACACTGGAGTCATGCCATTGGTGCATCAATGACACGGTCATGGTACCTCCATGACTAGTTAACAGTATTTGGCTCGGGTATAAATCTGAAGGGTCAAACAATATCCACAGTGTAGCAATATATATCAGTCATCATAATCAGAGGTTCAATATCAGTAGTCCACAAGTCAATGTTCATAGCAGTAGTTCAATATTAAAGTCTAATATCAAAGGTTCGGTAACAGAGGTTCAATAACATAGGTTCAGTAACACTGGTTCAATAACAGAGGTTCAGTAACAGAGGGGTCAATAGCAATGGTTCGATATCATAGGGTCAATAGCAAGGAATCATAGCAACGAAATATCATAGCGAATGAAGTCAAAGGATCGAAGTCATGAGAAATCCCTTACCGAAAGGGATAGAATATCCGTACTTTAACGCCGATGAAAGTAAAGCAAGCGAATGAATGAACATGAAGACACAACGTTACGCCTCCTTCAACGAATCTACACGGATTACGATTTGTTTAATACTTAATAGCTCATTTAAGTCATAACGGTTTAATCGTATTAATATTTTAGAGTTATAAACGTATCCTCATTTTTAGTAATGGACTGGAATTAAAATATTTAGGGTAATAATTATTAATTAGCCAACTTAGGGGTTACAAATGACAAATGGTAAATTTAAAGGTTTAATATGATAATATAGCAAAGTTGGAGGTCAATTGTGATAGATCCCAAAAGTGACAACATATTATAGTTTAAGGTTTACTAAGTAAATTCCTTTACTAATATATCATGCATGTGCAAAAGTTCAAAACATAATATTATATGTCGGTCAAATATGTATGTCAAAAGAGTTTCAAAACAATAATATATAAATGAAAGCATGTTGGAGGGGTCCATTTCACTTGATAAATTTGTGTGTATACGCATGATTTCATGCAGCCATATCATGTGTTGAAATCTTATTATTTGTGTGAAGCATGCATTCAAGAAAGAGGTCCACCAGTTATAGAATATAGGGTATCTCATTAGATATTTTATGTGATAACATATGTCAATTTGTGTGATGGTTTAAACGAGTAACATGCAAGATCAGTGGGTTCAAAAGCAGATTAATATCAAGGTCCTTAGCATGTATTTATTCGACATATA
This sequence comes from Chrysanthemum lavandulifolium, assembly GCA_022545495.1. Classification (NCBI taxonomy): domain Eukaryota; kingdom Viridiplantae; phylum Streptophyta; class Magnoliopsida; order Asterales; family Asteraceae; genus Chrysanthemum; species Chrysanthemum lavandulifolium. Next base: position 24,241,323 of record CM040241.1, on the reverse strand, counting down.
TATGGTTCTATTCCGTGATTTTATGACTCCTATATCATTGATTTTCTTAGCCATGTTTTAGCAATTTATGTTACACGTTATATGTCATGAATCATGCGCATGGAAGGAGTAACAAGACACGACCAGATTCAGAAAACAGGAAGGGAAAACAACATGATAGCGTTACCTTTGCTGTGTGAACGAAAGAAAAACAAAACGAAGGAGCTAAGGGTTTTTAAACCCCACGACAGCAGCCCTTATCACAGCCTCCCTTGGCTTATATAACCCACGACAGCAGCATGTATAAACCCAGAACCAAAACCAATCGATACTCGTAGCAACCACGTGAATTTCAGCCCTTTCATGCACCTCGAATCACCCTTTCCTTGAAGCCTTTTGTCGACAGAAAAAATGAATATGGAATGGAGTTGTGTTGCCGTTACTTTATTAGAATTATTAAGGTTCCTCATTTTTATTATTTTAAGGTGTACATTGAATGAGATATGGTGACTTTTTAAAAAGGGTTGGAGCATGCAGAAAAGCCACAATTTCAGGGATTAGGTGTGAGTTGAAACAGTATTTTTTTCAAAGGCTAAGTCAATGTGCATCGATCTTCCAAGATTTAGTTTGAAAGTTTGTATATTTTGTTCATATTATAAAGTATATGGTACAAGCAACGTGTTATAAACATTTTATTATAAGTATAAGCTTTATCTTGATCTTACAAATATAAATTTTTAAGTTAATTTTTAACGTACTTAATGAGTTGTGACGTTTTACGGATTTCCACAATAAGAGTATCATGGTCTTTTAACGTGTTCTCGATTTTTGGGTTTTACATCCATTTGAAAGACCGTCATATTCATATGAGCATGAACGCGAAATATCCGAAACGACCTCAAGACGAGCAACCGGAGCAAAAGATTCTTCAAAGTCTATTCCTCTTCCCGACGATAGCCCTTAGAAACTAGACAAGACTTGTTTCGGATGGCGCCCTTCAAAGATCAATTTGTTTTCCAAATCCATTTTGACCAATGACGTAGACCCTGTTGGTCTTTCAACCAGTTCCCATACTTCAAGACGTTTGAATTGGTTGAGTTCTTCTTGCATGGATTCAATCCGATTGTCTTTTGTCATTGCGTCTTTAATGTTTTTAGCTTCGATTGACGACGGTGGAGTGCAATAAATGCAATGTTCACCATACGTGTGAAGACGTTGTCTCGTAACAACCGGTTGATTTGGGTTGCCAATAATATTAGCGGAGGATGGTCTTTTGTCCATCGATGTGTAGAGGTTGATGTTGGTATACATTGTGCGATTCGAGGATTCAAATGGTTTGTTGACGATTCTGCGACGCCCGTGCGCGATCTCATTAGCAAACGGGTTAAAGAACGCATTTGGATCAAAATCTGCAGGTCGGGTACTTCATTCGAATATCATCACCGGTTCATCATTATTGGAGCGTTTTGTTCAATCTGTTGTGTGGAGTCAATGATGTAGGTGCATCTTCAACGATGAGTTGTTGTAGTAGGTGTATCGGTATTGGAATATTATCGGGTTGTGCGGCTGAAACAGCGGATACACACGAGCACGTTCATCAATATCGCCACCTTTGAGCAGTGAGCAAATAACCTTTCCATTTGTTGACGAGTGAGTGGGGGCTTTGTTCGGTGATGATGGGGTTGAGGAAGTTTAAACGGTTGTGACCGGGTTCTAAGTCGTTATACTCGAAGCCATCTCGTGAGTTCATCAAAATGAGCATGAATCGTTTCCATCACTGTTTTGTACGACGATTCCGATCCGTAACCTTTAGAATTCTCACAATATCCAATAAAGACTCCAATGTCGGCTTTGGCTTTGAGCTTTCAAAATCATCACGATCATTATTCGGATAGCAAAGGGATCCAAATACATGAAAGTGTTTGAGATTCGGTTTATGGTTGTGGACAAGCTCGAAAGGTGTTTTGTTGTGGCGTTTGTGATCATAGAACGGTTTTGAGTATAGCATGCATGATACGGCTTCACGCACAAGTAATCTGGAAGTTTAGCATTGATTAACATTGTTCTTGCGCTTCCACTAACGTTCGGTTTCGTCTTTCAACAACTCCGCTTTGTTCGGTGTACGCGATAGATGTTTGATCTTTGAATTCCCACTTTCTCATAGAATTCACAAGGGTTTGGTTAACAAATTCGGTTCCTTTGTGCGTTTACGATTAGCTGACGGTGTTGCGGAGTCGAACTCATATTTTTGTGAGAAAGGTGATGATCATTTGTGGAGCTTGGTCTTGCTTCAAGAAAGTAGACCCAAGTCCATCGTGAGTAGTCATCAACAATTACTAAGATGTAGCGTTTGCCATTGATCGCTTGCACGCGATCGGGCCACACAAATCCATGTGAAGAAGATGAAGCACATCTTGAGAGTTGTGTTCCACCTTTGAAGGAAAATGAGCACGAGTGCTTTTTCCTTGTTCACAGTGAGCAAAGGTGATATTTTGAATACCGGAATCGTGGGAGACCTTCAACTAGTTTGTGTCGAGCAAGGTTGGTGATGGTTTGAAAGTTTAGATGTGAGAGCGATGGTGCCATAGCCGAATTTTGTTGATGTTGCCTTTGAAAGTAAGCGGATGGGAGATGAAGCAACCATGTCTTGCATAGAGATAGTGTAGAGACTAGAATTACGCGAGCGGACATAAGGTCATTTCCTTGTAGATCACGAATGAAACAAGTTTTCTCCGGAAAGCAACCTCCAAATCTCCATCACAAACCGACTAACCGAGAACAGTTATGACCGAGGCCTTCCACATAGTAAACCCTGCTGATTTCGATGTTCTATTGACATAATCTCCAGTAGCCCATGATAGTCGCAGTGATCATTCCGAACTCGACGGTGCCAATGAACTTTGCAATAAAGTTTGATAACAGTTTAAGGTTTCTGTCATGTGTCGAACATCCGCTATCAACAATCAGAGAATGATCATATCACCGTGATTACGCACGCATTTGGCGACGGATGGAATAGAAGTAGATGTGGAACCCGAAATGTTAGAGGGTTCGAAGCGGATATATGAGACATGCACACATTAATGACTTTAGGCATCTATTTAAATCTAGTGTGTTATATATCCATTTCGCCATCTATAACTACTCTTTGCTTTAGTCTTAGTGAATGCACTAGGTGGTACTACATTCTTAGGAGGTGAAATCGAGCTACGATGTGAGAATGTTTGCCTTAGAATCTAAAGAAGGCGGTCTACCAAGCACGACTTAGAATGATTAGTGGGCCTAGAGGTATTCGATTCTTAGGATTCCGTAAATGAGAGATTATAGCTTTAGCAACACATTTGTCATGACAATCGAATTCATACTTTTACGACAAATAACACAAGGTGCATCGATGAATATCAAAAGTGCTTAAGGTTTAGCATTCGTTACATCACTATTTCTATTACATTTGCCGACGCAACATCTATAGTGGAAGCAACGTGAGTCTTATTCATATTCCTAGGGTGTTCTTCTACTTTAGCATTCCTTATTGATCTTTTCTTAGGTCGCAACTTCCTATTCTTGATTGAGTGCTCTAGGCTGTGAAGTCTGGACATTTGGAAAAGACATAACTATTCTGTTTCAAGAGAATGAAGCACGTTAGCAACTTGTAATTTGGCAAGAGAGATTCTAGGTTCTCGATTACTAAGTATTACGGTGCTAATCTCTTAATGATGGTTAGCGGAAGTTGTTCATACTTTCCTAACATTTCTCTTAACTTAGAGATAGTGTGAATCAAATCTTGATTTTCGAGCGAATATTACCAAAGAAAATTCATGACTTCTCTAGTGTGAAAGATAGTGATCAAGTTCGTTTGATGCTTCATGTCGAGTCTTATTGAGTAAATCAAATATGACACCATATTCTGTTTAACTTTACAAGTTCTTGTTCATATTTTGAGATTTGACTTTTCAAAGACACGTTTTGATCATCCAGTTGCTCAATTTTAGGATCGAAGATTTTGCCCTCAACCGGCGATTTTCTTTTGAAAACTAAGTTGATGATTGTGAATATCTTTTCACACCAATGAAGACGACGTTTTGCATTGTAAAGTTCGTTAAGTAATTGTTTATTTTCAGCTTTTAAAGACTCGATCCGGCACATTATCGGTATTCTCAACATTACCACAGAGTCAACGATGTCGGCAGAGATATAATCGATGCATGTGGCAAAGAATAGAATAACACAACATTATGGATATCAAACGGATAACATCTTCCAAGAGTCGATCAACATCTTTTCTCAAGAGTTTCTTTTACGTTTAGTATTAGAAATAGATGTTTGGTTTTCTCAAAATGACCTTCATCCGAAAACGACCTTCATCACTCCAAGTTCCTTATGAAAATCCTTTTCCCAAGCTAATGCACAACTTTTCAAATTTTTAACGTTAGGTAAAAGATGTTTCGAAAAATGTCTCTTTGTTCTCGCGCGAGACGATTGAAAATGATCAATTTTGATTTCGAGCGATATTCTATCTCATGTTGTAAAATTTTGAGGTCACCATGAAAATGTCAAAATATCGAAGAATTTTTCGATTTTCGTGTTTTGAGTTTACTTCACCGATGGAAGGTAAAGGACCATAAGTTTGTGCATAATCGGTTGGGGATTAACATTAGAAGACTCGGGTGTTTTGATGATAACCCTTGGTGTGTTAGAAGAATCGTTGGTGTGACGAAGTGACCGGTTTTGAATAATTAAAAGGTTTGTTGTAAACAATGCTTTTAATTTTGATAGACTCTCGCCTTCGCATCTAATTCCTCTTGACGATGGTATTCAACAACACTCATAACAAGATCATTAATTTTATATTCTCGACTTTGAAACTTGTGTTTGGTTTGAATGTTTTAGTGAAAGCTTTGGTTTGTAATCGCTAGATTTGGTCCATATCCTTTTGGATTGGGTTTTAACGTAAACTTTTCAATAGTCATATCGATTCACCATGTTTGTAAACAACTATTTTAAACTCTTTGATTTTGTTTTGCAAGTCGATAATTTCTTCAAGAAGGTCATCTACCCGATTCGTTGAATGCTTTTGTATGCGGAGAACTGTTTTGACAAGTTAACAACTCGACCTTAGCTTTTGATTTTCCAAGGTGAGGCGTTAATTTGCTTTTTATGTTCATGTTTCGATTGTTCTATTTCGACAACAAAGCATTCTTGAAGCGGCTAGATCACGATCCGTCTCTAAATATTTTTCGCTTTGATGAGATTTAGCAAAGCGGCTTCAAAACCTTTTCACGGTTTTCTTGAGTTTTAAAAAGTGGAGTTGCATTTGTAAGCATTCAAAATCCTTGGTTAACGATGCATTTTGCTTTTAAGTCCTTATTTAATGCATAACATTCCTCCATTTTGATTTGATGGTCTTGAATTAAACGAGCAAAATATGGATGAGGCATCATTCGGCTTGTTCAACGTGAGACACAACATGATCATTATTTAGATCCTCAAGTACAACCACGGAGTCAATTTGATTATCAAAGGAAACCATAAGGTCATCTTGATCGTCAAATGTAACTACTGAGGTTAACTTGAAAATCGTCGAAATGAGATGTAGATGACTCATTTTGAACAAATCGATTCGCTACGGATTCGAGATATTGGCGGAGATATTAGTTCGAGATATGATGATGGTTTGTTCGGTACACGAGACAAGCCATCGTTGTCATACATCGGGCCTGTTTCACTCATGTGTAACTCATGCATAGCCATCAACATAACAACCGCATTGGCACGCAAGTCCTCCATATCATCATCCGAGTCTGCATCCGCCATAAAGCTCATTCTTTGTTTGTGAGAGATCCACCACTTCATCCTTAAGAGCCAAAGAAGAGCCTCTTTGAAATAAGCACCGCCCCTAGTCCTTGGCTTTGGGCATGCATTAGCCAGTGTCCCTTCTCATTGCGGTTGTAGCATCAAGACCATTCAACCCATTCTCGAGCATTTCCTGTTCCACCACTTGAGCTCATTGGTATTCCTACCCATAGCATTAAACCCTTGACCACCTCCCATTTGACGACCATAACCACGATTCGAACTTCAACTCGTCCATTGTTCACAACACCGATTTCGTGTATTGGATGAGGAACGGATAGGATTGTTGGATTTGTTTGTATAACGGCTAAAAGCATTAGCAATCATAACAAATCCTCGTTGCAATGCTTCGAACGGATCGGATTCCTCATTAGTTTGACTATGAAGTGCTTGATCATTGTTGTTGTTGTAAGGAACCAATTAATTTTGTTGAGGTTGCTGTGATTGATCGTTTGGTGTTACCGAGGCGCTTGGTTGAGTTGCTTGTTGAGGAGGATAACTTTGTTGAGCATATAAGGCAAGTTGTTGATTTTCCGGATGTGTGGGTGGAGCAATTTGAGCACGGAGAATCCTTTCCGATCAACTTCCTTTTCATGAGGCTTCAAGTAATCGTACAACAATCCATATGTAGAATGATGCATATTCTTCGCAGACGAAGAAAAATGACATACTTCTCCCATTCGTGACCAAGACTACTCGTGAACTTAGTATTCACCGCAATTCTTGGCATGATGATGTTGTGTTTATCCAAATCATTGATGATGTCAAAACGATGATGATAGGACTCTAGTGTCTCTCCGTGTTCAATCATGAAGTGTTCATAAGCCAAGTAAATTTTGGATTCCAAATCCTCGATTGAGTACCGTTCCTTCCATAAGAAGGCGAATATGATCCCACATTTTCGTGCGTCTTTTGAGCATCAACACTACGAAGAATTGGGTTTGGTAATCCTAAGAGGATATATTCCATTGCAAGTTCATCCGCTTCATAGTGGAGAAGCTCTTGAGGATTCAAGTCCATGTGATAGCAATGTTCGCTTGTTCATCTCTTGGTGGAATGGCATTCGGATCTCCTGCACAATGACGAGAGGCATCTCAAATGGACCTTCCAAGATAACCTTCTTTAAGAACTTTCCATGTGGCTTCTTCGGATCACAAAACCTAAAGAACCTTATCACCCATTGATCGTAGTTTCCGGAGTGAGCATTGGAGGTCTATCAAGTGATCCACCTCATGAATTGATTGTTGGTCGCTTAAAGCTTCACATCTTTGCAAACCAAGTGGGTTCCTTCATAGTGTTCCTTGATGGATGTTGATTGAAATCATTTGTGTAGGGTTGAACTTGAAGACTTGGTGGTGGTTGAACCATTTGTGGTGGGGGAATTGCACCAAGTTGTGGAGTATGTTGTTGATTAAATTGTTGTTGATAAATTGCTTGTTGTTGATTCCATTGTTGATGTTGTGGACTTAGTTGTTGTTGTCGTTGAGGATAAGTGTAAGGAAATAGTTAGAGTATGGTGGTTGAGACATGTTGAAAACTTGTGTTGGTAAAATGGATCTTTGTAGTCGAATGAACCTTTGATGAAGAAGTATCCTTAGGCGAGAAATCACAATAGACAAGTAGCACTTATGCGTAAAAACACCAAAGTTACGCGTAACAATTAGAAGTTCTGCGTGAGAATTTAGCTTCTGCGTAAGTAAGGAAAAAGACGCTAAAGTTATGCGTGACAAAAGTTAGGCGTGAAAGTTAGGCGAGGATTATCTTATCGTAAGACTAGGCTTAGGCGTAAGAAAATCTTATCGTGGGATTTCTGGCGTAGCTTATGCTTATGCGTAATTTTAGGGTTTTATCCCAAGTGATCTTTACACTTCACAGGCAAAAGATATCCAAAGTCGACGTATTTTCGTGCTTATCCAAGCAAGAAAATACGGAGTAAACCAAGAAAACGAAGATTAAACCAAGGAAATACTTACGCTTAGTTTTAGGGTTTCACTACGCCGTAGATCTACTCAGAAATTGGATATTGCTCAAAGATGTTTCTAAACCAGTTTTTGTGTGATGAAATAGCTTCAAGATCACCAAATAACACAAGGATGTGAAATTTGTTGAACCAAACCTTCTAAAACATTTACGCGTAGAACTATACCCACGAATAAAAACTAGCTCAAAAACAATGATCCACGCATAAAGTTTCAAACTTTTTGCCAAAAACAAGTATTTTAACACCTTAAAACGTTTAAAGTACAAGAATCTTGGATTAAAAAGTGTAAAAACAAGTTTTTAAGCGAAGCAAAGATAAGTTATCTTTACGCGTAAGACCCAAAACCAAAATCTTCAAAACAAAAGTGTGCACCCAACTATTTGGCGATTGATACCACTGTTAGGTCACTAGTTTTACAAACACAAGTAATATAGAAAGAGATAAGGCGATTGAACAAGCAAACCAAACACACACACACAATATTAAGGACGGTTATGCGTAGGTATGTGAAAGAGAGAATAACTTGAAAAACCAACCTTCAAATGAAGGTTTACAAGAGTATTTATAGGAGGAAAGCTAGGGCAACACTCCTAGTTTCCATCCTTTCCTTAATGGACTAAGTCCTAGGCTCATGGGCCTTCTACACAAGCCTAAGGCTAATTACAAACATAAAGACCATAATAAAGCTAACTATTACATATTAATTACTAACACTTTATTACGGTTTAGGAGTGATTCCAACACGAGTCTAGCTACAAGACTTATAAATAAAGAAAAGCGCTTCGTGGGAGGCAACCCATGCTTAATTGTTTGCTTTTTTGTGTGTCATATATCTTTTCATTGTTGTTTGTTCTCATGTTTGACTTGGTAAAAATGCTTTATTTTGCCTTTAACCTCGTCTTAATTACATATAAAGGTATTTTACAAAAAGATAAGTGTAGGGAAGATTACATACGTTTTTCAAGAACGTGAACATGAGAATTACAATTGTTGAAATTGATATATATGTGTGTTTGTTAGAGTCAAATGCTTGTATCGAGTCATAATGGATGTTTTGCAAGATTTTTTCCAGGTTTTAAAGATGTAACTTTTTCTAATTTTTCCGAAAAACCAGCAGACCGCTTCTATCATGACAACTGACGTCGCAGATTAAAGCGACAACGTCAAGTCAAGGTAAACAACTTATACAAAAAATTTCGTTTTATGTGCTCTATATAAATTTTTGGAAATTCTCAGATCTTAATGTTCCAGAAAATCTGCAAACATCCATCCCACAAGCATTATATCCTAGTGTAGTTGTGTCATATATAGTTTTACCACCGATTTTACGAGAAGGTTTCGTCTGTTTTCTTAAAGTGTGCAGGTTATATTTGGCAAGAAGAAGAAACTCAACATTAAATGAAGCTTATCACGTATACATTCTTTTTGGGAAAGAATTTAACCACAACTTCACTCGGATCCTACCGAGCTAATCAGGGGAGTACTAGTTTCTTTCTCTTTTACTTACCTTCCTTTATCATAACTTTGATACTTTCGGGGAACATTGGGGACAATGTTCAGTTTAAGTGTAGGGAGGGAGAATAAAACGGGAACTTAGAAACTATGCTTATCCTTGATTATTTGTCTTGTCCTTGGGTCATTGGTGTAATAAACTATGAGAAATATTTGTTAGGGCAATTTTAGCACCAAATTTAAATTTTTTATGACATGTACGAGCTAAAACTTTAGTTTTAATAAAGCGTCTCGTGGATAGGAGTAATATGACTAGCACAAAAACCGTTTACCACTCAATTCCACCCCAAAAATGTGAGGTTCGCCCCTAGATCTTTAGGAATAAAGCAACCACCTTTAATGCTTAGAGAGTGTACCAGTAGTATAATAGATTTTAGAACTTGTTTTGTGATGCATTCCGAGATCGCTAGTGAGACTACACTTGTGTAGTTAGGAATAACTAAATGATAAGAGGCATTAGGATAAACCTTGTTTGAAACCTGTATTATAATTACTTCTTCCACATCGGTCGAGTAATTATGCCACACCCTTGAGATGTACTCATCTTTAGTACACGATACCCCTAGTTAACCCCTCAGAGCCTATCCTTTTCGCGGTTATCGTGATGTTTCCGTTTTCCAGAATATCAATTGTAACATATTGGATTTCACAAACACACTAAACCACAAGATCAAGTAGGCGTATAAGTGATGTTTTAGAGAGAGAAAGTTAGAGGTTGGTAACTTTAGTGAAAGAAAGAAAAATCTTATTATGAGCTCCAACTCTCTACCTTGCAGGTAGAGAGTATTTATAGTTCTTACATAAATCACCAACTACGGGCTGTGGATCAGGCATACAGTGGGTAAAGACCCATCCGTCCTCCACGGTGTTACTTAAACTAAATACTACTTAACTTATAATAATCTACGACTACGAGCATTCTAATGATTACATATACTTGAGGTGACTGACTCTTTAATAAATGGATTTACTAAATCCTAACAATCTCCCCCTAAGGGAGGTCACCTCAAACACATCTTAAAATTATATTGAATATAAACAGATATTACATTCTAAATTGTTCTTGTATTCTTGATGTAGTATTTTGCTCTGAAGCTCGTAGTCATTGATTCATCATTGTTACATGTGTGGTTAAACCAAGTGGAGGTCTTATACTGATCCACGTGATAATAATTTTGAGCCAGCTTTTGAGATCATCACCAATGTAAATCTCGACTTATCCATTGTGGTGTTGGTATTATGTGATGTTGTGACTTTTGGACCGACATGCTCACACTACGGATCATGACATCTTTTCATCGAGTAGCGGAAGCTTTCTTGGTTCAAGATATTTGCAGCAGTAAAGCAGGAACATAGTATAGAAATATCCGAGCCAGTTACGTAGATATGCACAAGCCATGATTTCTTCAATTAAGTGTGGATCTTTGTGAGCATGCGGCTTTGGATTGACTTCTCAATTACGATCACCGCAACCGTCCAAATGTACCGCAAACAACGCTTAGCAATAAAACACACGAAAGTGTCTTTGATCACTTTCGTTGAATTGAGGTACACGCCCACGGTTCCCGTTGATCAAGACAAGTACTACCGTGATCGGTAGGATTCCGAGGAATCTCCTTGATGTGGTTTCACAAATGCTCTAGTTGTTCTCAAACCGAACGCCTCAAAGAAGACAACACAGTGAGTGAACCAAATAATTGAGATTCACCGATTGATAAAAATTGATTTGAAAACAATCATGTATTGCTTGAAGAAAGAGTTTTGTCTGACGAAGGTTTTATGAGAAAGATCAATTTTCAATCAAAATACTTTTTGTATTAGAGAATGAGTACACTCTATGTGCTAGAGAAAGAAGAGATTCGCACATCGAACGGTTTTTCTAAAAGTATTTTTTCAATCGAGAAACTTTTGTGTTTGAAAATATGAATACACATTCGACGTGCTAGAGAAAAGAAGGTTTGCACATCGAACGGTTTTCCAAAAGTATTCGTCAATTCTAATCCTCGGACCAAGGTTGATTCAAGAGTGAATCGCCCATCGTTTCTGTCCGGTTGTCACAAGCTTGATCTTTAGAAAAGATCTCACATGTCACCCACCAAGAGCTTGTTTGATGTTGGCTCTAGAAGGATTTCCATCTTCATCGTGAATATTTTCATATCACTCGGATGTTCTGGCAATACCACAAGGATAATGCGTAGGACTCTTAATATATACTTACTTTCCACATTGTGTTAAACAGCAAGTCTTCATTAATTTTGTGTCCTAAAGAGATTTATATGATGATCTCGTGGCTCTAGACTCAATAGTGCACATTTGGTTTCCTATGTCGGAGACTAAGGAGAGGGTCTCCTTCTTCAATATCAACAATCTCTAAGAGAAAGTCGATAGATTATGTAGGTTCCCCGTGAGAATGAAACAAGCCCTTTTAAGAGGAACTTGAGTGGCTTGGGAAGTTGTAGTGTCTTGCGTCACACGGGTCCATGACGTCTTGTCTTCAATACCAGTGTTACCTTTGTAACCACTAGTAGCATATGTATTGAACCCGTTCATCGCCCTAAGGTTGAATTATTGGAGGGCTATTTCTTTCACCCTTTTTCACATTTATTTCTTTTTCATTCTTCAACCCCTTCAAGCTTACCGAGACTTCATAACTAGAACCTTGTTGGGTTTATTCGGTTCTAGCTCTGCCTCATCCGCACTCTTCCCATTCTCATTTTCTCCTTTTTCATCATACCTAAGGACTCTACACTATCTAGTGGATTGTCCTGGTAGATCCCTCTCGCTCTGGCGGGATCGTGGGAACAAATACCTAACCTCACCATCCTTATAACTCCATGCATAAAGTAAAATGGTCGGTCTTTTGGTACAGTTCATTCTTCCGTGAAACCAATTGAAAAATCATTTGAATCAATGTACTTGTGATACGAGATCAAAACATTTTGTACCTTAATAGTTTTGATCATTTAGAAAAACTCCCCCTCAACATGTGCATATGATCTTGAAATTGTTTAGCACATGGAGGCAAGAGTTCTTTGAAATAATTTCTTGATCACAATTTCCATGGAAAAAGCCATTTGATTTTCTTGGTAAATTCTCCCCCTCAATATGTGCATAGGATATTTTGAAATCATTTTTATCACATAGAGGAAAGAGTTCTTTTGAAGCACAACCACGATCACAAAAACCATTAAGAAACCATTAGTTCCCCCTCAATATGTGCATCGATATACGAAAGAGTTTGGCACATATTAGAGAGAACTTGCACTTTGAATGAAAACGATCATCTTTATCAAATTTCATATTAAATCACAAATTCTCCCCCGATCAAAAATATCAAACCCTTTGAGATTTTGGATCCCAAGTGATTTAATAAGGTTTAGAAAACATGGGAGAAAATGTGGCCTTGATTAAATACTCATCTTGTTTTTGAATAAATGCTCCTCCTCAATCATGTGCATTATATATTGAAATCGTTTGGCACATGGAGGCAGAAGTGCCTTTAAAGGAATAAAACAGATTTGAGATTTAAATCACGATCTCTCCCCCGATCAAAAATTTCAAACCAATTGAGATTTTGGATCTCGCTTGATTTAAATCATTTAGAAATTTTTAGGGGAAAGACGTGGCATGATTTACTTTTGAAAAATGACTGAAGAGGATCAATTTAAGACGTTAAAGATTGTTAATGTCAGGTATGATTATTTTAAGAGATCTTTAAGTGAAATAAAACAATTTCACAATCAAACAAGAACAGAAAAAATTTCATTTTGAAAGACCTTGATTCAAAAGAAAAATCATACCATGACATAACATTAGATCTTTAGATCACCACTTATTATTGTACAACCGGACCTTTTATGAAGAAATAGCGATTAAAAATATTTTATTTTAAATCACTCTCCCCCTCAATCGATGACCGTAGTCGATGATTGGTGACTTAAGTTTTGATAAAATGAAGTCCGGTGATTTTCAAAATTAAGTCCAATATATTTTCAAAACCAATATTTTCCATTTTCAAAACAATTTATTCAAATTTTTAAAATTGTTTAAAATGGTATCCCCGCATAAAGATACGTTAGGTGGTAGAGTCGCTTTTGTTGTTGTTCTTTGAGGTTAGAAGAAAACCATCTGTGATGCGATGAGACTTCTTCGTTGCATTTTTATGCCAACCGAGGTCAAATTAAGCTCCGCTTTATTTGTTGATGAAGAAAACCATCTGCGATGCAAGGAGACCTCTTACGTTGCATTTATGCCAACTCTCCATAAAGTCCAATTAAGCTCCGTTTCTTCATTTTTCAACCCAAGATATAGTTACCCTTTCCTTTCGGCATCCAATCATCTTCAATTGTGGGATCCGGATCGGAACATTCTTTTATACCAAAATACCGCATCGTTAGTGAACACACATACAGATATATGGTGGTCGACATCACCCAAACAAAGAACCGACTAATAAAAGTCAATCCAACATATCAATCATAAAAGGTATGGGAAAAATGTGTCCATCAATCTATAATCATCTAATCCTAACAATCACATCCTAGAAACCTAGTCCTTCAACATAGGCAATTATATTTTTCGTATAAGCACGAGGATGATTAAGAAAGCCCATTAGATGATGTAAGTTTGAAAACATTCTCCCCCTCAATCAATGACTCTTTCTTTGAAAAGTTTAAAAGCGCTGAAGTCATTGATTGAGTTTTCAATTTTTATGAAAACTCTGAATCTAATTGATTTACAAGCAACTCATTTTCCACCATTTTGTTTAAACAAATATTTTTCTGAAGAATTTTTGAAGGAAAAACATTTGAGTAGGAACAGTAGTCCTTCGACATACTTTCCTCAATTTGTTTTTAGGATAAGTGCACGAATTTTGAAAAATGGTTTAGCGCATCACTTTCCTTTCTTTGAAGAGGGGGTTGCTATCTGAAATAATAGTTAACCATAGTTTAAGCACGGTTACAATCAAATAACGCAAGCCATGGTTTTGAAGAAGCGGTTACTGATCGAATTAATCAGAAGCCATATTTTGAGACATGTTTAGAAAAGAATATTTACACCTCCTGCTCGAACTTCATCTATGGTCTCGTGCCATTATTGAATGACATTTCTAAGACCGCAGATGTTATCGATACCAGAAGACATGTCTTGAGAAAACATATTTTTGGAATTTTTCAAAGTTTTCTGATTTTATGGGTTTTTGTTGGTTTCATATTTTTCTATTTTGATTTTGTTGGTTTTATATTTTTGTATTTTGCTTTTTGAAAAATATATATACAGATAGAGAAGATGATATAGATTAAAAAGATGATGATACGAGTACCGAGATAAGGATATCGAATTTGCTTGTAGAAGATAGAAATCGTCATCTCTTAAACATTCACCACCAAAGCTTTCGAGGCTCTGAATTGAGAAAAATTGAACCGTCTGAAAGTGAGACTTTGGCGCTTCCCCAAACCGAAAATCCATTAGATGAGCGATTCAAGCTCTATTTCAAGCTTGCCTTAGCGGTGCAGAGAAGCACACCATTATCATAAATCCTCACTGCTCCTTTTAAGAACGATAATCGAGATTCTCCATTCGGGGTTATATCATCAACAAGAACAAGAACGTATCATCCCACTCTTAAATAACTCTTCTCAAATTCCTTTTCCATCAAGTCCAAGCGGTCCATTCCAAAAGGTGTCACGAGACAACTTCCCCAAGTAGATGAATTGATGCGGTGGTCTCTTAGACTAGAGCTCACGAACCCGAATACACATATACCAAGACATTGAAACTTATACCATCAAGTAGCAGATTAAGTCCAATAGCCAAAGAATAACCCCGATGTATACTTTTTCTCCCTCAAGAAAGTGTATGAAGCTCAAGAACCCAAAGTACCGAATGCCCAAAGAGAGAATAACCGATAACATTGAAGAGGCAGGCGAATCATCGATTATCTCTGCGGGTGACAATCTCAGCGATGTCAACACCGGAATAAGTGATTATATCTCGAATCATCGATTAAACACTCAAGTGAAACAAATTGGCGTCCCCAATGTACACAATCTCTCCCCCGATGATTGCGTTAGCATCGAAATCATCACACACTTGTGTACCTCCTTTATCACCGTAAACTAACTCTTCCATCTCTTCCCCACATAGTTGGAATAAGAACACTAAACGCCATGAGATAAACAATGAATTTCTCTCATGTAATGACCTTCGCCTTCCCGGATATCTTCAATCACTTAGAAGTATTAAGTTCATCAAGTTTACTCGCTTAGATGCTTGTCTCTTCCCCTGCTGGTTTTGACACTTCGTAATCAAGAACATCTTATCGCCCAAATACTTGAAATCTTTTTAGAAGAACATCATTAGCTCGGATGTATCTGTGAGAATCAACTTGCTCCGAATGTGAGCAAGTCTAATTGGGGATTAAATCGACTTTTCACTCTCCCCAATTAGTGCTCTCCCAAAACCGCAACTGCTTGATAAATGCCCGATTAAGAAGAAGTCTTTAGATAATCAAATGCAACTCGCCTTTAGTCTTCTAACATGTAGCAGAGAATGTAGAACCAATCAGACTCGACCTTCTTCAAGATTGTCCAGTTGGGGAATAGATAGTTAACATCTTCAACTCACTAAATGCATTCCGTTAACTTGTATATAGCAAATCCCTTAACTCAAATCCTCCCAATCAAACAAGAATGTAAAGATGTTCCTCAAGGAAACCGCCTCAGAATCGGAAGCACTTTGTCATTAATCAAAATCAGCCCGTGTGAAGATGTTAACCAACGGCTCTTTAGAAGAAAACTCCATGTAGAAATGACCCGATAAGAAGAAGCTCGGTTCTTACATGAGTTTGGAGCCGTTTGACCATTTATTCTCTAATAACAATCAACCATGCAGAATTATCATACTTCCTCTCCCCCTCAAGAATTGCATACGGAGATGCCATTCTTGATTGAATAAGTGAAATCATCCAAATGTCGTCTATTCACACTTCTCCCCCGCAAAATTAGCACATGATGTCGCCATCGTCATTATAGTTGAGCAAGTGGAATAAGAAAACAATCAACGGTAGCCCGGTTCACTTGATAATTGAAAGCACATGGAAAAGCATGAAGCATGTTGATGAGAATGGTCATAATAGAAGATTTCTCTTCTTAAGATAAAGCGCCCGACACGCACACTTTCTTTTCTTTGAGGAACGAGGCTTGAACTATTGTGTTCAAACGTCATAGCCGGTTGAATATCAAGGTTGAGTTACTTGAACCCGTGAGTTATGAGATATCAATCCTTGTGTTATCCATACTTTAAACCAGTCCATGTATTGAAGGATCAAGTATCTCGAATCGAGTAAGGACTACCGCACTAACATCACAAGCTTGATTGCATATATATTGGTTAGTGACATTAGTATCCGCACCCTTTGGAGGTTCACGGTCAACCTTGATTTTGTCATCGAAAATGCTTTCCGGTAGGAATCCACCTAAGTCCAAAGATCCTTAAACATTCTATACCGACGGTATCCACTTATGGCAAGGTCTAGGATTGTAAGGCTTCATGCATAGTGGAAGACTTATCCTTGTTCCTAGTTTCCAAAGATTTAGCAGCTTGGTATCCATCTAGGCGAAGTTTTTGGTTTGTTTTGCTTCACAACATGTTGAACCTTAGTCACATTAGTAGTCTTAGTGGATTGTACCTTGGCATGTGAATTAGGAAAATGTTTCTTATGTGGAAAAGACTCAGAATTTCTAGTTTTGTTTTCTACATGCTTAGCATTCTTATGCACGTAACTACTCATAGATGTACGCCAATCCCTAGTCTTTTGAGTGTTCCTAGGTAGTGGTTTACAACTATTAGCAGTGCTTTGAAATCTCGTAGAATTCCTCACCCTAGGTCTTGCACCTAAAATTCCGTCTTTTCGAATTTGTGCCTTTTTCCCGGCTTTTCTAGATAATAGTTCTTCCACAAGTCATTCATATCATATGAATTTTGGGTTTTAATGCTTGGTTTTGACAATCGCTTTCGAACTAATCCTAGAGGTGTTGGGAGTAAAAGTAGTGCATGTTGAGGTTTAGAGGAACTAGAAGCATGACTCTTAGGTAACACAGTGAAGTGACCGGTTTTGACAAAACTTGTTTCTCATCAACTTGGGAGGCAAACCGTGTTTTTGAAAATTTTGGTCTTTCGGATATAAACGCAGAGGGTTGCCTAACAATGCACGGTTTCTAATGGGATGAGAAACCGTTTCCCAAGGTTTCGGTTTTGTAAACTTAGTGTTCACACTTTTCCTCACGCTTTTCCTAAGCTCATTCTTTAAGGCAACAATAGCGAAACTCTTATACCGAAGTTGAGCTTTGAGTTCATCAATTTTTCTATCAAAGAGTTTATTTGTTCCATTGACTTAGTTCTAGCTTCTTTGATGAGTCACTTAGTTCTATGTGATGCTTTCTCAAAGACATATTTTCCTTTTGTAATTTAGCCACATAAATTGATGCTCATTATTTCTTGTTATAATAGCATCAATGTCTTGTGTATTCAAGACTAAATTACTTTTCTCATTCAAGATGTAAATATGTTTCTTCGATTGTAAATGGTTGACTCTTTGTCTTGAAGTCGAGCTTTCAAAGTGTTAATTTCAAAAGTTCACGAATTCGTGAAGTTCGGTTTTTACATGGTTTGTTGTTGAAAACTTTCTTCTTTACTCGAATCGTGATTTCAAGTGAAATGATTTTGACATTCATGTGCAAGAGTAAGCCAAAAATGTGAGCGCCCGCACTATACGGCTTTTTAAGGTCGCCCTATCTTCTTGAGGCGATTTCAAAACAAAAAGTTGTTTCTTAGGTTTTCGGTCCTCGTGCCCAAAAGGATGGGTGAGTTCGGTTTGAGTGTTCATCGATCGGGTGGATCTATATGCTCGGGGTGGTGAGGCGAGGTGTAGCGCATCCGTCACAGATCTGCTTTTGGGTACAGAGGCCATAGGTTCTAATCTGTCACCTTGATGTGAGGCATTCCGTCAAGAAATACTCGTAATTTGTTTGAAAGTTCATCAAAAGCCTTCTTATCAACCATATCTTTTGTTTTGAAACACTTAATCTCGACTCACCTCGAATGTAACATTTATGAAAGTCATGTTCAAAGATCATGATCGCTTTATTTAAGTACTTTAGCGGATGCACTATGTTGAACAAAGAAGGGTACCTCATTACATGACACCGCTCAATTTCCGATATCCGCATCCACATCATCTCGTAATAAGAGTCACCGGACCACCGGATGTGTCAAGCTTATCAATCTCGAGCCTCAGATTCGTGCCAACCGATCCATCATCTCGGTGCTTTACCCGACTCATCATTATATGTTGACTCGACATTATGCATTCAAAGAACACCGATTCTTCAATGATACATTACCCAACTTATCACAACTATCTCTCAACTGCACCGACACTCACTCACGCTTTCATCTTTATGTGTAACTTCCTCAATGTACTTCTCTACATTATCCATGAGTTGTATGAATGTCTCAATGAACACGCTAATTTCCATTCCGTGTGTCTCTTGAAAGACATTTCACCATGTCTTGATCATAATATGATGTAAATTCCCAACGATGAATGATCGAAATTGGTTGTGGATCACTTGAAGTGCAAGACCGAACTAACCTTTTGAACCTTCTTTATCAAGTTGTTGTTCCAATTGTTCTAAGTTCAATAGTACTTTGTTCCGTTAATGTGGAAAAGTCTTGACGGAAAAGGGCAATGCATGTTCGCTCCATTCCAATCGGTGTGAGTAACATAAGGTGTGAGTGAAGTTATTGATAAGATTCAATGCTACTTTCCTTTTGCATGGCATTCGTAGTCCAAGCAGTGCAATTCTTTTTCATTGGACTCGAGCATGAAGAACTCAAATCATCAATGATTGATTCCATCATCCGTATTCGATCAAGATAGCTAATATTCTCATGGTTGTCTACAAAGATCATACGCTTTGAGTACTTATGAAATCACTGGGTCAATAGAGTAAGACATGATGTGGTAGAATGCACGGGATTTTACAAGTCTATGATTTAAACCGAGAAATAAAATCTTTCGCGGGATTTTACTAAAATCAAGACCAAACCGTTAAGCAATGACCAATGGAATGTGTTAAGATGACTGATGGATCGACACAATGATAGACAATTGTGTGTTAGGACATATGATTGTTTGTAAGATTAGCATAGATGTTGTTTGGTTGAGATTTGGATTGGTTTATGCCCGTTTTTACTGAGAAATTTAGGTCTAAAAACATAAAAACTTCAATAACTTCTGTTCGAAGCGGATTTAGGCCTCGAAGATTGACCCTCGGCGTGCCATTCTCCTCGTTCTCACGGTCGTTTTGATGGGTAGAACGCTGAAAACGGAGTTACGGATCAAAAGTTATAGTCGTTTGAAGTTTTGTCGGGAAAAGTCAATAAGTCGCTATAAACCTTGAGAACAAGTCGTTAAGTAACCAAGTTGCTAAGACCAAGTCGCTAGGACCCAAGTCGCTGGGCACAAGTCGCTAAAGCACCAAGTCGCTACACAGTCAAGTCGCTAAACAGCAACTCGCTAAGGTCCAAGTCGCTAACACCAAGTCGCTAAGAAACTTAAGTACAAGTCGCTAACAAAATTGAAAGCAAGTCGCTACCTTCACCAAGTCGCTACCCGTAGTGGAGAATCCACTACGTGTACTATTTGTCGGCTTGTCTCAATAGACAAGTCACTAAGCTCAAATCGCTACCACTTCAACAACAACTCGCTACCAACTTACAAAGCAAGTCGCTACCAAGAATAAGAATCCGTGGCTCAAGTCGCTAGCAAGAAAATCTCAAAAACACCACTTTTCAATCCAAAAACAACCCAACCACGATGATTCAAGCTTACCAAATCAAAATCCAAGCACATACAATGATTTTGAAAACAAAATTACACTCAAGATTCAAACTTTAACACTAGAAATGAACCAAATGATGCAAAAACCACTAAACTTTTTCAAACTCTAAAACCATCTAGAAACCACTAGAAATCCAAGGATATGTAAGAGATGATCAAACCATGGCTCTTGATACCATTTGTAACATATTGGATTTCACAAACACACTAAACCACAAGATCAAGTAGGCGTATAAGTGATGTTTTAGAGAGAGAAAGTTAGAGGTTGGGAACTTTAGTGAGAGAAAGAAAAATCTTATTATGAGCTCCAACTCTCTACCTTGGGAGGTAGAGTATTTATAGTTCTTACATAAATCGCCACCTACGGGTCAGGATCGGGCATACAGTGGGTAAAGACCCGTCTGTCCTCCACGTGTTACTTAAACTAAATACTACTTAACTTATAATAATCTACGACTACAAGCATTCTAATGATTACATATACTTGAGGTGACCGACTCTTTAATCAATGGATTTACTAAATCCTAACATGAATGAAGAGCATTGTTTACAATCCACCCCCAAATGTACACCCAAATCGCCTTAGCCTACCTTGTATGCACTCACCTTTAGTGCATTATTGTTATCATTACTAAACCCTTAGTTCAATTATCTAGTTACTTGCATGGTTGCTAAGTCGAGTCATATCGTTTGTGCCCAGTTTTGGGATGATTGGGACTCATGGGCAAAAGGAATATTTTATGGAGTAACGGGAAGGAACGTTAAACTCAAATTTCCTTTGTCTACGTAATTAAATACTCCAAGTCTTTTGATCTTTTCAAATCGGGTCAATTAGTGTTAGAGAAATAAAAACTCAAGTGTAGGGATGCTCCTATAAATCTCTTATATTTTGATGTTATCGTAGAGGATGGTAGAGTAAAAATGTATGCAAAAAAAAAGTGTGTGAAAAAAAATGAAGAAAAACATACGGGCTACCATCCTACATCTATCTTTATGTTTATGTTTTTCAATTTATGTATGTTCGTTTCAAGTTATCTAGATTTTAGTGAGTCGAGTCTTGGCTTAGCAATGCCATTCTTTTCATGCTTGTAACATAAGATTTTTGACTTGCCACCACTAAATCGCCTATCCAACAAAACCCTGTGTTTCCTACCGTAAGCCTAATGTTACAACCCTTGCAACGACCTCTTAGATAGTTGTTCCTAGGTACTTACGCCAAAGAGGTGAAGGTTTGATCTAGTCTCAAGCCTATGGTAATCTATATACTACGCCAGGTAATGAGTGTTTATCTTCCATTTCCATTTACTGTATTTCATATAAACCCGAGAGATGAGAGAATCCAAACACCCCTTGTGAGGTGCTAGCATATAATTTCCGTGCTTGTTATGACTATTGTGGTGCTTTTACTTATTGTGAATTATTTTAAACATATGCTTCATGCCCCCTAACTTATAAATTGATTGGCCAAAAGCACATTTGTTTGAGGACAAGCAAATACCAAGTGTAGGGATATTTGATAAGCAATTAAAACGTACACTTTTAAGGGGTCATTTAAGCCCTTAATCGACCACTTTTATATCCATTACTGCTTAATTTCGTTTCTTTTCACTTTTTAGGTCTCTTGGAAGAAAAATGCTGGAATGATGCACATTTGGATGAAAAGGAGTGAAAACATGAAGAAAACGGAAAAGTCAAGATCAAAGCCACTCAAGCTGCTAAAACTGAAGCTGACAACATCCCAAAAAAAGGGCAACGTCGTCCCTCTATACAGATTTGATAAATACATGCACCAGACGGCTCAGTGGAATTTTTGCTCATAACACCTGACGGCATCAAGCTTTGAAGAAGAAGGGCATCACTAAGACTTTTCATCTCAGACAGCCCAGATCTAGAACCAAGACGACGTCCCATCTGCCCAACGGCGTCACTATTCCAAGGTGACGCCGTCCCATCGATAACTTGGCCAAGACGAAAACCCTACTGACGGCGATCTGACGGCGTCCCACCTATAAGACGATGTCGTCACAAGTGTAAATCTATATATAGAATTCGATTTTTCTACATTTAGAGAGGTAGAATTTTGGAGTAAAAAACCTAAATGTTTGTAGTCCGACTTGGACAGTATCTTAGGGTCCCAAACCTTATTTTACACATCAAGATAAGTGTTTTAATCCAATAGTACCATTATGTCTTCCATTGATTGTGTGTATGCTTGCTTGCTTAACATGTCTAGCTAAATTTCTTGTGTGTTTGCTTAGATATATGAAACCTAGTTATTAATTATTGTTAGGTTATCTCTTATCTTAATTATAATTGGCTTAGGAGTGCAACTAGGCTATCGTTGTGTTTAAATGCTTGAGTAATCTTTGTGAAAGTTAGTTTATGAATGACCTAGTGGATTTCGTAGTCTAAAAACCCAAAGATAACCTTAAAGTTAGTTTATGAATGACTTGTGTATTTCGTAAGCAAAACCAATAGGTAATCTCAAAGAGTTAGGGCATAAGCACACCCTACGACCATAGAAAACACAACGCGTTAAGAATAAGGACGTGACAATTCAACCAACAATAAAAGATAACTAGGGAGTAATAATATCTAGGTAAACACATTTTTAATCATCATACGAGCACACATCAAATAGACATAGATACCCGTAGTAATTTAGATAATTAGATAGTAGAAGTAATCGGTAGAAATACCACCCCCAAACCAATAGCCCTGAGATTTTACCCTTAGCTTTCTTAAAAACCAATAAAAGATAAAAAAAAAACCATCCTCAACCCCCACCTTAGTGTAATACACTTCTTTCTAGCATTCCTATTCCCCTAGAGAACGATGTCAATCCCCGAGGCTTACCCAATACTACACTACAACGATTAGGTTCACTGCCTAGGGTGTTGAAAAACTTGCTCGACGAAAAGGAAGTTCCTTTGACCCCGAACGTGCTTCGTACTCACATCACTTACCTATTTCCAAATACAGATCTATCAACTTATTGTCTTTGACAACATCTTTCAACAACTCAAAATTAGCAGCTTCACGCAAACTAAAATATCTGTCATCTAATGTACAAACAGGCTTAAGAAAGTACAAATAATTGGTTTGTCCATTCTCATAACCGATCTGGGTCATGAGAGCATCCATTTCATCGACGAATACCTCTTTTATTTCCACATAGTCAACAAGGCATTCCTTGCCTCCTTGATATATTCTACCTGAAAAGTATTTGAATGAACCTACATAATGGAACCTCTTGCTAAAGGATCCTGGTTCATCCGCTGTATAAAAAATGTACAAAAACAATGTTACGATAAACTTACCTAAAAGGGGAATAACTTAAACAATCGTACTAACATATAATTCTAATAGACTATAACCAAAAAACACTTACCATATCTCCCGATTGCAACTTTTTCCTCAATTTCATGGTCATCAAAGAAAGGATATTCTCTAATTCGCCATAAAGTAAATCCAAGGTTGGTGTTTGTTATTTTCTTACTTAGATTATTTGATTTGATGATTGACATTGCATTAGGGTTTTTTGGGTAGGCTTCCAAAACAAGTTTGGGGATGACCAATGAGTACACAACTTAGTTATATTATACATTATGGCGGAAAATTGGACAACACGTCTGCTATAGTACAGCAAGGTAATAAGACGATTCTACCCTCAACACTAAAAGGATAACGGGATTTTATGGAGTATAACGAAACATTGACCTCGACGTTAATGGTCAAGGGACAAGTTTAGCATATAAACTCCATGTTTTGGACTCCCAGCGATGAAAAAGGGAAGTTTTGGTTCAACGTGATGCGCATGTACAAGTTTAGGGACGAATGGTGTATTTTACTCTTTAATTTTAGGTGTTTCTAATTTGATTTTAGGATATGCAAAACTACCATCCATTTTAAGGATGTGAAAGGGGTTGACACCCCTTTTTACAAGAGACTATCGATGCCATATGAAGTCATCTGGTGAGGATCCTGATTTTCTCGATAAGAAGGTTGAGCGTACTGTGGTGGGTGGATGCTTGTTCACAAGATTATGTCACATGATTCAAGTTCTTGGTCGGCTAATATTAATGAAGTCGAGCTACACAGACGTAGTCCCGTTGGGGGAAAGGTCAATCGTGTTAACATATGCCCAGTATCTTTACAACGAGGGAAATTCATGCGCATGAATCTAATGTCCGTCAAATGAATCATATGTATGCATACCACCTGCGTAGCAATCTATCAAATGTTAAAAGTATGTTTTGTTACATGTGTTGCAATTTATCAAATTTTAGAGTATGTTTTGTCTTGGAGGTTCTTTAACCAAATAATGAGTTTTGTTGCTGGAGGAACTTATTGTTCGTTGTATACATGGTCCTTTTTTAGCAATTTTTGCTTTAATCTCATCAAATAAAATAAATATACATGTGAAACATTTTTTTTACCCAATAGAAGCGCAATAAATTACATAATTTGACCTGTATTAGCAGCATGATTTGGATTAAGTTATTTAGTATAAAATTCTAAAATAAAGTATTTTAATTGTTTGAGTTTAAAACAACTATATGTAAATTATTTATAAACCAAGATATATAAAAAAATTAGAAAAGCGTATGTTGCAACCCACAACGAATCACTGGCAACAAAGTCTCGTAAAGGACACTCATGAACTTCAAATACATTTTAACTGAGGATGCATATTAAACAAAAAATATTAAATATACCCTAGCTTAATTTTTGAAAAACAGAGCAATAATATGAGAAAAAAATAGTAAGGAATCAGATTTACCTATAGCTTGTTACACTTCAAAAGACCACCTATTCCAATAATGATTGAAAGGTTTATTAGTGTGTCGTAAAATAAAAGTACACATATAAATGGCCGAGTTTGAGCTTGTAGCTCATGTTAACAACTTTGCAGTTTAGAGCTTACAGCTTACATTACAACTAGTTTTGCCAAACATACCCTCGGTTAGAACCAACAGCGAACAACTGACAAAAAACTCTCGGTTAGAACACTCATGTTCACCAAATACATACATTTCAAAAGAGAGTTCATATTGCGCCGCTCAAACTCACTTATTCAAACCTATCAAAGCATGTTTGAAAAAGTATGGCGTTGAACATGAACCTGTCAAGAGAGAACATTGAAAATCTCAACGACGGGAGAATGCGTTCCGTTAATGTGGCGGTCGTGTGCGGTGCAACCTACCAACAGTTTCTCGATGTGTGTGAGCTTTACAACATAATTTTCTGGAATGGGGTCGGTCATGTGCAAAGACGCATTTTCCCACCTTTGGAGTTTGTGAACATATCGGTTAGGCAAGCCTCAAACAACAACAACTGGAATATTTGACATAGTAGTTCGTTCCCATGGGATGATCTCAATCACATCATTCGTCAAGCTTATCAGTATCCAGCACGTTCATACAAGCTCAAATACTAGGTGCAAGAAATCCTAAGACGGTATTTTGTGATTGAGTCTGAAATTGATTAGCACACATGTCTTGGAAGCTTCCATCAGTTGCCACTAGTTGTTCTACATATGTCTAGGAACAACTGAATTAAATTGAAGATTGGTGACTTCTTGTTTAAAGCTTTTGGTCGGATGTTGTTTAAATTACCGAGTTAATTTAGTATTATGTTTAAACTTTTAGATTATATTTAAAGCTTTCGGTCAGATGTTGTTAAAAAAAAAAAAAAAAGTTCATATTAAACCAAATATTTAAACATAGCCTAGTTTAAATTGTGAAAAACAAAGCAAGAATATGAGTGAAAATAGTAAAAAATCATATTTACCTTAAGCTTGTTGTACTTCCAAGATCACCTATTTCAATAATGATTGAAAGGTTTATTGCTTGTGTGTCGTAAAATAAAAGTAGAAATATAAATGGCCGGGTTTGAGCATGTGTGTGGTGTGGGTTTCGCCCGGGCTTATGTTTGAAAGTATACTTTAGAAAGACAATAGCGGTTGTGTACTGATCAACACTTGAAGCTCGCATACTAATGATGGTGTGACTGAGGTTATTTGGTGAGGAAGAAGATAGATTAAGATGAGAAGATTTCTATGTGTGTTTTAGTGTATTTTTTGCGTGGAAGATATGCATAGTATATATAGAAGAGTACATGCATGTTGATATAAATTGAGATGGGGTTGTTGGTATTAAGGGCTGCTTGGTTAAGGTTCTTGTCCAAAGAATTTGGCATAAAAGTATATTTTACATGTTTGGTTGAAATCTCACCATGAAAATTTGGGTTCAACCCTTGAACGTGAATGCAAAAAGTAAGGGTAAGATGTTGGTTTTGTACATTTTATATTTTTTTTGTTTTTGTTTTATTGTTTCTCTTTCATTGTTTTTTTGTCATTTTTTGCTTTTCTTACAAAATATGGACGTCATTCTCTAACTTATATATATATTTTAATTTCTAAATAATTATAAATTTCAATTATAATTTACATAAAACAAATAATTTTTACATTTCTCTCTCCTACATCAAATCCAAAATCCTAATTCAAATCCAAATCCTAATACTAATCTTAATCCTAATCCTAAACCCAACTACAAACCAAACGGGCCCTAAATGATTGTATTTATTTGGTTTCACTTGCACTTAACCACTAGAGTATCCATCGTTACTCAATAGTCGTTTACACAAGAGAAATTAAGCTAACTTTATATCATTTGATATAAGCACCTTATCTTTTACTAATGCAAAGTGAATGCTAGCTTTAAATTTTGACGTAGACACGGTATTTGGGCTAAACTTAAAAAGAAATAACAAATAAGGTGAAGTAAAGTTGATCATATTATTCTAAAATTGGTGTCGAACTTTTACTGCTTTTTTTCCATGGTTTTCTACCTTTTTGGTACATCGTCACACATACACAAACCGAATAAAGCCTATCTTTCTGAGAAGGTTGGCGTGACTACATACAAAGTTATAAGCTAAATTACTTAAGGATACAGTTTCGATCGTATACAGATGCACCATTGTTAGGATCGTATATGTGGTTGATATGGTGAATCGGGAGGTCGGGGATGATGAAAGAACATCATCTTCATGTTAGAGAGAGAAGCTAGAGAGAGAAGGGATAAACTATGTGTTTTATTGATAAGGAAAGGTGAATTACACAAATGATACTCACCCCTCCATGGAAGTATGGAGAGGTTTATATACCCAAACACATACATCTATGGGTAATTGACATAACAAGCCCATGTGTTTAAGGTAACAAAGATAGAAACAAGAATCCCGCCAATGTCGTTCCATTTACGAGTTAGGAGTGATTCCAACAATCTTCCCCAATGGGACGACATAAGGATTACTTACAACATTTACTTCAAATATAGAAAACAAATAAAGAAAAGTCTTCATAAGCTCTTCAAGTCTTGAGGATGATGAAAGTTTACGCTCTTTGTATTCTTCTCGGTACCTTGACTTGAGAACCGCTTTTCTTTACTTGTAGGCAATGATGTAATATGCATAAATTGGATTAACTTCCCCAATTCATGCCGCATGTCTTTAGCGACTTCTTCAGACACTCCTTTTGGCGAGGTTTCGAATCGCTTCCCCAAACTCGACAACTATCTTCAGCAGATTCGAAACTTTGATGTAGTGAACATTTCCTTGAACTTTTGAAGTTTTCGATGCGCAGCGGAATTTGTAGATGAGCGAGAAACCACACAGGTAAATCTAACTTGTTGCGGAAAATCCGTTCGGGGTAACATGCAAAAAATCAACAAGATCTTCTCACATATGTAGATGCTTCACACCAAAAAACCACGAAGACGAAATGAAACGACTTCCCCACAATGTTGCGGTCTATCGAATAATAGTTACCGGTGAATCAAATTACTCGATAAAATGACCGTGTGTGAGGCATCACAACATCATATTTAGGTAACTTCACACGATAACTACAGTGAAAGTGAGGCGATAACACCAAAGTGAGAAATTTTCACCATAGATCGCCTCATTTCTTCCCCGATTGAAGAAATTCATGAAGGAAACGGGTTTTCGAAAAAATCCAAAACATCAAAGCAAGGAACACCTATACTCTTCCCCGATGTTTTCAATGAATCGAATCATACACCACGATGTTGATGATGAAATTGGAGACATCGAAACCATGTATGTTCAATTAATCGAACAAGTGTGAAGTACCATAAATATCTTGTGAGAATCACCGATAAAACTTCTCTACTGTGTATACTCTTCTCACTAACTCTTTCCGACCCCATTATCATTCTCGACGGCTTTTTGTAGTGACTCTTGATGGAGAAACCCAATATGACGAACTTGAGACTCAAGTAGTATAACCCGAACTTGTGACTTAAACTATTGTCGACAAAGAACCCTTTTCGTAACTCCATCGAAAAAGGTAAACGTAAAGTTTCTCAAATTATCCACACCTTAGTGTGACACTTGAGCACAACAACGTAACTCCTTAAAAGTGATAGTTATAAGTCGTGAGCACAACAACGTAACTCCTTACATCAGTTCAACTAGATAACTCAAGTCTTTGTCACTCGAAGCGGTTAAAGCTCGAACAAGGATCTCGAAGAATCATGCATCCAACCAACCCCGATATCTTCAGATACTAAGTACACGCACCCGTGATATCCCACTTCAACCTCAAGTAAATAATAGTGAATTTGCGCCGTAGTCACATCTTGCGGTTACATGCTCAAAACTAGCCTTCATTAACGGTTAAGATGAACTTTGATAATGGTTTTTCCCGATCTTGTCAAAAAATGTATCCCTGTGAATATTAATCATACCAAAATACCACTCTTATCAAATATATAAAACATTGTAACCTAAATTGTTTTAAAATTTTGGCTAACAAGTTTTTCTCTATTTCACTTAACCGAAAATGTCATCAAATCACAGTCCATGTAGAAACGTCTCACATCCATTCCAGATACATATTAATGTAGATCACTTAGGCCCATGAAAGATCCAGGTTGAGAAGCCCACGTCCATTGAATCTCAATGAACAGCCCGATCCATGTCAAGAAGTTACAAGAACCATTTATAAGGGAAGACTCTTAACCTAAACCTAAAGAAACATCACTTGATAAAAAACGCCTACCTGCTCCAACTTATCCTCACACCCAATTTTCTCTCAACAAACACATCACTCTCCTTATTCTAATCCGATCAAACATCCTACCTCAATCTCAGTTTCCATCGTCAATCTATTATCATCGAATCCCACAAACACTATAACCATACCCAACGTCTTTTTTTTTCATGAGTTGCTCGTCAAGATCCTTCTTGGGGTCTCGGGTAAGGTTTTATTCAATATGTTTGAGTTTTCTTTTGCTTTGGTCATGAACGAATCAAAGTAAGTATGAAATTGTTAGTTTTGTACTTTCTTGAAATGATTCGAATATAGAATGAAGTTATGCTTTGATAGGATCAATGATGGTAAAGATTCAATTGAGACAATCTTTTTTAAAAAAAATATGCACAAAAAATGAATCGAACTGAGGTCTTTTTAATTTCTGTTTACGATTTGAGATGAGTTGGGATAGGATAGAGTGGATGATGTTGGAGTTGGATTTTTTGAGTCGAATCAGTTTTTGTTATTGGCGTCTCGATTATGTCATTAAACCATGGACTGATGATGTGTGGTACTGAAGTTCACGGTGTTGGTAAATGGTATGTTTTGTGGTTGAGGTCATTTTTACGCGTAACCTTTTTTTCTTTTTTCTTTTTTTTTAGATTCCTTATGCGTAGGCTTTAGTCAAAAACCGGATGCGTAGGTTTCTTGGTCTTACGCGTAAACACTGAGTTCTTATGCGTAAACCATTTCTTAAGCGTAAGCTAAGGCTTATGCGTAAAAAAAAAAAAAAAAAAAAAAAACATGCTGTAAAATTTTCTTACACTTAACTTCACATTCTGGCGTAACTTGCTCGTAGATGGATCCTTATGCGTAACTTTAGGGTTTTGACCCTTTGACTTTTTTCCGATGTATTCACCAAAAATCCGTCTAGGTTCATAAACGCATAAAAGATGGTATAAATATCACTCTTATTTGACCCAATATGATGACCAGATTCACAAAATACTTCACGAGATGGTAAAAAAATGACAACTTTAACAGTTGAGACAAACTATTAAAGGATGAGACATGATATTTTTTACCAAAGGATACATGAATTTGCAACAAAAATCTGTTAAACTCAAGAAAAAATGCAAGAAAGATTAAAACTTTGTAAAACAGATTTGCCCAAATCGACTTTTTGACAAAATACAACATCACGCAAATCAACCCAAATATAAACCGACCTTGCTCTTGATACCAATGTTAGGATCGTATATGTGGTTGATATGGTGAATCGGGAGGTCGGGGAAGATGAAAGAACATCATCTTCATGTTAGAGAGAGAAGCTAGAGAGAGAAGGGAGAAACTATGTGTTTTATTGATAAGGAAAGGTGAATTACACAAATGAGACTCACCCCTCCATGGAAGTATGGAGGGGTTTATATACCCAAACACATACATCTATGGGTAATTGACATAACAAGCCCATGTGTTTAAGGTAACAAAGATAGAAACAGTAATCCCGTCAATGTCGTTCCATTTACGAGTTAGGAGCGATTCCAACAACCATTAACCAGATTTAGCTAATGTATATGACCCATGTCTATCATACAAATACTAGGTGCAAGAAATCCCAGGACAGTATTTTGTGATTGAGTCTGAAATTGATTAGCACACATGTCTTGGAAGCTTCCATCAGTTGCCACAAGTTGTTCTACATATGTCTAGGAACAACTGAATTAAATTGAAGATTGGTGAGATTGGTGACTTCTTGTTTAAAGCTTTTGGTCGGATGCTGTTTAAATTAGCGAGTTAATTTAGTATTATGTTTAAACTTTTAGATTATATTTAAAGCTTTCGGTCAGATGCTGTTAAAAAAAAGAAAAAAAAAAGTTCATATTAAACCAAATATTTAAACATAGCCTAGTTTAAATTGTGAAAAACAAAGCAAGAATATGAGTGAAAATAGTAAAAAATCATATTTACCTTAAACTTGTTGTACTTCCAAGATCACCTATTTCAATAACGATTGAAAGGTTTATTGCTTGTGTGTCGTAAAATAAAAGTAGAAATATAAATGGTCGGGTTTGAGCATGTGTGTGGTGTGGGTTTCGCCCGGGCTTATGTTTGAAAGTATACTTTAGAAAGACAATAGTGGTTGTGTACTGATCAACACTTGAAGTTGGCATACTAATGATGGTGTGACTGAGGTTATTTGGTGAGGAAGAAGATGGATTAAGATGAGAAGATTTCTATGTGTGTTTTAGTGTATTTTTTGCGTGGAAGATATGCATAGTATATATAGAAGAGTACATGCATGTTGATATAAATTGAGATGGGGTTGTTGGTATTAAGGGCCCGTTTGGTTAAGGTTCTTGTCCAAAGGATTTGGCATAAAAGTATATTTTACATGTTTGGTTGAAATCTCACTCATGAAAATTTGGGTTCAACCCCTTGAACGTGGGGCTGCAGAAAAGTAAGGGTAAGATGTTGGTTTTGTACATTTTATATTATTATTTTTTTGTTTTATTGTTTCTCTTTCATTGTTTTTTTGTCATTTTGTGCTTTTCTTACAAAATATGGACGTCATTCTCTAACTTATACATATATTTTAATTTCTAAATAATTATAAATTTAAATTATAATTTATATAAAACAAACAATTTTTACATTTCTCTCTCCTACATCAAATCTAAAATCCTAATTCAAATCCAAATCCTAATACTAATCTTAATCCTAATCCTAAACCCAACTACAAACCAGACTGGCCCTAAATGATTGTATTTATTTGGTTTCACTTTCACTTAACCACTAGAGTATCCATCGTTACTCAATAGTCGTTTACACAAGAGAAAATAAGCTAACTTTATATCATTTGATATAAGCACCTTATCTTTTACTAATGCAAAGTGAATGCTAGCTTTCAATTTTGACGTAGACACGGTATTTGGGCTAAACTTAAAAAGAAATAACAAATAAGGTGAAGTAAAGTTGATCATATTATTCTAAAATTGGTGTCGAACTTTTACTGCTTTTTTTCCATGGTTTTCTACCTTTTTGGTACATCGTCACACATACACAAACCGAATAAAGCCTATCTTTCTGAGAAGGTTGGCGTGACTACATACAAAGTTATAAGCTAAATTACTTAAGGATACAGTTTCGATCGTATACAGATGCACCATTAACCAGATTTGGCTAGTATATATGACCCATGTCTATCATACAAATACTAGGTGCAAGAAATCCCATGACAGTATTTTGTGATTGAGTCTGAAATTGATTAGCACACATGTCTTGGAAGCTTCCATCAGTTGCGACAAGTTGTTCTACATATGTCTAGGAACAACTGAATTAAATTGAAGATTGGTGAGATTAGTGACTTCTTATTTAAAGCTTTTGGTTGGATGTTGTTTAAATTACCAAGTTAATTTAGTATTATGTTTAAACTTTTAGATTATATTTAAAGCTTTCGGTTAGATGCTGTTAAAAAAAAGAAAAAAAAAGTTCATATTAAACCAAATATTTAAACATAACCTAGTTTAAATTGTGAAAAACAAAGCAAGAATATGAGTGAAAATAGTAAAAAATCATATTTACCTTAAGCTTGTTGTACTTCCAAGATCACCTATTTCAATAATGATTGAAAGGTTTATTGCTTGTGTGTCGTAAAATAAAAGTAGAAATATAAATGGCCGGGTTTGAGCATGTGTGTGGTGTAGGTTTCGCCCTGGCTTATGTTTGAAAGTATACTTTAGAAAGACTATAGTGGTTGTGTACTGATCAACACTTGAAGCTGGCATACTAATGATGGTGTGACTGAGGTTATTTGGTGAGGAAGAAGATGGATTAAGATGAGAAGATTTCTATGTGTGTTTTAGTGTATTTTTTGAGTGGAAGATATGCATAGTATATATAGAATAGTACATGCATGTTGATATAAATTGAGATGGGGTTGTTGGTATTAAGGGCCCGTTTGGTTAAGGTTCTTGTTCAAAGGATTTGGCATAAAAGTATATTCTACATGTTTGGTTGAAATCTCACTCATGAAAATTTTAGTTCAACCCAACGTGGGCTGCAGAAAAGTAAGGGTAAGATGTTGGTTTTGTACATTTTATATTATTATTTTATTGTTTTATTGTTTCTCTTTCATTGTTTTTTTGTCATTTTGTGCTTTTCTTACAAAATATGGACGTCATTCTCTAACTTATATATATTTAAATTTCTAAATAATTATAAATTTCAATTATAATTTACATAAAACAAACAATATTTACATTTCTCTCTCCTACATCAAATCCAAAATCCTAATTCAAATTCAAATCCTAATACTAATCTTAATCCTAATCCTAAACCCAACTACAAACCAAACGGGCCCTAAATGATTGAATTTATTTGGTTTCACTTTCACTTAACCACTAGAGTATCCATCGTTACTCAATAGTCGTTTACACAAGAGAAATTAAGCTAACTTTATATCATTTGATATAAGCACCTTATCTTTTACTAATGAAAAGTGAATTAGCTTTAAATTTTGACGTAGACACGGTATTTGGGCTAAACTTAAAAAGAAATAACAAGTAAGGTGAAGTAAAGTTGATCATATTATCCTAAAATTGGTGTCGAACTTTTCGCTTTTTCCATGATTTTCAACCTTTTGGTACATCGTCACACATACACAAACCGAATAAAGCCTATCTTTCTGAGAAGGTTGGCGTGACTACATACAAAGTTATAAGCTAAATTACTTAAGGATACAGTTTCGATCGTATACATATGCACCATTAACCAGATTTAGCTAGTATATATGACCCATGTCTATCATACAAATACTATGTGCAAGAAATCCCAGGACAGTATTTTGTGATTGAGTCCGAAATTGATTAGCACACATGTCTTGGAAGCTTCCATCAGTTGCCACAAGTTGTTCTACATATGTCTAGGAACAACTGAATTAAATTGAAGATTGGTGAGATTGGTGACTTCTTGTTTAAAGCTTTTGGTCGGATGTTGTTTAAATTACCGAGTTAATTTAGTATTATGTTTAAACTTTTAGATTATATTTAAAGCTTTCGGTCAGATGCAGTTAAAAAAAAGAAAAAAAAAAGTTCATATTAAACCTAGTTTAAATTGTGAAAAACAAAGCAAGAATATGAGTGAAAATAGTAAAAAATCATATTTACCTTAAGCTTGTTGTACTTCCAAGATCGCCTATTTCAATAACGATTGAAAGGTTTATTGCTTGTGTGTCGTAAAATAAAAGTAGAAATATAAATGGCCGGGTTTGAGCATGTGTGTGGTGTGGGTTTCGCCTGGCTTATGTTTGAAAGTATACTTTAGAAAGACAATAGTGGTTGTGTACAGATCAACACTTGAAGCTGGCATACTAATGATGGTGTGACTGAGGTTATTTGGTGAGGAAGAAGATGGATTAAGATTAGAAGATTTCTATGTGTGTTTTAGTGTATTTTTTGCGTGGAAGATATGCATAGTATATATAGAAGAGTACATGCATGTTGATATAAATTGAGATGGGGTTGTTGGTATTAAGGGCCCGTTTGGTTAAGGTTTTTGTCCAAAGGATTTGGCATAAAAGTATATTTTACATGTTTGGTTGAAATCTCACTCATGAAAATTTTGGTTCAACCTCTTGAACGTGAGGCTGCAGAAAAGTAATGGTAAGATGTTGGTTTTGTACATTTTATATTATTATTATTTTGTTTTATTGTTTCTCTTTCATTGTTTTTTTGTCATTTTGTGCTTTTCTTACAAAATATTGACCTCATTCTCTAACTTATATATATATTTTAATTTCTAAATAATTATAAATTTCAATTATAATTTACATAAAACAAACAATTTTTACATTTCTCTCTCCTACATCAAATCCAAAATCCTAATTCAAATCCAAATCCTAATACTAATCTTAATCCTAATCCTAAACCCAACTACAAACCAAACGGGCCCTAAATGATTGTATTTATTTGGTTTCACTTGCACTTAACCGAGAGTATCCATCGTTACTCAATAGTCGTACACAAGAGAAATTAAGCTAACTTTATATCATTTGATATAAGCACCTTATCTTTTACTAATGCAAAGTGAATTAGCTTTAAATTTTGACGTAGACACGGTATTTGGGCTAAACTTAAAAAGAAATAACAAGTAAGGTGAAGTAAAGTTGATCATATTATCCTAAAATTGGTGTCGAACTTTTACTGCTTTTTTCCATGATTTTCAACCTTTTTGGTACATCGTCACACATACACAAACCGAATAAAGCCTATCTTTCAGAGAAGGTTGGCGTGACTACATACAAAGTTATAAGCTAAATTACTTAAGGATACAGTTTCGATCGTATACAGATGCACCATTAACCAGATTTAGCTAGTATATATGACCCATGTCTATCATACAAATACTATGTGCAAGAAATCCCGTGAAGATTTTGTGATTGAGTCCAAATTGATTAGCACATGTCTTGGAAGCTTCCATCATTGCCACAAGTTGTTCTACATATGTCTAGGAACAATCAATTAAATTGAAGATTGGTGAGATTGGTGACTTCTTGTTTAAAGCTTTTGGTCGGATGTTGTTTAAATTACCGAGTTAATTTAGTATTATGTTTAAACTTTAGATTATATTTAAAGCTTTCGATTAGATGCGATTAAAAAAAGAAAAAAAGTTCTTATTAAACCAAATATTTAAACATAGCCTAGTTTAAATTGTGAAAAACAAAGCAAGAATATGAGTGAAAATAGTAAAAATCATATTTACCTTAAGCTTGTTGTACTTCCAAGATCACCTATTTCAATAATGATTGAAAGGTTTATTGCTTGTGTGTCGAAAATAAAAGTAGAAATATAAATGGCTGGGTTTGAGCATGTGTGTGGTGTGGGTTTCGCCGGGCTTATGTTTGAAATTATACTTTAGAAAGACAATAGTGGTTGTGTCTTGATCAACACTTGGTCGGCATACTAATGATGGTGTGATGAGGTTATTTGGTGAGGAAGAAGATGGATTAAGATGAGAAGATTTCTATGTGTGTTTTAGTGTATTTTTACGTGGAAGATATGCATAGTATATATATAGAAGAGTACATGCATGTTGATATAAATTGAGATGGGGTTGTTGGTATTAAGGGCTCGTTTGGTTAAGGTTCTTGTTCAAAGGATTTGACATAAAAGTATATTTTACATGTTTGGTTGAAATCTCACTCATGAAAATTTTGGTTCAACCCCTTGAACGTGGGGCTGCTGAAAAGTAAGGGTAAGATGTTGGTTTTGTACATTTTATATTATTATTTTTATGTTTTATTGTTTCTCTTTCATTGTTTTTTTGTTATTTTGTGCTTTTCTTACAAAATATGGACCTCATTCTCTAACTTATATATATATTTTAATTTCTAAATAATTATAAATTTCAATTATAATTTACATAAAACAAACAATTTTTACATTTCTCTCTCCTACATCAAATACAAAATCCTAATTAAAATCCAATCCTAATACTAATCTTAATCCTAATCCTAAACCCAACTACAAACCAAACGGGCCCTAAATGATTGTATTTATTTGGTTTCACTTTCACTTAACCACTAGAGTATCTATCGTTACTCAATAGTCGCTTACACAAAAGAAATTGTCGACTTTATATCATTTGATATAAGCACCTTATCTTTACTAATGCAAAGTGAATGCTAGCTTTAAATTTTGACGAGACACGGTATTTGGGCTAAACTTAAAAGAAATAACAAGTAAGGTGAAGTAAAGTTGATCATATTATTCTAAAATTGGTGTCGAACTTTTACTGCTTTTTTTCCATGGTTTTCTACCTTTTTGGTACATCGTCACATATACACAAACCGAATAAAGCCAATCTTTCTGAGAAGGTTGGCGTGACTACATACAAAGTTATAAGCTAAATTACTTAAGGATACAGTTTCGATCGTATACAGATGCACCATTAACCATATTTAGCTAGTATATATGACCCATGTCTATGATACAAATACTAGGTGCAAGAAATCCCAGGACAATATTTGGTGATTGAGTCTGAAATTGATTAGCACACATGTCTTGGAAGCTTCCATCAGTTGCCACAAGTTGTTCTACATATGTCTAGGAACAACTGAATTAAATTGAAGATTGGTGAGATTGGTGACTTCTTGTTTAAAGCTTTTGGTCGGATGTTGTTTAAATTACCGAGTTAATTTAGGATTATGTTTAAACTTTTAGATTATATTTAAAGCTTTCGGTCAGATGCTGTTAAAAAAAAGAAAAAAAAAAAGTTCTTATTAAACCAAATATTTAAACATAGCCTAGTTTAAATTGTGAAAAACAAAGCAAGAATATGAGTGAAAATAGTAAAAAATCATATTTACCTTAAGCTTGTTGTACTTCCAAGATCACCTATTTCAATAATGATTGAAAGGTTTATTGCTTGTGTGTCGTAAAATAAAAGTAGAAATATAAATGGCCGGGTTTGAGCATGTGTGTGGTGTTGGTTTCGCCCGGGCTTATGTTTGAAAGTATACTTTAGAAAGACAATAGTGGTTGTGTACTGATCAACACTTGACGCTGGCATACTAATGATGGTGTGACTGAGGTTATTCGGTGAGGAAGAAGATGGATTAAGATGAGAAGATTTCTATGTGTGTTTTAGTGTATTTTTTGCGTGGAAGATATGCATAGTATATATAGAATAGTACATGCATGTTGATATAAATTGAGATGGGGTTGTTGGTATTAAGGGCCCGTTTGGTTAAGGTTCTTGTCCAAAGGATTTGGCATAAAAGTATATTTTACATGTTTGGTTGAAATCTCACTCATGAAAATTTTGGTTCAACCCCTTGAACGTGGGGCTGCTGAAAAGTAAGGGTAAGATGTTGGTTTTGTACATTTTATATTATTATTTTTATGTTTTATTGTTTCTCTTTCATTGTTTTTTTTGTCATTTTGTGCTTTTCTTACAAAATATGGACGTCATTCTCTAAGTTATATATATATTTTAATTTCTAAATAATTATAAATTTCAATTATAATTTACATAAAACAAACAATTTTTACATTTCTCTCTCCTACATCAAATACAAAATCCTAATTAAAATCCAAATCCTAATACTAATCTTAATCCTAATCCCAAACCCAACTACAAACCAAACGGGCCCTAAATGATTGTATTTATTTGGTTTCACTTTCATTTAACCACTAGAGTATCCATCGTTACTCAATAATCGTTTACACAAAAGAAATTAAGCTAACTTTATATCATTTGATATAAGCACCTTATCTTTTACTAATCCAAAGTGAATGCTAGCTTTAAATTTTGACGTAGACACGGTATTTGGGCTAAACTTAAAAAGAAATAACAAGTAAGGTGAAGTAAAGTTGATCATATTATTCTAAAATTTGGTGTCGAACTTTTACTGCTTTTTTCCGTGGTTTTCTACCTTTTTGGTACATCGTCACACATACACAAACCGAATAAAGCCTATCTTTCTGAGAAGGTTGGCGTGACTACATACAAAGTTATAAGCTAAATTACTTAAGGATACAGTTTCGATCGTATACAGATGCCACATTAACCAGATTTAGCTAGTATATATGACCCATGTCTATCATACAAATACTAGGTGCAAGAAATCCCAGGACAGTATTTTGTGATTGAGTCCGAAATTGATTAGCACACATGTCTTGGAAGCTTCCATCGGTTGCCACAAGTTGTTCTACATATGTCTAGGAACAATGAATTAAATTGAAGATTGGTGAGATTGGTGACTTCTTGTTTAAAGCTTTTGGTCGGATGTTGTTTAAATTACCGAGTTAATTTAGTATTATGTTTAAACTTTGAGATTATATTTAAAGCTTTCGGTCAGATGCTGTTAAAAAAAAGAAAAAAAAAAGTTCATATTAAACCAAATATGTAGGATCGTTATATTTATTGTGTTGATGATTCAGGTGGTCTTGGATGATCAAAATACATGTTTGCCATAGTTAGAGAGTTAGTTGAGAGAGAGAGGGTGTTCTTGCTAGAGGTTTACTCAAAGTATGGAATATTAGATTATGAAGCACCACCCCTTCCATGGATGGAAGGGGTATTTATACTTACAGACACAACGACCTCCTATCGGCCTGTGGATCAGGGATACAGTGGGTAAAGACCCGTCCTTCCTCCACGGTGAAACACTACGCTAAACTAAACTAATAACTAACAAATAAACTGATAAATAACGTAAACAACGACAAATCTACGAGCTAACATATGCTAGACCATTATTGGGGTGACCGACTCTTTAACATGGAATTTTCTAATTCCTAACAATCTCCCCTAAGGAGGTCACCCCATGAAATACATTTTGCTTCCTAGCATTCTATCTTTGACTTCGTTCGAGCTCGAGACTTGAATTCTTCAAATTCGCAATCTTTGTGCTTTGTAGCAATTCTTCAAAGTCCGCATTGATTTGTACTTTCGGTGGAGGCCTTTAAGCGATCCACATCTTTGATGATCTTCGAGCTTTCTTTGAGATCATCGACACAGAAATCTCTCCGGATCATCCATAGTAGTGTTGCCTTCATGTAAAGTTGTGACTTTTGGACCGACATGCTCACACTTTTGAATCATGACATCTTTCCATCGAGTAGCGGAAGCCTTCTTGGTTCATGATATTTGCGCGGTGAAGCATAAGCATAGTATGAAATATCATAGCCGTGTTATGTAGATATGCACAAGTCATGATTTCTTCAAATTAAGTGTGGATGCGGTGAGCATGCGACTTTGGATTGACTCTCAATTCGGATCACCGCAATCGTCCAAATGTACCGCAAACAACGATTAGCAATAAAGCACACGAAAGTGTCTTTGATCACTTCGTTGAATTGAGGTACACGCCCACGGTTCCCGCTGATCGCGACAAGTCTTTGTGATCGGTAGGATTCTAAGAATCTCCTTGACGGGGTTTCGCAATGTTCTAGCCGTTTCTCAAACCGAACGTCTCAAAGAAGACAACACGGAGTGAGTGAACTAGCAATTGAGATTCACCGATTGATGAAAATTTGATTTGAAAACAATCGCGTATTGCTTAGAATAAAGAGTTTTGCAATACGACGAAGGTTTTATGAGAAAGATCAATTTTC
Source organism: Chrysanthemum lavandulifolium (assembly GCA_022545495.1). Lineage (NCBI taxonomy): Eukaryota > Viridiplantae > Streptophyta > Magnoliopsida > Asterales > Asteraceae > Chrysanthemum > Chrysanthemum lavandulifolium. The sequence goes on along the minus strand of CM040241.1, from coordinate 24,200,908 downwards.
AATCAAAACACTTTTTGTATTTGAAAATAGTACACAATCGACGCTAGTGAAAAGAAGAGATTCGCACATCGACCGGTTTTTCTAAAAGTATTTTTCAATCGAGATACTTTTGAATTTTGAAAACATAAGTACACATTCGACGTGCTAGAGAAAAGAAGATTTGCACATCGAGCGGTTTTTCCAAAAGTATTCGCAATTCCATTCTGGACCAAGGTTGATTCAAGACCGAATCGCCCCATTGTTTCTATCCGGTTGTCACAAGTTTGATCTTACGAAGATCTCATGTCACCCACCAAGAGCTTGTTTGATGTTGGCTCTAGAAGGATTTCCATCTTCATCGTGAATATTTTCATATCACTCGGATGTTCGCAATACCACAAGGATAATGCGTGGGACTCTTAATATGTACTTACTTTCCACATTGTGTGAAAAGCAAGTCTTCAAGAATTTAGTGTCCTAACGAGATATTGTGGATGATCTCTTGGCTCTAGACTCAATAGTGCACATTTGGTTCTGTGTCGGGAGACTAGGAGAGGTCTCCTTCTTCAATATCAACAATCTCTAAGAGAAAGTCGATAGATAATGTCGGTTCCCGTGAGAATGAAACAAGCCCTTTTAAGAGGAACTTGAGTGGCTTGGGAAGTTTAGTCTGATCGTCCATTTGGGTCCATGACGTCTTGTCTTCAATACTAGTGTTACCTTAGTAACAACCAAGTAGCATATGTATTGAACCCGGTTACGCCTAATGGTTGAATTATTGGAGGGCTATTTCTTTTCACCCTTTTCATATTCATTTCTTTTCATTCTTCAACCCCGGTGCTTACCGAGACTTCATAACTAGAACTTTGTTGGGTTTATTCCAAGACTAGCTCATCTCGATCCGCTCTTCCCATTTCTCATTTTCTCCTTTTTCAATATTCCTAAGGACTCTACACTATCTAGTGGATTGTCCTCGGAAGATCCCTCCGGTTTTAGCGGATCGTGGGAACGAATACCTAACCTAACCATCCTTATAACTCCATGCATAAAGTAAATTGGTCGGTCTTTTGGTATTGTTCTTTCCTTCATGAAACCAATTGAAAAATCATTTGGAAAACAATCAAGGTACTTGTGATACGAGTTCAAAGCATTTTGTACCTTAATAGTTTTGATCATTTAGAAAACCTCCCTCAACATGTGCGTGTGATTTAGAAATTGTTTGGCACATGGAGGCAAGAGGACTTTGAAATATTTTCTTTGATCACAATTTTCATACGAAAAGCCATTTGATTTTCTTGGTAAAATTCTCCCCTCAATATGTGCATAGGATTTTGAAATCATTTTATCACATAGAGGCAAGAGTTCTTTTAAGCACATCCACAATCACAAAATCCATTAAGAAAACCATTTGAAAACACAATCAAGGTACTTTATAATCTCTTTTAAAAACTTTTGTACTCGATGGTTTTGCTCCCCTCAATATGTGCTTCGAGATTCGAAAGCTTTTAGCACATATGAGAGCGACTGCACAATTAAATCAAACGATCACCTTTTATCAAATTTCATTATTAAATCACAAATTCTCCCCGATCAAAATATCAATTCCTTTGAGATTTTGGATCCCAAGTGATTTAATTAGGTTTAGAAAACATGGGAGAAAATGTGGCCTTGTTTAAATACTCATCCGGTTTTTGGATAAATCCTCCTCCTCAACATGTGCATTGTGTATTTGAAATCGTTTGGCACATGGAGGCGGAGTGCCTTTAAAGGACTAAACCAATTCCATTTAAAACAGATTTGAGATTTAAAACACGATCTCTACCCGATCAAAATTTCAAACCTTTTGAGATTTGTGATCCCAATTGATTTAAATCATTTAAAACATTTTGGGAAAGACGTGGCTTGATTTAACTTTGAAAATGATGATAAGGACCAACTCTAGACATTAAAGATTGTTAGTGTCGTGTATGATAGTTTTTAAACGATCTTTAAGTAAAATAAAAGCAGTTTCACAATCAAACAAGAACAGAAAAATTTCATTTTGTAAGATCTTTGAGTTTTAAAGAAAATCATACCATGACATAACATTAAATCTTTAGATCACCACTTTATTTCGTACAATCCGGACTTTTATGAAGCAATATTGTTTGAAAATATTTTATTAAAATCACTCTCCCCTCAAACCATGACAAGAGTCGATGATTGAGTGACTTAAGTTTTGATAAAATAAAGTCCGGTGATTTTCAAATTTAGTCCAATATATTTTCAAAACAATATTTTTCCATTTTCAAAAACAATATTTCAAAGTTTTTAGAAAATGGTATCATCACGATTATCCTCGCACAAAGATATGTTAGGTGGTTGAGAAGCTTCGCTGTTGCCGTAGGGCTTGGAAGAAAAACCGCAGATCGCATATGCAAAGTGAGACTTCTTCTTATGTTGCATTTTGAATGCCAACGAGGTCCAATTTAAGCTCCGTTTCTTCAATCACTTAGAAGAAAACCATCTGGCGATGCAGTGAGACCTCTTACGTTGCATTTATGCCAACTCTCCATTGAAGTCCAATTAAGCTCCGCTTTCTTCATTTGTCAACCCAAGATATCGTTACCCTTTCCTCGCGGCATCCAATCATGTTCATTAGTGGGATCCGGATCGGGAACATTCTTATATACCAATATACCGCATATGTTAGTGAACACACATACAAATATATGGTGGTCGACAACACCCAAACAACAATCGACTAATAAAGGTCAATCCAACATATCAATCGGATCATGTAAGGTATGGGTATAATGTGTTTCTCAAACTCTAATCATCTAAACCTAACAATCATATCCTAAAACCTAGTCCTTCAACATAGGCAATTATATTTTTTCGGATAAGCACGAGGATAATTAAGAAAGTCCGTTAGATGATATAAATTTGAAAACATTTTCCCCTCAATCAATGACTTATTTTCGAAAAAGATTAAAAGCTGAAGTCATTGATTGAGTTTTCAATTATCACAAAACTCTCGAATCGATTGTTTTAAAGCAACTCATTTACCACCATTTTTGAAAAACAACAAATATTTTTCTCGAAGAATTTTAGACGGAAAACATTTGTGTAGGAACAACAGCATCCTTCGACATACTTTCCTCAAATTGTTTTAGGATAAGTGCACGAAATATTTGAAAATTGTTTAGTGTAGCACTTTCCTTTCTTTAAAGAGCGGGTTGCTATCGAAATAATAGCAAGCCATAGTTTAAGCTGGGTTACAATCGAAATAATCAGAAGCCATTATTTAAAGCCCGGTTACAATCAAATAATCAGAAGCCAAATTTTGAGACATGTTTAGAAAAGAATATTTACACCTCCTGCTCGAACTTCATCTATGGTCCTGCCATTATTGAATGACATTTCTAAGACCGTAGATATTATCGATACCGTAAGACATGTCATAGAAAAACATATTTTTGGTATTTTTGAAATTTTCGATTTTTATGGGTTTTGAAGGTTTTATAATTTTCTATTTTCTTTTGTTGGTTTTATATTTTGTATTTTGTTTTCGAATAAATATTTACAAGGATAGAATATATGATATAGTTAAAGAAGATGATGATACGAGTACCGAGATAAGGATATCGAGCAGCTGACCCGTTGTAGAAGATAGAAGTCATCATCCTTAAACATTCACCACCAAAGCTTCCGAGCTCCGAATAGAAGATAGAACATGAGCCTTTGAGAAAGAGAGACTTTGGCGACTTCCCCAAACCGAAAATCCTTTAATGAGCAGATTCAAAGCTTTCTCAAGCTTCTTAGCTGTGTGCACAAAGAAGCACACCATTTTCATAAATTCATTGCTCCTTTCAAGAATAATCACCATGATTCTTCGTTCGAGGTTATATCATCAACAAGAAGAAACGATCGTATCATCCCACACATAAAACAATCTTCTCAAATTTCCTTCAACCGACGATCCAGGCGATCCATTCCAAAAGGTGTCACGAGAACAATTCCCCTAGTAGTTGAATTGATGCGACGGTCTCTTTGTATAATGCTCAAGAACTCTCCGAATACACATCATGAGGGTAATGAAGAACAACTCCCAATGTTCACATCTTTCGTCACGATGAATGTGTATGAAGCTCAAGAACCAAGTACACCAATATCCAAGAACTCTCCGAATACACATCATGCCCGGAAGGAAAACACCTCCCCAATGTTTGTGGTAAACAATGGCTTTCTTCCACGATGATCGTGTATGAAGCTCAAGGACCAAGTACACATTCCCCAAAGAGAGAAAAACCGATAACATTGAAGAAGGTGCCGAATCACGATTATCTCTGCGGTGACAATCTCTGCGGATGTCAACACCGAATAAGTGATTATATCTCGAATCACAGACAAGCCCTCAAGTAAAACAATGAGCATCCCTAATGTACACAATTCTCTCTCCCGATGATTGCGATAACATCGAGATCATCACACACCAATGTACCTCTTATATCTTGAAACTTTCATTTACATTACTTCCCCACGACGTTGGAATAAGAACACTAAACGCTTTGATGAGTAAAACCTTGAGTTTCTCTGCGGTCATGACATTTGTTTTCCGGGATAACTTCAATCACTTAGAAGTATTAAGTCCATCAAGTTTACTCGCCATGAGTCAAACATTGAGTTTCTTTATGTAATAACATTTGTCTTCCCGGATATCTTCAATTACTTAGAAGTATTAAGTTCATCAAGTTTACTCGCTTAGATACGTGTCTCCTTCCCCACTGCCGGTTTTGACACTTGAATCAAAACATATTATAAGCCCAAATACTTGAAATCTTTATGAGAAGAACACTTGTAATCTTGTAGGAATCAACTTGTCAAGAATATGAGCAAGTCTAATTGGGATTGAATCGACTTATAACTCTCTCCCATTCTTTCTCTCCCTTAAACCGACAATCTGCTTGATAAATGCCCAGTTAAGAAGAAGTCTTTAGATCGTTAAATGCAACTCGTCTTTAGTCTTCTAACATGTAGCGTAAGATGTAGAAACGGATCGTAGACTCGACCTTCTTCAAGATTGTGCGGTTGGGGAATAAATAGTTAACATCTTCAACTCACACCAAAAAGCATCTCACCAAAAGCATCCCAATTAACTTACATCTTGCAAATCCCTTAACTAAAATCCTCCCAATCAAACAAGAACGAAAGATGTTCATCAAGGAAATCGGCAATCGAGTCCGAACGAACACACAAGATGGTAACACCAAACTACCAATCACATCAAACAAGAACAGAGAGATTGTTCGAATCATCATGTTAATGTATACGTGAAGCATTAACCGAAGCACTTTGTCGATAAACTCATCAATCCGAGTGAAGATGTCAACCAACGGTCTCTTAGAAGAGAAAACTCCATGTGAAGATGACCCGATAAGAAGAAGCTCGGTTCTTACATGAGTTTAGAGCCGTATGACCATTTATATTCTCAAATTTCAATCAACAATGCAAAAATTCACACTTTTCCCCCTCAAGAATTGCATACGGAGTTGCCATTCTTGATTAATTAAAATGAAATCATCCGAATGTTCTATTCACACTTTCCCCGCAAAATCGAAGACATGATGTCGCCATCTTCATTATAATCGAGCAAGTGGAATGAGAAAACAATCGCTGTAGCCCGGTTCACTTGATGATGAAGCGCATGGAAAAAGTATGAAGCATGTTGATGAGAATGGTCATAATAAGAAGATTTCTCTTCTTCAAGATAATGCGATCAAGCGTGCACATTTCTTTTCTTTGAGTACGAGGCTGGAATCGATGTGAATGACGTCATAATTTCTCTTTTCAATCTCTTTGGCAAACATGTAACCAACCCCATTATCATTCAAGAGGCTCTTTGACATGACAACGATGGAGAAAACCCAATATGATGAATTTGACCTCAAGTAAACTAACCCGAACTCGTGACTTAAACTTGCACATATGTAACAAAGAGCGGTGCCGAGAATTCATGCTCCATTGAATCTCTTAAGTACTCTATACTCTTCAACCAACCAACCATCAAGTAATAGACGACATTACCTCTTGAAAATCAACAATTGAATGTGACATCGAGCACAACAACGTAACTCCTTAAAGTGATAGTTATTTTGTGGTAAAAGAGCCCAATTCCCCGTAAAAAATAGACTCTAAAAAATAACTAGATTTCCAAGTCTTCGTTTTTGAAATACGCTTGAACAAGGATCTCAAGAATCTTCATCCAACCATCCCGATACCTTCGGATACTAAGTACACTCACCCGTGATATTTCACTTCAACCTCAAATAAATAATAATGAATTAACGCCGTTGTCACATCTTCTCGAATCGCTCAAATCTAGCCTTCTTTGACATTTAAATGAACTTTGATAATGGTTTCATCCCGACCATGGTTAAAAGCACGTAACCCCATAAAACCATGTAATAACCAAACCGCCATGACGAATATCCAAACACACATCCAATTCATGAAGTATACCCTTTTATCTCTTCTTCGAAACAGAAACCATAGCACCAAAGATAAAAAGATCCAGATTACACTTTCTCTTCTCCAAGATGGTTCCATCATTCTTGATTTTACAACTCTATGGTTTAAACCGAGAAATAGTTTCTTCGGCGGGATTTTACAAAACCAAGAATAAACCGTAAGATAGATCCGAAATGCACTTTACTAATACCGGATGTTTCCATTGTCACGGATTTTACAAGTCTATGATTTAAACCGAGAAATAGGTTCTTCGCGGGATTTTACAAAATCAAGACAAAACCAGTAAACAATGTCAACTTGAATGTTTATGACAACTTTTGGTTTCGGTGAATATATGTTTTAGGGACCATGCAATGGTTCATCACGGTTCATAATCCAACCATCAACAATATCATCAACCATCCATTAAACACTTTGGTAAACACATCATTCACGCATTCTCGCTTACCGTTCATTGTGACCACATGGTGAAGTAAACCCGATATGTCTAACTTGATCATGAAGTGAACTTCCACGATATATTACTTAAACTTGTACTAATCCTTGTGAAGAAGAAACGGTACCCAATGTACAAAACCTCTTGACGTATCCTCAATCGTGAGACACCAAAGTGATAGTTACGCTGTGGGTTAAACGAGAAAGAATCACAACCGTAATTAAATAGCCAAGTCTTTATCACCCTCTATAAACGCCCAAACAAGTCATCTTCGCGAAGGGTAGAAAGAAGAAGACGAATAAGTAAACGCTACCGAAAACCTCACTTCAAATCCAAATAAGAAATACCGCCTAAACAACCCCGTAGTCAACTTTGTTCAATCATTAACTCATGCCGTGAAATATCCATCGTGAAATAGTATAAACCAAAGTATCAAACAATATAACCCATTGAATCTCATCATCACAACTCATGATCAAATCTCATAAACAAATTTCATCACCCAACAAGTCTCATTGTCATACAAAACGTATAATGGATCCAACTTACGCCCATATCATACTTCATTCAAAGTTCAGTCACAAAAGTATCCGGCAATAAGCTTTTGTACACAACATACTATGGCATTAAACGAGCACGGTTTTACCACTCAAGTTAATCCAATGAAAAATACCAAGTCATGAATGCACCTTCTCCATGAAAATTTAATCTGACTAAAATACCGTTTTGCGAATAAAAATTGGATACCAACTTTTGTGAGTTAAAAGATGTGTTAACAGCATTTGTCAATTAACAGCCCATGATTATATTTGAATGATTAAGTGAGTAAGTGACCAAATGAATACCAGTTGCAAATATCCAATCCGTCAGCCCAAACCCGTGTATGCAATATTTGGCCCAGTCCAAACGTCCAAATTCACTTTGTCACAAATGAAGCACGGTGAAAATTCATTTGCTAAACCAGCCCATGAATAAAACAATCACATGATCCACCGTCCAAGCAAACCCAATATATGGGGCATATATAAAAATGCTATCCCTAATTGTTCTCATTTCACAACCCTAATCGGATACTAAGTATCTGCCCCCATCAAACCCTAAAAAATAGTCCGCCTCTCTCCTACAACATAGCTTACACAAGTCCCAAATATTTCATAAGCAAAGATCAATAAGCCATCAAATCTAACATAACATAGACGCCCATCTCATTCAAAGTGACCTCGCCACGTGGTTGGCTAGAGATGGACATGGTTCCAAATTTGTATGCCATGTGGATGGCTCGAGTTACACAAATCTCCTAAGGCTTTGCAAGTATTTAATCTAGGAGACATCCTGGTTTTGATATGCATATAGACCACGAATAAAAGAAATGATTTAGCAGTTTTGTTCCAATCATTCTTTTTATATTCGGATATAATATCAAAAACGTTTGATTAATGATGGTATGATTGTTTCGTGTTCCAAGACTCTTGATAGTCTTCGACGTTTCTTCTGAGAACCACGAAACAAATTAACTGAGATCTTTACATGATACGGGTCTTGATTTGAGACTTGGATACAATAGTTTACTGGATCGAATCAAGTAAAAGAAAAAGTAGACTTGCTTGTTTCTTTACTTTTCATGTTTCGTATATATGTATTTGAAGTATACACTTCAAAAACAATGATCAATGATGATTGCTATGGGGATGTATGGACCTGAAAATGGTCATTGATTCATCTTTGCCCACAAAGAATCTGAGATCTTTATGGTGAGTTAGTGATGTTGATGTAATCTTGTAGTATGATGATGATGAGTGTTGGTTAAGTCTTGGACCAATGATGGTTAAACTGAGGTCGAGTTGTGGTTAAGGTATTTGGTTTTCATGGTCAAGGTCTGAGTCAAAGTCTGCATCTTAATTTCTGTCACACAGTCACAAATGTTGCAAGACTCAAGTCACTTTACTTTTAACATGCCCAAGTCGCTATAATTGTTGACAAGTCGCTACCCATTTTTTTTACAACAACTCGCTACTTGATAAATATCAAGTCGCTACCTTTAGATAAGTCACAAGTCGCTAACTTTTAACCTTACAAATCGCTAACCCGTAAATACAAGTCGCTAGGTCATTATACTTTACAAATCGCTACTAGTTTGACTCAAAAGTCAAACCACCACTTTTTTTTCTTCATGATAAGTCGCTAGTTAAATTCATTGACTCGGGACATATGGTCAAGTCTCCAAGAACTTGTCCAAGTCGCTATCAAGACCAACATGACCAGCCGGCTTACACAACCATTCTTGACCCATTTATGACCGTGAAAAAGAAACTATTTGACCACTTAATCTTCATCGAAATATTATTGTTTGACATGAAATAACCATGTTGATAACCGCTTTGACCACAAGTCACTATTTGGAGATAAAACGTAACATATGGATACACATACAACAACTTTAAGACCAAAACAGATATCACAAGATAAACCACATGACCTGATGACCAACTGGATGAACATACCAAGTTAAAAACAGTTTTCACAAAATAATAAAGGGACACAAAGTATACCGACCATAAAAAATGCATAAACAATTTTAACAAGGTACAAAAAACCACCATAAATCAACACAACACAAGAACCTTGGCTCTGGTACCAATTGTAGGATCGTTATATTTATTGTGTTGATGATTCAGGTGGTCTTGGATGATCAAAATACATGTTTGCCATAGTTAGAGAGTTAGTTGAGAGAGAGAGGTGTTCTTGCTAGAGGTTTACTCAAAGTATGGAATATTAGATTATGAAGCACCACCCTTCCATGGATGGAAGGGGTATTTATACTACGACACAACGACCTCCTATCGGCCCATGGATCGTGGATACAATGGGTAAAGACCGTCCTTCCTCCACGGTGAAACACTACGCTAAACTAAACTAATAACTAACTAATAAACTGATAAATAACGTAAACAACGACAAATCTACGAGCTAACATATGCTAGACCATTATTGGGGTGACCGACTCTTTAACATGGAATTTTTTAATTCCTAACAAAATATTTAAACATAGCCTAGTTTAAATTGTGAAAAACAAAGCAAGAATATGAGTGAAAATAGTAAAAAATCATATTTACCTTAAGCTTGTTGTACTTCCAAGATCACCTATTTCAATAATGATTGAAAGGTTTATTGCTTGTGTGTCGTAAAATAAAAGTAGAAATATAAATGGCCGGGTTTGAGCATGTGTGTGGTGGGTTTTGCTGCTAATGTTTGAAAGTAAACTTTAGAAAGACAATAGTGGTTGTGTCTTGATCAACACTTGAGTCGGCATATTAATGATGGTGTGATCGAGGTTATTTGGTGAGGAAGAAGATGGATTAAGATGAGAAGATTTCTATGTGTGTTTTAGTGTATTTTTATGTGGAAGATATGTATAGTATATATAAAAGAGTACATGCATGTTAATATAAATTGAGATGGGGTTGTTGGTATTAAGGGCGTTAAGTTAAGGTTCTTGTCCAAAGGATTTGGCATAAAAGTATATTTTGCATGTTTGGTTGAAATCTCACTCATGAAAATTTTGGTTCAAACTCTTGAACGTAATGTTAAAATTAAGGGTGAGATGTTGGTTTTGTACATTTTATATTATTATTTTTGTTTTATTGTTTCTCTTTCATTGTTTTTTTGTCATTTTGTGATTTTCTTACAAAATATGGACCTCATTCTCTAACTTATATATATATATATATATATTTTAATTTTAAATAATTATAAATTTCAATTATAATTTACATAAAACAAACAATTTTTACATTTCTCTCTCCTACATCAAATCCAAAATCCTAATTCAAATCCAAATCCTAATACTAATCTTAATCCTAATCCTAAACCCAACTACAAACCAAACGGGCCCTAAATGATTGTATTTATTTGGTTTCACTTGCACTTAACCACTAGAGTATCCATCGTTACTCAATAGTCGTTTACACAAGAGAAATTAAGCTAACTTTATATCATTTGATATAAGCACCTTATCTTTTACTAATGCAAAGTGAATGCTAGCTTTAAATTTTGACGTAGACACGGTATTTGGGCTAAACTTAAAAAGAAATAACAAATAAGGTGAAGTAAAGTTGATCAATTGGTGTCGAACTTTTACTGCTTTTTTCCATGGTTTTCTACCTTTTTGGTACATCGTCACACATACACAAACTGAATAAAGCCTATCTTTCTGAGAAGGTTGGCGTGACTACATACAAAGTTATAAGCTAAATTACTTAAGGATACAGTTTCGATCTTATACAGATGCACCATTAACCAGATTTAGCTAGTATATATGACCCATGTCTATCATACAAATACTAGGTGCAAGAAATCCTGTGACAAGATTTTGTGATTGAGTCGAAATTGATTAGCACACATGTCTTGGAAGCTTCCATCGGTTGCCACAAGTTGTTCAACATTTGTCTAGGAACAACTGAATTAAATTGAAGATTGGTTAGATTGGTGACTTCTTGTTTAAAGCTTTTGGTCGGATGTTGTTTAAATTACCGAGTTAATTTAGTATTATGTTTAAACTTTTAGATTATATTTAAAGTTTTCGGTCAGATGCTGTTAAAAAAAAGAAAAAAAAAAGTTCATATTAAACCAAATATTTAAACATAGCCTAGTTTAAATTGTGAAAAACAAAGCAAGAATAAGAGTGAAAATAGTAAAAAATCATATTTACCTTAAGCTTGTTGTACTTCCAAGATCACCTATTTCAATAATGATTGAAAGGTTTATTGCTTGTGTGTCGTAAAATAAAAGTAGAAATATAAATGGTCGGGTTTGAGCATGTGTGTGGTGTTTTCGCCGGGCTTATGTTTGAAAGTATACTTTAGAAAGACAATAGTGGTTGTGTCTCGATCAACACTTGAAGCAGCATACTAATGATGGTGTGATCGAGGTTATTTGGTGAGGAAGAAGATGGATTAAGATGAGAAGATTTCTATGTGTGTTTTAGTGTATTTTTGCGTGGAAGATATGCATAGTATATATAGAAGAGTACATGCATGTTGATATAAATTGAGATGGGGTTGTTGGTATTAAGGGCCCGCTTAGTTAAGGTTCTTGTCCAAAGATTTGGCATAAAAGTATATTTTACATGTTTGGTTGAAATCTCACTCATGAAAATTTATGTTCAACCCCTTGAACGTGGGGCTGCAGAAAAGTAAGGGTAAGATGTTGGTTTTGTACATTTTATATTATTATTTTTTGTTTTATTGTTTCTCTTTCATTGTTTTTTTTGTCATTTTGTGTTTTTCTTACAAAATATAGACCTCATTCTCTAACTTATATATATATTTTAATTTCTAAATAATTATAAATTTCAATTATAATTTACATAAAACAAACAATTTTTACATTTCTCTCCTACATCAAATCCAAAATCCTAATTCAAATCCAAATCCTAATACTAATCTTAATCCTAATCCTAAACCCTACTACAAACCAAACGGGCCCTGAATGATTGTATTTATTTGGTTTCACTTGCACTTAACCAGTAGAGTATCCATCATTACTCAATAGTCGTTTACACAAGAGAAATTAAGCTAACTTTATATCATTTGATATAAGCACCTTATCTTTACTAATGCAAAGTGAATGCTAGCTTTAAATTTTGACGAGACACGGTATTTGGGCTAAACTTAAAAGAAATAACAAATAAGGTGAAGTAAAGTTGATCAATTGCGTCGAACTTTTAACGCTTTTTCCATGGTTTTCTACCTTTTGGTACATCGTCACACATACACAAACCGAATAAAGCCTATCTTTCGAGAAGGTTGGCGTGACTACATACAAAGTTATAAGCTAAATTACTTAAGGATACAGTTTGATCAGATCTGATGCAATCATTAACCGATTTAGCTAGTATATATGACCCATGTCTATCATACAAATACTAGGTGCAAGAAACCGGGACAATATTTTGTGATTGAGTCTCGAAATTGATTAGCACACATGTCTTGGAAGCTTCCATCATTGCCACAAGTTGTTCTACATATGTCTAGGAACAACTGAATTAAATTGAAGATTGGTGAGATTGGTGACTTCTTGTTTAAAGCTTTTGGTCGGATGTTGTTTAAATTACCGAGTTAATTTAGTATTATGTTTAAACTTTGAGATTATATTTAAAGCTTTCGATGATGTTTGTTAAAAAGAAAAAAAATTCATATTAAACAAAATATTTAAACATAGCCTAGTTTAAATTGTGAAAAACAAAGCAAGAATATGAGTGAAAATAGTAAAAAATCATATTTACCTTAAGCTTGTTGTACTTCCAAGATCACCTATTTCAATAATGATTGAAAGGTTTATTGCTTGTGTGTCGTAAAATAAAAGTAGAAATATAAATGGCCGGGTTTGAGCATGTGTGTGGTGTGGGTTTCGCCCGGGCTTATGTTTGAAAGTAAACTTTAGAAAGACAATAGTGGTTGTGTACTGATCAACACTTGAAGCTGGCATACTAATGATGGTGTGACTGAGGTTATTTGGTGAGGAAGAAGATGGATTAAGATGAGAAGATTTCTATGTGTGTTTTAGTGTATTTTTTGCGTGGAAGATATGTATAGTATATATAAAAGAGTACATGCATGTTAATATAAATTGAGATGGGGTTGTTGGTATTAAGGGCCCGTTTAGTTAAGGTTCTTGTCCAAAGGATTTGGCATAAAAGTATATTTTACATGTTTGGTTGAAATCTCACTAATGAACCTCATTTTATATTAAGGGTGAGATGTTGGTTTTGTACATTTTATATTATTATTTTTTTGTTTTATTGTTTATCTTTCATTGTTTTTGTCATTTTGTGATTTTCTTACAAAATATGGACCTCATTCTCTAACTTATATATATATATATATATATATATATATATATATATATATATATATATATATATATATATATATATATATATATTATTTCTAAATAATTATAAATTTCAATTATAATTTACATAAAACAAACAATTTTACATTTCACTCTCCTACATCAAATCCAAAATCCTAATTCAAATCCAAATCCTAATACTAATCTTAATCCTAATCCTAAACCCAACTACAAACCAAACGGGCCCTAAATGATTGTATTTATTTGGTTTCACTTTCACTTAACCACTAGAGTATCCATCGTTACTCAATAGTCGCTATACAAGAGAAATTAAGCTAACTTAATATAATTTTGTTGAAACTAACAAAGACCTTGATAGATCTTGAGCTCGTGGATCGTTATGTATGCCTATGTAATCACAAGCACAATAAAAGACAATCTCTACTACTAATGTTTATCAGCGGAATATAAACACAAGTAAATAACTAAGAACTTCTTGATCCTCTATGGATCTTTATATTAACTAAAACTGAGTTTTTCCAATCGGTACATAAACCTTTCTAATGTGTTCCTTTTATAGATAAGGAACCCTAAACAATATCGCTAAACCGTTTCCCAAGAAACGTATAATCATAAAACTAAATAAGATATACACAATCACTTCCTAATAAAGCTCATGTATATTCACACTAAATAAACTAAATACGGAATAAACACTTAGTAGAAACAAACTAATCACTATTATTCTTCAAAGAGAATAAGTCTTGGCGAGAATCCACTTCACTTCAAGAGAAACACTTCGGCATTAATATCAAGATAATCGGACTTTCACATAATTCCCAACAATCCTCCCTAAACCGGAATTTGACTTGTTAAGTTCGGTTTCTGATAGATCTTACAAGACCGGAGGATTGAACACGAACAACAAAGAACAAAGAAAGAATCCAAAGAACATCTCTATGATGAAGAAACTCAAACTCCATATCTTTGCAGAACAAATGACAAAA
>CM040241.1:24007047-24186024 GCA_022545495.1 Chrysanthemum lavandulifolium | reverse complement strand
CCACACCAGCCTCCTTTACACACTCACCACTCTCCATATTTTTAATCGTATTCGTAAAGTTATTCAAGAGAGAATTAATGTCTTTGCCGCCTGAAACTGTCTTCCCCTCTTGACCATCGTTGATCTCTTGATTAGGAGAAACATTAACATTCTTTTTCTTATGATTACTTCCCCTCTCTCCCGAACCCAAGAACCCTCTCTGCATGTCCCGTGACCTTCACATTAACTCACAGCAAACACGCCTCAAAACTTGTTTTCCATGTGTAGTAGCCCAGCCCGAACAGCTCGTGACTCGGTGACAACTCGTGAGTCAACTCGTGACTCGGAGACACGAGTTACAAGAAAACCGAGTCACACCTCGCGTGGCTCATCCCTACCTATTCTTCTTCGCGATCTCCAAAGATGGTGGTGTTATGGTGCTGAAGAGGTGGTGCGTGAGGTGGTATGAACGGGTGAAGGAGGTGGGATGGGCGCGTGTTGTAGGAGATCGGGAAGAGGAGGTGGAGGGGATTGTTTTGGTGTAGCTGGTGAGGGATGGAGGCAGGCGGTGCGGCGGATGGGAGGATTTATCCGGCGTTGTGGGGATAGCAGAGAGGGAGCAAAGAGAATATTCAATAGTACGTGCTATTGGTGGTATCTTTTGCTAGAAATACCCCTATATTAATTATATCTGTTTATGCTCCCCAAGATCTGGGTGAAAAAAAAGAGTTGTGGAATCGGTTGGGGGATGTGATAAGGAAATGGAATGGTGAGGTAATTCTTATGGGGGATTTTAATGAAGTTAGGAGTGCTCAAGAAAGATTTGGATCCGTGTTCAACAATCATCAGGCAAATGTTTAACGATTTCATTACAAATGCAGAGTTAGTGGATATTCCTTTAGGGGATATATGTACACGTGGTCGGATAAGGTGGCATAAAAATGAGTAAAATAGACCGATTTCGGTTTCTGAAGGATTGTTTGATGTTTTCCCCACCTCTCAGGTATGATACTTACTCGTCACCTTTCGATCATAGACCGTTACTGTTACAAGAATCGATCTCGATTATGGTCCAACACCTTTGCGAATGTTTCGATCGTGGTTTTGGAATTGGATTTTCCGATGTGGTTGAGGATTCATGGAAAATGACGGAGTAGGGATAATAATGCAATGGTCAGACTCAAGAACAAACTTAAATGTCTTAAAAACGGCTTCGAGTTGGAATAAAACTAAAGTAGAAGATCGCAATAAGCAGAAGAGAGACTGTAGTGATAAATTAGAGGAGATTGATAGAAGGCTTGATAGTGATCAAGGTCAGATGACGGATGTGGAGGATCGGGTTCATCTCACTAAATTGCTTTTGGATATAGAACGAAAAGAGACTCTTGATTTAGCTCAAAAGCTAAAATTAAATGGGCGATCGAAGGGATGAAAATAGCAAATATTTTCATGGGATTATTAATAAAAACGCCATCATGGCAATCCGCGGGATTCGATTGATGGGAATGGGTAGAGGATCCAACACGAGTGAAGAGTGAATTTATAATTACTTTGCTAGTCAATTTGATGTTCCAAATTGGTTGCGACCTGAAACATATGTGGCTTTTCCTCGGAGTTTGGAGAGTGAGCAGGCTATGGACTTAGAAGCTAATGTTAATATAGATGAGGTTAAAAGGGTTGTGTGGGAGTGCTGTAAAGACAAGGCTCCAGGACCCGACGGTTTTACTTTTCATTTTTTTAAAAGGTTCTGGTATTTGGTTGGTGATGATGTCTTTGATGCAGTGAACGAGTTTTTCTGTTCAGGTATTTTTCCTAAAGGCTGTAATTCCTCATTCATTATGTTGATACCTAAGGTGCATGACGCAAAGATGGTAAATGATTTTCGCCCTATAAGCCTTATCGGGTGTCAATATAAAATCATCGAAGATTTTGGCAAATAGATTATCTTTGTGATTGATAGTCTCGTGAGCATTGAACAAACGGCCTTTATTAAAGGAAGGCAAATCCTTGATGGTCCGTTTATTCTTAATGAAATGATGTCATGGTGCAAGCATCATAAACAAAAGGCTATGATTCTAAAGCTCGATTTTCAAAAAGCGTATGATTCTGTTAGATGGGATTTTATTGATGACATTCTAGCTCGTTTTGGGTTTGGTGATCAATGGCGGAAGTGGATTCAAGGATGTTTTTCATCATGTATGGGATCCGTGTTAGTAAATGGATCTCCAACTAATGAATTTCAGTTCAATAGGGGATTGAGACAAGGGGATCCGTTGTCTCTTTTTTTGTTCCTACTTGTCACGGAGACTCTTCATATAGCTTTTCAGAACATTGTGGAGAAAGGTTTCTACTTTCCTCTTATGATCGGGAATTGTCGAACGGTAAATTTGTCTCATTTATTTTATGCAGATGATGCCATATTCTTTGGAAGATGGTCGAGGTCTATCATTGGTGCCCTAGTTAAATTATTTCAATGTTTTCATTTGACATCTGGTTTAAATGTTAACTTTCACAAATCTTCGATTATGGGATTAAATGTTTCGGTTGGAGAAGTTGAGGAGTTAGCCACGTGTATTGGATGTAAGGTTGTCAAGAACCCGGGTACATATCTTGGGATTAAAGTTGGGGAGAATATGTCGAGATTGAATCATGGCGGGAGGTGATCTCAAAAGTAATTAATAAATTGTCGACGTGGAAGTTAAAAACACTTTCAGTGGGAGGTCAGTTGACTTTATTAAAATCGGTGTTGGGTGCACTTCCAACATACTACATGTCGATATATAAGGCTCCAAAGGCTGTGGTTACTCTCTTGGAATCGGTTCGTAACAAGTTCTTTTTAGGGGCGGACACTGATGAACGGAAAATGACTTGGATAAGATGGAAGAAAGTGCTGGCCAATAGAAGCGAAGGGGGTCTTGGAGTGAATAGCATATTTGCTTTGAACCATGCATTGTTATTTAAATGGATTTAGAGGTTTTTATCTGATTCCCATGCTTTATGGGTTAGGGTCGTAAAAGCAATTCATGGGGAAGAAGGGTTAATAAACTGTAACATTCGAAAGTCGTATCCAAATTCGGTGTGGGTAAATATTGTGAAGGCTATTTCTAATCTTAAGGATCAAGGAGTGGATTTGTTGGCTTGTTGCAAAAGGAAGATTGGAGATGGCCAAACCACTACTTTCTTGACAGGTATTTGGTATGAGGATATCTTTTTAAAAGATAGATTCCCAAGAGTATATGCCTTGGAAACGGAGAAGTATGCCACAGTGGCTTTCAAGAAAGCTCAAGGAAATTGTACAACTTCGTTACGTCGAGATCCGAGAGGGGGCGTAGAAAGTGAGCAGTGGACAACGATGCAACGAATGTTATCGTCGGTTTGTCTCTCCCCGATGGAGGATGGTTGGACGTGGACCTTGGAAGGGACGAGTAACTTCACTTTGAAATCTGCTCGTGTGGCCATCGATAAAAAGTTGCTTATTTCAGATATGAAAGCTACTAGGTGGAGTAAGTTAGTACCAATTAAAGTGAATATTTTGGGTTGGAGACTTTCGATTGATAAATTGCCAACTCGTGTGAACCTGGATGCTCGTGGCATTGATATACCATCGGTTCTATGTCCCGTATGTGGGGAGTGTACGGAATCAACAAGCCATCTTTTCTTTGAGTACTCATTTGTTACTCAGGTATATAACATGTTTGAAAGGTGGTGGGATATTCAGATTCCGAAGACAAGGTACTATCAACAATGGTTAGATTGGTTTTTGGCTCTTCGGCTTAATAAGGTGCAAAAGCAGTTTTTGGAAGCAATGTTCTTGTCGCTATGGTGGCATGTGTGGTGTCATAGAAACGCGTGTGTGTTTGGAAAGGTGAGACCGAAGAACAATTTATTTTTTGATAAATTTGTAACGCAGTCGTTTGTGTGGGTCAATAGTAGATTTAGATCCAAAAACATGAGTTGGGTTGGTTGGCTTCAAAACCCATCTTTGCTTACTTCCGGTATGTAATTTCTTTATATGTTTTTTTTCTAGCTTTTTGCTAGTTTTATAAAAATTCCGCCGTTCAAAAAAAAACAAGACAAGCTTAATTAGCTTAAGTTTGATTTTAGTTTATGGTATTGTTTGTTTATAATAAATACTTTCACTTACTTCTTGTTGTCGCTAGGTTCAGGGTTACATTTACGACATCATTATGTTTTGATACCATATATGTAAGTTTTTACTTGTTGGTTCCATTTTTTGTTTCTTTACATTTTTACTTTCTTAAAATAGTGTGAATCTTTTGTAACTTTTTTGTATATGTAACACTAGCTAAACCCTTTTTTGGCTAATGAGTGATATGAATATTCTGCGTGTAACAATGACGGGGAAGCCACATAAAAAGTATTATTAAATGGCACACTAATAAACATTTTATTAAAAAAAAATAGCATGTACACCATAATGACCATGTGCCATGTTCGATTGTTTGTACATTTGTACGAGTGTGTGTATGACTTTAGATTTGTTGAATGCACCAAACATGCATACAAACAGGATGAAATGTATGAGATGACATACATAGAATAGGGGGAACAGGATGAAATGTCGGAGTTAGTGTAGCAATGACCGAGACAAAATAACATAAAGTCATGTGAAAGTAGGGTCCAACCGATAGAGTACGGGTGGAGAGTTGTATCTCAAGGTGAAAAAAGGGTGACCAACTACTAACAACAATCATACATGATGTCTTATGAGTGTACCCTCAATATAAAAATCTTTATAAAAGAGAGGATAAATTGAAAGTATTGAAATTTGAAACCATAATTGAATGGAAAATGCTAAATGTTCATGCATTTTGTTCCTACAAAATGTCTTAGTCACTGGACGCTGACAAATGTCAGAACGGGCGGTTTGGATGCAGAGCGAGAATGAGTGGAAAAAAACTACTATATAATATTGTTGTGTGTTTAGGAGGACTTGTAGGAAAAAAAATTGGAGGTCGTAGCAAAGCTCTAATTGGATTACCCAAAACAAAGATCTGTCAAACTAACACTGTGTTTATATATTAAGAAACCAAATAAACAATGTTTCGCTTTAGACTTTGAATACCAACATTAATAAACAAAATCAAACTATTCCTAACTCTATTTTGTGGCACGAAAGTTTTATATCTTATAAACTGTACAATATTTTGTGGCATAATAAAAATTAACCTATTTTTACTTAATGAAGTTTTATATCTTGTACCGTACAAGATTTTACATAACATTCAATGTTCTCTTGAAATACAACCGTGAACAAGTGAAAACATTATTTGTTCATTTACTACTACACTAGCCCAATATTTTTTTTTCATCAATTCATTTATCGAGACACCCCCTTTATATGTTAGATGAGCTACCTGATGTCGAATTGGAAAGTACCAATTAACGGCCATATAGATGATCAATTAACAATAAATGTCGATTTTCATGGGCGTGCTTAGCACGCCTAAAAAATTACCTAGTGCTTCATTTAATAACTATATGAAACAAAAGTAAAGAAAATAACAATTATGTAACCTCTTTACTTTGATTCGCTCAAAGAAGAAAAATAAAACAAATTAAAATTGTCGAACCTACCGCAATCCTCCAAAGGATCGTGATGTAACCACCGTAAATTTCATCTTGTATTAAACTAATATAGTATTCTAATTAAAGAATATTTATCTATTTTCACGTAATTTTTTTAGATAAAACGTTATCAATTTATCTGATTAAGAAAACTAACCAATGTGACATAAATTTTCATAAGATAAAATGACTATCTTACCTTTTGACTGTTGACCAGTTGACTTCTGCTATAACGTAGATGCAAATAATGTAACCGGTAATTAACTTCTAATCTTCTAAGTTAATTAATTCACTCTGATTTGGCTTATTACTCTCTGAACATTTTCATTCACTTTTGCTCATTTAACGAAAAGTTATCTCGTAAAACGTGTAAACTACACATATAACGTGTAAATGACACCACATTAGTTATGGTTTAATCCCGATAATTATTATTCGGAATCAATAGTTTCGTTTTTATATAACTATTATAAAAACGCTTCCAAAAATATATTTATCGCAATTACCAAACTAAGGTACCATGTTAACATTCTAGCTCAACGGGACACGACATACTCGGAGTACACGGGGCATAAAGTGAATAAAACTTATACATGTGTTTAACTTTTCCACTACCCCTCTACTACTTTTCCAATATCCTCTCTTTCTCACTCCACGCGTTTCCCTCCTTCCATCCCTTTTCTCCCACCGCCTCTCCACAGCACCACCACAGACGCACCATCACGGAGAAGCCAGGGTCTGTTTAGTTAAGGGTTTAGTGAGAAGAATCGCACCAGGTTTGTTATGTCCGCGAATCAGCCATAGCCACCACCATCGCCATTTCCATCTCTTCTTCCTCCCTCGTATCATTGGTATGCCGACATGACCTATTTGAATTTACTCCTCTTGTTAAATTCGGATACAAAATGTTTTGTGTAGTTTTCATGGATTTAAAATTAAGATAAAAACATTTTGAAGATTTGTGTGGTATAAGACCCAGATCAAAAACGTGTTTTGATAAAGAATCGTGTGGTGAGATCACTAAAAAGGGCGTTTGTTAAATTATTTTGTAACGGGTCAAAATTAAACTCGTTTAAGATTTCGGGTCAACGCCATCTGGGTTCTCGACATGGTCTCAGGTCAGTATTGACCCTTATGGTCACAGCAGCTATGGGTTGCTTACGGTTAAACCGGTTTTATTTCTTTTCTAGTATAATCATGTTATATCTTATTTGGAGTAGGATTGTTTGTTGCTATTGTCGAGTTTACGAGCCACCACAAGAGTGGTGCTGCCTTCGGTTTAACAAGAAAAACACCCACAAAGGGCGTGTTTGTTTTACTTTGCCTCGGCTCAGACCATCCAAATGAGGGTCTTGTTTGCTCGCTGTCACAGCCACTTCGAAAGGTGTGTTTGTTGTCACCCGGCTGGAAAGAAACCACACAGGTGGTGTTTTTTTTTGTTACTCACGACCCTAGCCACGCCCAACCGGGTGTTTGGCTGGTCTTCATTAGCTCACCAACTCGGCACAAGCTCGAGTCCGTTGGTAGTGTTGTTGGCAGCCCACACTAGCCAACTAAAGGTGCGCTTGTTTTTAATTGTCTCGATACAACACCCAAGAGGGTGTATTTGTTTGATGTACTCGCAAACCAAAAACAACCAAATGGTGGTTTGGTTTGTTATCGGTGAGAGCAGCCCGACCAGGGGCGTTTGTGTTTGATTACCTTGACCCACCATCGAAACACCCAAGAGGTGTTTGTTCTCCTACTATTGTATTTGTAGCCCACCCCGAAGGGGTGTTTGTCCTTGTGTATCACTGCCCCAAGAGGGTACATTTGTTACTTTTAATTAAAAGGATGCGTTTGGTTATTTAAATAATAGGCCGAGACCCAACAAAATAAACAAGATGGTGTTTGATACTTTAATTGGACTTACAAGCGCACTAACAAAATAAAGACTTAGCATTTAGTGAATATTGTCGGCTAAGTATAAAAAGGTTTAACGGACTAACGTGCAAGATATTATTGGACTAAGAATACATGGGACTTGATAATAAATGTTAGACTTGGACATTTGGACGATTGAATTATACTAGTCAAACTCTGGACAAATTGACGTATATGACTATCGGACTCGAACTATATAGACATAAAGGACATGGACTTATTATATTTGACCAAATAATAAGAATTGATAAATGGGCTATGTATATACTACTTAACGGACTAAATTAAATTTATTATTAGACTAAACTTATTGGACATAATTAGACTTGTGATGGACCTAATATATCGTATTAAGAACATTGGACTTCAATTAGATTTAAGTCGGACTATTATCGGGCTAAAGCCCAATTGACTTACTTTTTGACTTATTTTCTTGTCGTTATCTTCTTGCTTAGAATTCACCCGTATATGTGACTCGTTTTCTAGAGACATCTTGTCTATTCTTTTACTTTATAATATACATATATATAAGATATATATATTATACTTTGGCGTGCATGCTTATTTTGAGTCTAAATCTTTATACCACCACACCTAACTATCATACTAAACTTTTACAAACATTTATACGAAACTTCCACGAAAACTAAACGTATTATCTTTTAAAACTCATACGCATCGATTACTATTCGTGTGTCATATTTTGAGATAAACCATATACTATCGTTGTGCCAATAACGCATCGCTGTGTCGGTACTCTTGTATCATTATGCGTTACTACCTTGTGACACATTTCGATGTCGGTCGTGTTAGTTGTGATTCTTGTATTTCTTCGGACTAAGGTGAGTTTCACGTTCCCATTTTCTTGCTTTACTCGTTTTGGGGTGAAAAGCATGCTATGATTACTTAAAACTAAATTGGTTGTGATTCATGAAATTATGGATTTATCGAATCGATGACCCATCGAGCTACGCCCGCTATCTTGCAAACCGGTATGTATGCTTATGTTTCGCGCCTATGTACGATCGTAAAAGTCCCTCGTTACTACACTACTTATTAACTCACTCCCACCGACGGGCGAGCCGTTGATATCTATGGATAGCACTATTTAGGGGTAGAGTCATCCCCTCACTCTACTAACCGGAGTGCATAGTTAGAGCATGTTGCACGTAGGGGCAAGTTACTACTGAATCGGATTAAGTAGTGGAACCCTTAAAGCCATGAACGCGCTGCATACATGATGGACCCTTTCAAAACTTTGACAACCAATTGATCTTACTGTTTTGGAAACTATTTGTGTATTAAAACCTGTGAACTCACTAACCTTTGTGTTGACACTTTAGCATGTATTTTCAGGAATGCAGACGATAGCTAAACTTTGGAGGCGCTTGGGCATTGGCATGGCATGATAATAAAAGACTCTGATATAAAACTGGGGACCACTTTAAATTCTTTTATGGGCCTACATTCTATAATATATATGTTGAAAGATTTAAAGTAAATCTTTACTAAATACGATTTCTCAAGTTAAATTGTTGTTCTATACTTTGTGTTATGGTACCAATCGAGTAATACCTACTTCCGCTACAAACCATTTTTTTGGGGTATTACAGATTGGTATCAGAGCCTCTGTTATAGAGAACTGGGTATTTTTGAAACCTAGACTATAACTACCTTTATGAAAACTCAGCCCTATGACCGATACATGCCTGCCTGCCAAGCTGATGCCTTGATTTTGACTTGTTGAAGTCATACTTGATGAGATATGTATTATATTACTATCTACTTAATCTCAGCATGAACTATGATTGCTTTCATATACGTATGTTTACGTACCATAGCGCTACGCCTTATCCCTCACATAAATGGAATGCTCATTTTACTTTTTCGTAACAACTTCTAAAAGTACAGGACATAGTACTAGTGTAACCAAGCTGAGTATTTCAAAGTTTATGTGAATATAGATTGATCTCCTATATTCACCAGGGAGGAAGGGCATAGACTGATCACCTATGTCCAACCTTGAGGCGAACTTTGCAATGCTAGGGATGGTTATTTTGGTTTTGGGGAAACGAAAAGATTTTGTATGTGTAAACGAGCATGGACATGATAAAATTTTAACACTACACACACAACACATCGGCATCACAATACTTATTCATGGTGATATTTTTCCATTTTTACGAACGCCTTTCATCGCCGCTTGGTTATGTTACGACTATGAATTACTTTGAATTAATGAAAACGCTTAATCGTGCTTTACGTTGGGTCGAGTTAGACCCGATTAACCACCATTTGAATTTGAGTTTGTATCTCGACACATTTGCTATCATAATAAGTTCATTGAACTTATTGATGGAGTGTTTTGGAATTAATCTCGACTATGTTTGATTTTTGATTATTTGGTATTGAGATTTTGGGTCTCGTTGCGGATTTGGATTTGCCACTTTATTTTAGCCTTGCCTTGATTGTGGTTTTGTTACGGACCCCCTTACCCCAAGCCTTGTCTCGGAACAATTGTTGTTTATTTTTCCAAATCGATGCCGTTCACTCGTTATGCACTCGATGTTGTTAATATTTCTGAATCGATAATGTTCTACCGATGTTGTTTCATCAACAATACTCGATTAAGGTTATACCTTACGCTTTATTGATGTAATACCTCACGCACTATTGGTGTTATACCTTATACTCCATTGGTGTATTCCTATCGATGTCGTTTTATCGACGTTGTTTTATTGATGTCGTTTTATCCATATCATCCTAATATGTTGTTTTATCAATGATATCCTACTGATGTTGTTCTATCGATGCTATCCTATTGATAAGTACTTTACACTCAATCGATGTGTAATACTCTATTGTACCCATTGGGAACTATTGACGTTTACTCGAATTTGGAGCTTGACATGATCTCGACTTGTAGTCGGATTTATTTTGAAAATACGACTTTGAACACGAACGTTGTACCCTTCTGCGTTAAGTACTGAGCCGATCGACTGATTGCTAGTAGTAATTAACTCTCTTCTCCGGAGTTGTACCCTGAACTTGCTAACCTCTCCCTTCAACATAGATTCTATACCCAACAAATATGATGCATAACTATTTAAACATTTCCTATAAGCAACGTGCATAGAGATTTGCTTGGCAGATGATGCACACTATTTAAACGTTACTTATGAAGTATTAAATCACCATTACTGGAACGTTGCAACCCCATATCATCTCCATCCTGTCCCATTATCATTTCCTCAAACGTTGAGATCAAGGTTTCCTCGTCACTCACTGCTGTAATAGTGTCTCTTCTATCCCAAAACTCGTACTTAATTAATGAGTCGGAATACATTCCTTGCCGTTCAAGGAACAACACGTCATAACATCTATGAAGGGTAACCCTCGTTGAACATAAATAACGAGCGAACCACTAAACTTTTAACAATCTAAAAACATACCACGAGTTAACTTGTAACTCGAGCTACTATTTATGGGAACAAATACCTAATCCTCTACTTATCCCTTGAGAATACCAACAATGTGCTCAACTACTCCCCCTTATAAAATAGTAAACCGTGTCATTTTCTAACGCACAAACTGTAACCAATCATCTTGTCAACCATTTCGCGGTCAATCTACCAAATGTTGTACTACTTCATCGCTGAATCAAAATTTTCGACCTTACCGGTATCTTATAAACAATAAGCCTTTCTCAAATTGTCCTGCAAACTTTTTGTACAACTCACCTCACGGACTACTATATTCTAGTGAATCAATTTACCACCATGCTTCTATTTCATTAAACAACAAACACTTATGCTAACATCTTGTAAACTAAGTTACAATTACCCTACAAGTTTACCACAACTTTATGAACAGACTTTGCCACTAAATCACAAAATGAACTACATATATTCCTACTTTTGGGCAATTAATAAATTGTTTTATTATCTATTTTATAAATTATTCACAAATCATTTCACGAGTTATGTTATAACTTGCTTTGTTATCTTACCAAAACATCACAAAATTTAACTACGATTTCACTACTATTCTATAAATAATAAATCGTTTTCTATTATCGTAAAAAAAAATCACCTTACCAAGTTGTTGCTTCGATACTAAATCACAAACTACGATTTACCACTAATTTGAAAATAATAAAACATTATCCTTATAACATGTAAATGGTTTCACAAACTGTTTTATAAACTATACTGCAATTACCTTCTAAACTATTTACTCCCTTGAAAAGTTTTAAAGGATAACCGATATCCCCTTTTGTAACTGAACCAAACCTTCGAAGTAAATCAAAACACCTTGTTTCGAAACAATAAATGATAAACATTTAATTGCTAAGGAACAAACTGATTCGTTATCTACAAAAGCTGAGGTGTTGGAATTTTCTGAATTTGAGAAGTAATATTTGAACTCATATAGTAGACATGTAAACCTTCAACTTGGAACCGAGTCCA
The DNA here is from genome assembly GCA_022545495.1 of Chrysanthemum lavandulifolium. Lineage (NCBI taxonomy): Eukaryota > Viridiplantae > Streptophyta > Magnoliopsida > Asterales > Asteraceae > Chrysanthemum > Chrysanthemum lavandulifolium. The sequence continues at coordinate 24,174,064 of CM040241.1, read as the reverse complement.
TGTGGACATTTAAGAACCTTCTTTAACTAGTTTTCATCACAAAAGTTGAAGTTCAACAACTTTCTCTACATTCATTCAAGTTCTCTCCCGAAATTTTTAGCAAGTTGAGACTCTTTGTTTTTATAGCGTTCAAATCCGAATGGACGGTGACACCACGCTAGTTATTTTAGGGTAAACTATCGATGAGCATAACCTTAACAACTGAACTCTAACCTCAGACGTCTAAAACTTATGGAGTCATACATACTCAACTACATTTTCTTCTATGACGCTTTCACGTCCAAGAACCTTCCTTTAAAGTTTCATTTTCGTCAACGATAAAACTTGTGGTGACATTTTCTTAAGGTACTTGTTCTTATGAATTAGAAATTTCTGGTCAAACCTTATCAAACTTTCTTACTCTGAGAAACATCAAAACATCGACTTTTGCGAAACAATCTTATAACATCACGTATGAAAACCTATCTTACTCAAATATAATCCCTTCGAGGTCACGAACATCTAACCTAACTATCCATCTCGCACAATGATACTTGTATAACTTACAATTCACAACATCACAACTCTTAAAAAAACAACGGATATAAATCGTGATATTAACATCGTCGACAACAAGGTCCCAAAAATCACCTTCATTTCTTACACCTCATTCCAAAGGCAATACTTCTTGATTATAACTTCTTCAACTTAGTCCAAACAATCTTATAAGTATTCTCAATACTAATACATTGAGCAACAACATTTTACCATGACAAAGCATCATTCAGAAGTATGCTTGCGGCATGTTTGACTTTGTAGTCTTCATCATAGTTGATGATTAGAAATATTGACCCTGTTCACTCAAACCAACGAGCCAAACCAACCGTTCTTTCCATGACTTTGAAATTTTTGAGCTTATAGCTCCAGAAACTCCTTGTAAGAGCAACCTCTGATCACTTATATAACATTTACGCCTGCGGTGCCTCCCCTCAAGTTGCGTTAGTCCTCCAATCATCTGTATTTTATATTATCCCTTGGAATATACCAACTTGAAGCTTAATATTAACCAGAAATTTTGCACACTGATAAAACCTTAAGAGAATTCCTAATTTCACTTGGGAGCGCGAGATCAGAATTCATCATAAACACTCACATTTTCCCATACATCTCAACATCAGACTTTTCAAAACCTTCATTTGAATTGGATCGATAGCTTACAAATTCGAGCTACCACCCGAATTTACTAGTATATACGGCGTCATTCGGTTATATGATTTGAAGAAGCGTTATACGAATGACGCACTCATTATCTCTCTAGAAGAGATCCAAATTGATGAACGCCTGAACCCTATCGGAAAACATTTGGATACAAAATGTTTTGTGTAGTTTTCGTGGATTTAAAATTAAGATAAAAAACATTTTGAAGATTTGTGTGGTATAAGACCCAGATCAAAAACGTGTTTTGATAAAGAATCATGTGGTGAGATCAGTAAAAAGGCGTTTGTTAAATTATTTTGTAACGGGTCGAAATTAAACTCGTTTAAGATTTTGGGTCAACGCCATCTGGGTTCTCGACATGGTCTCAGGTCAGTGGATAAACCCAACTGGGTTTAGATTGACCCTTATGGTCACAGCAGCTATGGGTTGCTTATGGTTAAACCAGTTTTATTTCTTTGCTAATATAATCATGTTATAACTTATTTGGAGTAGGATTGTTTGTTGCTATTGTCGAGTTTACGAGCCACCACAAGAGTGGTGTTGCCTTCGGTTTAACAAGAAAAACACCCACAAAGGGCGTGTTTGTTTTACTTTTCCTCGGCTCAGACCACCCAAATTAGGGTGTTGTTTGCTCGCTGTCACAACCACCTCGAAAGGTGTGTTTGTTGTCACCCGGCTGGAAGGAAACCACACAAGTGGTGTTTTTTTTTTGTTACTCACGACCCCAGCCACACCCAACCGGGTGTTTGGCTGGTCTTCGTTAGCTCACCAACTCGGCACAAGCTCGAGTCGGTTGGTAGTGTTGTTGGCGACCCACACTAGCCAACTAAAGGTGCGCTTTGTTTTTAATTGTCTCGATACAACACCCAAGAGGGTGTATTTGTTTGATGTACTCAAGAAACCAAAACAACCAAATGGTGGTTTGGTTTGTTATCGGTGAGAGCACCCGACTGTGGGCGTTTGTGTTTGATTACCTTGACCCACCATCGAAACACCCAAGAGGTGTTTGTTCTCCCACTATTGTAGCCCACCCCGGCGGGTGTTTGTCCTGTGTATCACCGCCCCAAGAGGGTATGTTTGTTACTTTTAATTAAAGGATGCGTTTGCTTATTTAAGTAGTAGGCCGAGACCCAACAAAATAAACAAGATGGTGTTTGATACTTTAATTGGACTTACAAGCGCTCTAACAAATTAAAGACTTGCATTTAGTGAATATTGTGGGCTAAGTATAAAAAGGTTTAACGGACTAACGTGCAAGATATTATTTGACTAAGAATACATGGGACTTGATAATAAATGTTAGACTTGGACATTTGGACGATTGAATTATACTAGTCAAACTCGGACAAATTGACGATATGACTATCGGACTCAAGTATATTAGACATAAAGGACATGGACTTATTATATTTGACCAAATAATAAGAATTGATAAATGGGCTATGTATATACTACTTAACGGACTAAATTAAATTAATTATTAGACTAAACTTATTGGACATAATTAGACTTGTGATGGACCTAAGATATTGTATTAAGAACATTGGACTTCAATTAGATTTAAGTCGGATTATTATCGGGCTAAAGCCCAATTGACTTACTTTTTGACATATTTTCTTGTCGTTATCTTCTCGCTCAAAATTCACCCGTATATGTGACTCGTTTTCTTGAGACATCTTGTCTATTTTTTACTTTATAATATACATATATATAAGATATATATTATACTTTGGCGTGCGTTTATTTTGAGATAAACCATATACTATCAGGTTGTGCCAATAACGTACCGTTGTGTCGGTACTCTTGTATCGTTGTGCGTTACTACCTTGTGACACATTTCTCAATGCCAATCGTGTTAGTTGTGATTCTTGTATTTCTTCGGACTAAGGTGAGTTTCACAACCCCATTTTACTGTTTTACTCGTTTCGGGGTGAAAAGCATGCTATGATTACTTAAAACTAAATTACATAATATCGTTCCTTTTCACTTTTTAGGTCTCTTGAAGGCAAATTGCTGTAATGGCACTTATTTGGACGAAAAGGCGCGAATATACGAAGAAAATGGCCAAAGTCAAGAATCGAGGCACTCAAAACTGCTGAATGACAAGGTGACGGCGTCACAGCTTATACGCGATGCCGTCGGAGGATTTTGTGACGGGAGAGAAGCCAAAACTCTTATTTTCAAGTGACGACGTCAAGTTATAAAAGAGTGGGCCGTCGCAACTCAGACGGCCTAGATTCAATCCGTAAGGCGCCGGTCAAGAGACGGCGTCACAATCACAAGGTGACGCCGTCGCAAGTCTAACGTGGCAAGACGAAACCCTAATGACGGCGATCCGACGGCGCACAAAACATAAGATGACGCCCACGCATGTGTAATCTTATATATAGAATCCGAATTTTTCAAGATTGTGTGTAGTCTTTTGGAGTAAAACCTAAACCGAACCAAGGTCTGTCTTGTACAGTATTTTAGGGTTCCAAACCCTATCTTACATCAAGATAAGTGTTTTACTTCATTAATACAATTATGTCTTTGATTATTTGTGTGTATGCTTGCATGTTTACCATGACCAGCTAAATTACTTTTGTGTTTGCTTAGATATATGAAACCTAGTTGTTAATTATTGTTAGGTTGTCTCTTATCTTAATTGTAATTGGCTTAGGAGTGCAACTAGGCTATCGTTGTGTTTAATACTTGATAAATCTTTGATAGTTTATGAATGACTTAGTGGATTTCGTTTACTAAACCCAAAGATAACCTCAAAGTTAGTTTATGAATGACTTAGTGGATTTCGTTTACTATACTAAAAGGTGACTTCAAAGAGTTAGGGAATGCATACCTTACAACCTTAGAAAACACAACGCGTTAAGAATAAGGACATGACAATTCAACCATCAATAAGAGATAACTAGGGAGTAGTAGCATCTAGGTAAACACATCTTTAACTATCATATGAGCACACAACAATAGACATAAACTATCCTCACCTTAGATTAGATAATTAGATAAGTAGATTAATCGGTAGAAATACCAACTGTTGGATCGATGTACTCTAACCAAACTAACTTAAATAGCTTGTTAAGATTTAATAACCTCGGATAAATCCTAAGTTATTAAAGAGAAACACCGAGCAAACTCTATTAAGTATATGAATTTACTTAACAAAGTTAAGAATAATAACTTTAACAATGAACGATTTGATTAATAACTCTAACTCGCTTATTATGCGGATCTTTAACAACTCTAATAATATCGAAATTCTCTCTAAAACTTTAATAAAATCACGTACATCTTATGCCAATCTAGGGATCCTTTTATAGGCTCAAGGATACCCTAGCCGGTTTACAATATTTATCCTTGTACGTCAAGTAATCTATCATAGAATATTCTAGAATTACAAGACTTTCTATAAACAAATAAAACAGTTCTTTTGATCTTGCAAGACTTTGACCTCAGATGCAAGATTTTGACTTTATCATTAAGACTTTGAATCTTTGACTTTTCCAAGACTTTATAGTTTAAGATTTTATCCTTCTATAACACTCATCAATCTTCAAGATTTCATATCGCAACAATCCTCCTCTAACTTGAATTCTACTTGTTTGACTTCAAGTTCCTTGTGAATAAATCTTTTCATCTTTGAAAACGGATTGTATCTTTGTCTTTGGATTGTATCTTTGTAGTTTCTTTGCATAGTCAAAGTATCTCAGAAATATTCTTTTATAGCATCATTCAAAAAGCTCCATCTTTTCAAAGAACACAAAGAACATATGACAATTTGTACATTAATTTCGTTTAAGTTGCAAACTATTCTCATCACTTCCGGTGTGTTAACTCCGTGAGAGGTGAATCATTGAAAATATAATGGATTTAGATCTCTTTACCAAAGCCATTAACTCGGAGTAGCCAAATGTTTTGGTGTGTTAGACCATGGTACACTGATAACCATATGATTTTAGCAAATCATCAGCTATCAACAGATTTGATTTGTCTTTACCAAAAGCTATACCCTTTGGACTAGTTAGTTCTTTCATCATGGTGAACTAATTACCATATAATGGTTTTTCCACAGCCTTTACCACAATCCATTTCCTTGTGGGCTATCCAACTCTTCACATTACTGATATGGTGAGTTGATTACCATCCAACTTATTAGCAAGTTGTCAACTAAAAACGGATTTGATATATCTTTACCGAGCCATTTGCTCATGGATTAGTCAATCCTTTTGTAACCATGGTGGATTGATAACCTATAGATGTTATCATCTCAAAACCATTTATTTAACCTTTGTTTCAAAATACTTAACAAAAGTTTTCTTCAAAAATCACTTAGTCGGTTAAAGTCGCAAGATTTGATTAAAGTACTATTTGATCGCAGATTTTGAATAAAGTACTGATTTATCAAAAATAATATATTCAATTAAGTCTCATACCAGTTATTCATTATCTTCTACAATAGTAGTCCAGTTGATAAACAAATTGATGACCATACAAGCAATTTCATTATCCTCTTCAACCTCCATTCCATGCTCTAGCATCCTCCTCATTAGATCAACTGTAAGAGGATATCTTCTATTAGCAAACATGTGAATCATTGTGCCATTTTTCGGCTCTAGAACATGAACTCCAGATTCTTCAAAAAATCTCCAGCAAACAATTTTCCAACTTTCTTGATTTTTCCAAATTTCATCACTACTCTGTTCATCAGTTTCCCATGCAGTTGTGAGATCTCCCAATAAAACTAAACCAATTCCTTCTAAAGGATGATGTTCAAAATACTCTTTCACCACATGATATAAATAGAATAGATCGACTCTATCTATGATATGCAATAAATCCCATAATCTATTGAACACTCTGAAACTTCCATCTTCTCTATGAAACATCAGATAGCTTCCTTCTTTAGAATTCACAACTTCAAAAGTAGTAATCGAGATCTGCTCATCTTTATATCATCATCTTCTTTGGAATATTCAAAATCTACTATTCGAGATAATTTCTTAATTCATCCTTAGTTTCGCATCTTAACTCAACTTTTCTTTCTTTGAAAACTGCTTATCTTCAACTTCGCTTTTCCTTTTCTTTTCAAACTTTTCTTTCTTTCTGCTTTAGTCCAAGTAGCTTCATCTTTATAGTCTTTGATACTTGCAACATCCTTCTTATAAGCTTCTGTCTCAGCATCATATAATCTTTTCATATCAACATTCTTCAACTTCTGCAATCCTTTGTACCCTCTGCTTTTCAAATACGCCATCATAGCATTCCTTTCTTTAGCAAGATTTGGTTTTCTGGGCATAAAAGAAATAGGAACAGGTGACTCTAAATGTTCACTAGCTTCAGCATTCAATTCCTCATCCAACTTCTTAGCTGCTTCTCTATTCTGAGCTTCTTCAGCTTCCCTATCTTCTTTGTCTTTAGCATTTATTTCCTCTTGAATCTTTCTAGCTGCTTGTTCATTCAAAGCATCTTGAGCAATTCTTAAGCGTGCTAAAGTTGGTTTCTTCTTCTTAACTTCTACCAAAACACCTTTTCCTTTATCCTTAGGATCAATAGCAGGTTGAGAAACTCTTGATTGTTCCTCTTCTTGCACTCCTGGAATAGAAACAGCTCTTGGCTTTGATAGACCGTGCAGAATAGTTGCAATAAATTCATCATCACTAGCAGTATGTACTCTATGAAGTGTATCAGCTTCTTATGGTATAACAGTTGTTGAGGGACCAACTTGTTCTTCATGAGGAATAGTTGAAGAACCAGGTTCCTCTTCAAAATCTAATACCCTTGGTTTAACCAACTCATGTCCAGTGAGTACCAAAGAAAGCAGACTTTGTTGCTCAAGACCTTGATCATCGACCTTCTTCTTCAAGATTTTGAATGACAACATGTTCTTCAAGACTTGAGGTTCTTTATCCTTACCAACATCTTCTTTCAAATTGCTTCTTCTAAATTCCTCCCCAATTGGACAGAAGATGGTTTAGGAACCTTTTTTTCTTTGGTTTGCTTCTTAGATTGCCTTCGACGCTTGTGTTCTTCCTTAACCCATAAGCGATAACGTTTAATAAAAGGCTTAACAAAATTCTTTAACCTCTTATACCTGAGCATCAACCTCTTAATCTGTTTAGCCTGAGCTTCAATAGTCTTTTTCAACTTGACCAACTCCCGTGTCAAAACATAGTTATCCAATGTTAACTCTTCAGGGGAGATAGTATGAGAAGCATCTCCTTGAACTGGTGAATGTTCCTCTGGTTAAGAAACATGAACAGATTGTTGTGAAGATGGAGAAGGTGATCCTGCAACTTCTTCTTGAACTTCAATACTTGGTGAAGAAGTACCTTGAGTTAAAGACCTTCTCGAGATGCAAGCACCTTGAGAAGATGCAAGACTTTGAGAACTAGTACGTGCGGATGCAAGCTTGCGGTGTGTGACCTTCACTGTCTTCATCATCTGCAAAGATCGCTCTAACAACTTGAATAACTTCCATCATGGAAGTAGTTAAAGGAGTATCCGGACCTCGAATAGATCACTCCTTCTCGCCATAAAGGTAAAAATTTTGCTTGTTGTACAAGAATGTGAAGTAAATCAAGAGGCTTTGGTACATCGACAAGTTGTTTGTTCGAAAAACTTGAATAAACCCGGGATACATTAATCATTTGGATCCATGATTGATGTGAGAAAGCATGCCATCCGAATCGACCATGAAAAATTAAAACACGATCTGTAGCCAATCCCAAAGATAGCGTATGCTATATTTGACCCAAATTGCTCCCATGAAGTACTTTTAGCACTAATACAATGTAGCAACACATGTATTAAAACTTCCATTGAGGACAAAATAGTTGTTTCGAAAGTTTATTCATTAAAGACCCTTCATAACCAAGATGCCCAAAAGTTTCCCAAATCAACTCCTTAGCAAAACGAATAGCCCCTTCAGCATCATTAAACAATAAATCCTCTCGAATAGATGCTTCAGTAATCTTCACAGTTCTTCCAACAACTGTAGCCCTAATATAAAATTCATCATTCTCCATATTATCCCTTGCAGTAGCCCAAAATTCTTGAATCCATGGTTCAATGATATCCGGCTCCACTAAAAGAGCATAGCTAATTGGCGACCCAGTGAGATAATCAATAATATCATGAAAAGATTCATTTTCTTCAGTCTTATCTAAATTCGCCACCATATTGTGCTTTGAAACAGTAGGACGATTCACCATTATTGAGTATAGAAGCACAATTAAAGATAGAATCGAATAATAAAGAGATGGTGAGAGAAATATGGAAAAGATATGATAATATCAAGATGAGAGGAAAAATCGGAGAGTAGTTATTTATAGGTGAGATTTGAAAAATAACAACCTATAATAACAAAGTTACCGTTAGTAGAATTACCCCTCAATATTACCGTTGGAACAAGATTTCAATAAGACAAACAAGACTTTCCGTGTGCGATCTTTCCAAGCAAGACTTTCATAAAAAACAGTGCTTTTCCAAAATCCTCTGTAGAAGCTAAGTATACATAAATATCCTCCCCTCAAACAAAACACAGGACTTATACTAATACTAGTAGTCCTCCCCTTAAATATAGCTCAGTAGTTAATCATGCCAATACTTACCACTAAGTGATTAAATCTTGAAACATCAAAGCATTTGGTGAGTAAGTCAGCTACATTATCATCCGTGTGAACCTTGACCACATTAATGAGCCTGTGCTCATAGCAATCTCTGATAAAATGATGCCTAATCTGAATGTGCTTGGTCTTGGAATGATAGACTGGATTCTTCACAATACAGATAGTACTCTCATTATCAATATTGATAGGAGTATTTTTGAAGTTGAACCCATAATCCAATAGTTGATTCGCATCCACGTAACTTGTCCACAACAACTTGCGCAGACTACATATTCACTTGATGAGATGATGTTGCATGCAATTGTTTGCTTTTACACCGCCATGAAACTAATCTTCTTCCAAGATATTGGCATCCACCGTGGTTGATCTTCCGTCATAATTGTCACCAAGATAATCACTATCCGAAAAAGCCTCCAAGTGAAAAGGTGAATCCACAGGATACCACAACCCTAACTTAGGTTGTTGTTTCAAATAACATAAAATTCTCTTCCTTGCATTCATATGAGAAATCTTTGGGAGACTTAATATCTTGCACATAAACAAACTGCAAACATGATATCGTGCCTAGATGCGGTGAGATACATAAGACGACCAATCATTGATCTATATAACTTGACTTCAACAGGTGTCCATCTTCATCCTTGCCCAAAGAGTTAATTGATTTAATAGGTGTAGTGAGACTTCATATCATCAAAATTGAACTTCTTAAGTATGTCGATACATACTTGTCTTGACTTATGAAAATTCCTCCTTTGACCGCTTAACTTGAAGTCCCAAAAGAAATTTAACTCACCATTGAACTCATCTCAAATTCTTTACGCATCGTTGCTCAAACTCCTTAACCATAGACTGTTTGGTAGCACCAAAGATGATATCATCAACATAGACTTGAACTAACATGATATCCTTCTTGTCTCTCTTGATAAGCGAGTCTTGTCTGTAGCTCCCATTCGTAACCATGTTGTAATAAGAATGTGGAGAGCCTCTCATACCAAGCTCTAGGAGCTCGATGAAGGCCATAAAGAGCCTTAACCACCTTATAAACTTTGTTAGGATGTTTAGGATCTTCAAAACCGGAGGTTGTTTAACATAAACTTCTTCCGTGATAGTACCATAGAGAAAGACACTCTTGACATCCATCCGTAAACCGAAATCCCATATATGAAGCAAATGCAAGAAATATTCTAATAGCTTCAATTCTTGCTACAGAGCAAATACTTCATCATAATCACGCCTTCTTCTTGTCTGTAGCCTTGAGCTACCAACCTTGCCTTATTCTTGATGACATTACCTCTTTCATCTCTCTTGACTCGAAAAGCCATCCGGTTCCAATAACTTTCTTCCCATCCGAAGATCACATAATACCCAAACTTCTTGAAGTTTGAATTGTATGATTCTTCTTGCATAGCTTCAACCCAACTTTCTTTTGTCAATGCTTGAGCAATATTCTTGGGTTCCTCTTGAGAAATAAAGCAAGTATGCAGACATGTTTGATGGTCCTTATGATTTAGCTTTATTACGTTTGTAGACAAAGCTAAGTAAAGCATTATGAGGTTTAATAAAACTCTTAGCCTTGTGTCTTGTCATCACTCCAAGTAGAAGGACCAATGATTTGATCAAGAGGATGATTCTTATGAATCCTTAAGATTGAGACTGTGGAACTCCATACGCATCGTCCAAGTTAGTTAAATCGGCATCTTCATTGGAATCAGAAAATACCTTCATCTCGCAAACTCATCATCGGTTTCCTCTAATCCGTGCATGGTAGGATCATCCAAATCATCTAAAATCATCATCAGCTCAGTGCAAAGAAGACTTTGGTCGAAAAATCTTGTCCAAAGTACTATGAGAAAACTCGCGAGATTAGTCTTTTTCTTTGCTTCTTCATAAGCTCTTCTTTGTTCATCGAATAAGAATGTGCCATTAAATCTTGTAAAGCATCCGATTAAGTGTCTCTTGAATATCTTGATCCTCGTGAGATAGTGAAGATTTTGGCTCATCAAGACTTTTCTTTGGTGCATCAAGACTACGTGTTAGAACTTGAAGCTTTTCTTTGTAGCATCGGGAACATCATCGGTCTAATGTGAACTCCATGAACAACATCTTGTGAGTCTTCTACATCATGTTCGAGTTGATTTTCTTTTCTAACAGGTACATAATTCATAGAAGGAGTTAAAACCTCAAGATCAAACATCCAATCAGGACCTTTACCCTTCTGATTGTCTTGATCCTCTAAAAACTCAACATGAAGACAATCTTGAATCTTCTTAGTGACTCTGTTGTACACTCTAAATCCCTTACTATTGGTACAATAACCCAATAAATATCCTTCTTCAGACTTGCCATCAAACTTTCCCAAATTATCAATTGTGTTTAAAATAGTAAGAGGGCATCCAAAAGGCTTCATAAAACGAATGTTGGGTTTGTTACCCATTATCAAATCATAAGGTGTCTTCATCTGTGGTTTTGTAACTGATACTCTGTTGAGTACATAGCAAGCGATGCTTACGACACGCGAATTGAATAGGTAGTTGTGAGTGCAAGCATAGTTCTATTGCTTCAATCGTAGTCCTATTCTTTCTCTCTCGCAACACCATTCTCATTGTGGTGTTCTTGCAATCTTGAATTCCTCTTGATTCCTTTGTTAGCACAAAATTGATCCATAAGTTTGTTCTTGAATTTAGTTCCATTGTCACATCTAATACCTCGACCTTGAGTCTCAATTGGTTTTCCAGTGCTATTATTAATGTCCGAATAGCATCAAAAGTATCATCTTTAAATCCCAAGAAAATACCCAATCGAATCTCTGCAATCATCTCAGAATAACTAAGTAGTACTTTTCTTGTTTAAACTTGCCACGAGACATGTCCAAACAGATCCATATGTAATAACTCCAAAGGTTCTCTAATTGTCCTCTCCTCAAGCTTCTTGCATGAAGCTTTGTGTTGTTACCCTTTTACACGCCAAACAGAGTGTTCATTCTTGTAAGTCTTTGAAGGTAAACCTCTAACTAAATTGCCTTTGACCAATTTGTTGATATTTTTGAAATTTACATGGCCCAATCTTCTATGCCACCGATGTGCTTCTTCGATTGATGCTTTTGCCACTAAACAGTGGCTCTTCCATAAGAGTGAAGACTCTTCATGTCCGGACTATATACATCATTTGTCCTTGGTACTGACGAGTACTACCAAGTTATCATCAATGTGCTCGAATTCGTAAGAAAGGATGAGACATTACGTGATGTTGAATAACACATGATGCTTTTGTCACAGATTTGAAACCGACAATAAGTTGAACTTGACTCCTTCACATATCTAACATTCTCAAAGTCTATTCGCCCGCTTTGATAGTTCCTTTCCTGTAATTCTTCCTTCATTGGGATCATTCCTAAATGCAACTCTTCCTCCACTAAAGATCTAAAATCGGCTGAATCTCCTTGTCTCTGTCATACTTCCGGAGCAACTACTATCCACAATAAGATGATCTTTAAGCTCCTCCTCCGGGTTGCCCCGCACAAAGATTTAGAAAGTTAGTCTTTTAGGAACCCAAGCCATTCGACTTGTGTTCCCTTGTGGAGTTACAAACTCAAATTCTTTGAGTATGTAATTTTCACTGTTTTTCAAAACATGATCCAGGATTATCTTTTGATTTTTAGTATGTGGTTTTTCAAAACTTTCTGGATTTTCAACAAAACTCTCTTTTGTAAAATCATTCTCTTTTTCTTGTATTATGAAAACATCAGATTCACTTTTTGTTGAAAGTACAGTTTGTCCCTCAGTACTTTCTCTCTTAACCCATTCAGTTTTAGCACTTGGTTCCTGTGATCTAGATCCCCTATGTGAGTTGTAGTTCCTTCTAGGTTGATAGTAGTGAGATCTCCTAGGATTTCTGTGCCAAGTGGTATTCGCAGTACCTTGGTTTGTCTGAGTAGTACTTTGAGAAGGTACTTCTGGTGAAGGTACTGGTGGTTTAGAAAAAAGTCTTCTCTGGTGGGGGTACCTATGATCTGGTGAGAAATTGCTGTGATTGACCCTATTAGAATTATTTCAAACAGTTTGTTCTCTCTAGGTTTTCGTTAGCGACCTATTCTTTGAAAATTTCCTAAGATATTACGAATGATGTTCACAATCCTTGATTAAATGATTAGGACTAAAACACACAAAACATAGTTTTCACCCATACTCCCAATATGACTTCTTCTATGTCTATGACCAAAACTATTGTGCCTTCTAGGTGAATGATTAAACTGTTTTGACCAAAATTATCCCAAAAGGTTTAGCGATCTGCTTTGAAAAGGTTTTCCTGAAGGTATTGCTTGTGGAGCAATACTTTGAATAGAAGGTCCGCTGACTTTGAAAATTGTTTTCAACAGTTTCTTTTGGGGTTTCGAGACCTAGATTGACCAAAAGCTTTTTCCTAAACTCTAGACCTGTCTACACCAAAACGTGAAACATCGTGTCTTATGGGTTGATGACTAATGGGATGTGGGACGAGATTATATCCCTTGTCTTTCTTATACTCATGAGGTGGCTCACTAATTAAATCCTCATTACTAGATGTGTCTACATAATTAATGTATGCTCGTCTCTGTTTTTCAACATAAGTAACATGTGACAAACCAGTTCGCTCCAGCAAAGAAACTTTTCTAACAAATCATCTCGCTCCTTAGTTAAAATCTCAATTTCAAAGAATTTTACGTTTAGTTTCCGTTCACTAAGTTTTAACGGTAATCCTGTTGTTCATACTTTTCACCAAGCCATTTCATTATTTTCATGTGTTATAATTTTAGCTTCCATAGACTCTAAAGTAATTTGATAACCAACCACCCTCGAGACCTAGCCTTAACACAATTATCTCTTTCAAACACATAATTATTTAGCGCTTTTGGTAAATCATGACAATTGGAGCATACCTCAGAGATAGGGGGTGAACTTGGTGAAGTAGCTACCATTGCTAGTAAAACCGGATCATCTTCACACTCCAAGCTCCAGTCGAATCCTCCAAACCCATCTCCAGATTCCAAAGCAGCATGATCAACTTCCTCATCAAAAACAATGCTCCAGTCCAACTCTTCTACCGAATCTTCAACCACTTCTTCCACAGCTACCATACAATAAGTCACTGGTTCATCATCAAACTCTTCACTCCAGTCAACTTCTGACAAATTCTCTTGAGCAACCAAAGCCTTTGTTTCAAGAATGGAATTTCTTTTAGCTCCACTTTGGTTTCTCGATCATCCTGCTTGCTTGATACTTAGCGAACACGCACTCCCTTGCAAAGTGACCGGTCTTTTGACAATTGAAGCATTCAATTTTGGATTTGTCAAAAGTTATCCCTGTTTTGGTTAGAAATCAATGCTCTTTCCAGTTTTCTTCATGTATTTCTTGATCCTTGCGTTGATCAAAGCAACTTGCCACCGATATCAATCTCTTCTAAAGCATCCTCATCAACTGGGAGAGATCTTCTTCATAAACGACGGTAAAGAATCTTGTTGTGCAAAGAAAGAACACACAACTTCATCTAAATGCATAGTAGTAGGTGGTGGGGTTTCTTTGAGCATAGGTGGGAGCGAGATATGAGACAAGATTGAGTCACAAGATTTTGAGTTGGAGAAGCGGTACTTTTGGTTGAAATCGCCTCTTTCGGATGATGAAAAGCAATCTTGTGAGATTTAGAACTTGGTTGACCATTCATCTCATGCTCATAGACCTTCGAGATGATTGTAGAGATCATCAAAGTCCATGACATCCAAGCACGGTTGTCCTCCGATCATAGTAGCAATTACATGCCATGTGGATGGCAAACTCCTTAGAAACTTCAAATTACCATCTTTAACTAATACTTCGCTTGGTATAACTCCAACATATTGAGGAGATTTTGAAATCTATCATATGCAAGATCAAGACTCTCTTTCACCAATGATGAAAGTTTCAAACTATTGCTTCAACAGGTTTTCGTGCATCTTCTTAGATGCTTCATTCCTCCAATCGGTCTTGAGTGCCGCCCAGTCGCTAAGCATCTTTAGCATCATGGAACTTGAGAAGATGACCATCCGGAATGGCGTAAAAGAGAATATTTAGTGCCTTCTCTTGATTCCTTAAGGTTGTTCTTTGGTAAACCGCCTTAGGTGCTTTGGGTTGTCCAGAACATCTACGTGTTCGAACTACTTCATTGCTATTGACAATTACATTCCATAGAGAATGGTATGTAATGGCAATGTACCGCCACATATTCATACACCATAGATCGATTCGCCTTTTGATTACTGTGAATCCTCATTGACGTGATGGAAGGTGATGGAATGTAATCGATCGACATCTTTAGGTTACATTGTAGGTTTTAGGGTTTCTTCTTAGTCGAGTTTCCACACAAGCTCGATACCACTAGTTGGATCGATGTACTCTAACAAAACTAACTTAAATAGCTGGTTAAGATTTAATAACCTCGGATAAATCCTAAGTTATTAACAGAGAAACACTGAGCAAACTCTATTAAGTATGCGGAATTTACTTAACAAAGTTAAGAAGAATAACTTTAACAATGAACGATTTGATTAATAACTCTAACTCTACTTATTATGCAGATCTTTAACAACTCTAATAATATCGAACTTCTCTCTAAAACTCTAATAAAATCACGTACATCTTATGCCAATCTAGGGATCCTTTTATAGGCTCAAGGATACCCTAGTCGGTTTACAATATGTATCCTTGTATGTCAAGTAATCTATCATAGAATATTCTAGAATTGCAAGACTTTCTATAAACAAATAAAACAGTTCTTTTGATCTTGCAAGCTTTGACCTCTTATGCAAGACTTTGACTTTATCATTAAGCAAGACTTTGACTCTTTTACTTTTCCAAGAATTTATAGTTTGATGATTTTATCCTTCCAGAAACTCACAATCTTCAAGACTTTCATATCCCAACACCAACCCCCAAATCCAAACCCCGAGATTCGTACCTTTCCATTTCCTAAAAAAAAAAAAAGATAAAAATAATCTTCCTCAACCCCAACCTTAGCGTAGTAACTTCTCACTAGCATTCCTATTCCCCAGAGAACGATATCAATACCGTGGCTTACCCTAATACTACACTACAACGATTAGGTTCACCGCCTAGGGTGTTATAAAACTTGCTCAAGAAAAGGAAGTTCCTTTGACCCCGAACGACGCGTGTATCGTTATCAAGTTTTTGGCGCCACCGCCGGGAATAGAATAGCTAGTTAGTAGTCCACCGCATTTAGGTTTCTTTGCTTTATTCCTATCAAGTAAATTTTTCTCATTCTTAGCTTTCTCGTAGTCTATCCCCCTTCTTCGTGACTTTTGTTCGTAACACCATCACTTTTCATCATGAAAGGTGATAACCAACCACCATTCATCAACCTGCCACCAAATGACCCGCCAAGAGCCCGTACTCTTGGTGAATACTCGATACCAAGCAACCTAGGCTATAGAAACACCATTGAGCTTCCCGACCAAGCCCAAACTACGGCCCTGCGATCCGACACCTTCCGGTTGGTGCAAAACGGATGTGCATTCCATGGACTTTGTTCAAGATCCAAATCAACATCTAAGGATTTCTTAAAATTGTCGATTCCATCGACCTTGATGCTACTACTCGGAGACCACGCGCTGCGCCTCTTCCAATTTTCTACGGGACCAAGCTACTAATTGGCTTGAGCGACTTCCCACCGGCTCCATCTCAAGTTGGGATAATCTCACCTCGCTTCCTTGCTCAATTTTTCCCACGGGAGAACCACTAAACTTAGGAATGACATCTTGATGTTCCAACAACGTCAAGATGAATCTCTCTACAAAGCATGGACTCGATTCAAGGACTTACTTCATAAAATCCCTCATCACGGCATTGATCTTTGGCTTCAAGTCCAAATCTTTTACGATCATGTCAACTTCCCCACCAAGCGATCCATTGATCAAGCGGCCGGTGGAAAACTTAGTGATCTCACCGTGGAAGAATCATGGGGTATAATAGAGGACCTTGCTCTCTATGACAACGAAAGTTGGAATGACCCCCGTGAGCTTCCCAAAACCGTTAAGGCAATCTCCTTGCCTCCCATTGACTCACAATCTTCCGACCGTAGGATGATCGAACTTGAAGATCAAGTTAAATTCCTAATAAGTTCCTACGAAAACCCTAAGTCTTCACGCCACATGAACAAAGTTTCTTCCTCGTGTGAGCCATTTTATGATCCTTATAACACGCGCACTTGCACCCGATCTCCCGAACATGCTTCCGTTGACTATGCATCCTCGCGTACTAATGGAACGGGAGGAAGATTCCCTACAATACCCGGACCTAGGAATTTCAATGAAACCCGAGAAGCATGGAAGGGCAAGCCCGACTTCTATTGGGGACAAACCAAGGAATTCACTTCCAATGATTTTTCATGGCCCCCATCCCACGGTCCTAACCAACAAAACATCGAAGGGATGTTACAAAACCTAGTTGCAACCCAAGAAGCCCAAATAGCTAAGCTCTCGGACCGCTTTAACCAACAACAAGCCGAAATGGATAGGAAGATAGATAACCTTTTGAAAGCCATGACCAATAGTGATAGGAAGGTTAATGCTATCTCAACTCCCGAGCCTTCCTGTGTAGAGATTAAGGACCCAAGTAAGTTAGCTAAGCATGTCCAATTCGTCAATACCATCGCCTTAGTGAAACCTAATAGAACCAATGATGAAGAGGACCATACACGGGAGACTAATGAAACAACCAAGGAAGTAGATGAAGTAGACAATGACTATTTCAATAAGTTTCCTACGGAAGAAGAGCTAACTAGCCACCCTCACTTAGTACGTGACCTTTGTCACATGTATGTTAGGAAAAGCCCTAGAATCAAGTTTGGGAACCCTTGGAATCTTAACATACCATATTGCATAGGACACCTTTTCGTGGCAAAGGCATACATTGATCGCAAATCCCCAATCAACATAATGACTAGCACCTACTACAATTGGGTAGTGAAGAAGCCGATTCCAACTAGGCAAGACCCCGATGATCCTAGTGTTAGTTGCAATTTTCTTGGTAGAGTTAAGGGATTGCCCGTTTATGTAGGTAGTTTCACGTTTCCTACGGACTTCATAATTGTGGATGATATTAGCACGACCATAAACCCTAGCTTGTCCCACGTTATTCTAGGAAAACCTTTCATAGAAAACACCGGGATCACTTACTATCCTTCATTAGGAATAGTGCGATTCAAGGATGAGAATGACGACATAGCTTACCAAATGCCGTTCAAGATTGAGAAGTTCTCATTGATATGTGTCTAAATACACATATATTTGTATTATATAAACCCACAAAAACAACCAAAAACACACAAATGACTCTCAAAATGATACAAATTCATAAAAATGTGTTTTTATGTGATTCAGTACAAATGATTGAAAAACAAGTGAAAATGATCAATTTCACAACAATTGTCGTTTTCAGTCCCTAGAGTTACACAAATTGGCAAAACTAGTCCCTAAATGTTTTAAATGATAGAAAAGTCAACTTAAGTCCTTGGGAACTCAAAAATATTCACAAAACATCCCTGGATGAAAGTTTTCACAAAATGGCAATTTTTACCCCTCAAGTTACAAAATTGGCAAAATAAGTCCCTGGGTATTCTAAACTTGGAATTTTACAAATAATACCCTTGTACTATGCATGATTTAACAAATGGAACAATTTGATAACTTTTGGAAATTACAAAACAAGTCCTCAAAATCCAAATTTACACAAAAGGTCCTTTAAGTTTATAAAATAATAAATTATACAACTTTGGTCCTTGTACTAACCATATTTAGCAGGTTTGGTCCTCATATGAAGTTTGGAAGATTGGCAATTTCGGTCCTTAACTTTGGCGTAATTACGCTTTGGTCCTTGTGTTTATAAGCTACTCCATATGGACCTCGTTATTAATCAAACCAATTCCAAATCCAATCCACTAAATCCACGCCCAATACAAACCAGCCCACACCCTCTTTTAATAACAAACGGAGTTTGACCCGTTGACCCCGCCTAAAACCACTAACACTATTCATCATCCCCCAAACCACTCAATCACCATACCGGTGGTTTTACCACTGTTCCCCCTCCACTGTCTCCATGGCTCATACCTACTCCCTTCCACCTCACAAGAGCTCACAACCCACAATAAATGCTTCCCACCTCTTTTTCACCCACCTTTCACCCATCTCCCCTGTTTTCATCCCAACTTGCTACCCACTCTTCCAACTTTATCCCTCCACATCCACAACTGTCCAAGAACCCTTAATTATCTGTAAAAACCTTACAAGCAACCTCAGAACCGCCTCAAAGACTTTTTGGCGCCAAAATGTTTAAACGGCCAAGATCATGTCAGAGCAACCAATGGTCAAAATTGATGATAGGAACTTATGAGTGGCCTCCAAGGGTTCAGGGACTATATAAGAGAGAAGAAAAACAGAAGAACAACTACTTTTGGACTAGCCATTAGTCACGTAGTTATAGTTTTTATTGTTTTCTTAGTTAAAATGTCTTTTAATCTTTCAAATAGTGTATTTTATCTTAAAGTAGTGTAATGAAACCTTATTTTCAGTTTAATTCCAGTTTTAAGTTTTTGCTCAATTCCTTTAATTTTCATGATTATTCGAATTCTAGTTTAATAGTTGTTTATTGGATTCTATAAGCTTACATAAGCTCTTGACAAAAGTTTTAAAGCTTTTAGATTCAGTAAAGCAGTTTTAGTTTTTAAATTCAGAAAATCATAAAAAAATAGAGAAAATCATTGAAAAATCAAAAACAGTGGGGTTTACATTAAAAATGATAAAGTTGGAAATAAAAGATTGCTAGGGACTAGCAATAGTTTAGTGTGGTCTACTATAGGAATGAGGAGGATAAAGAAAAAGGAGTAGATTATGTTATGGCTAAGATTTTCGGATTCTATAAGGATTGTTTGAACCTAGGACCGAAATATAGGACCAAATGGGGAAAAGACGAACTCTTAGAGAGGTGCATCATAGGGCACTTCTACAACATGGAATCCCCCGATAGAGACAGTCATGAGGAAGGAGATGACGGTAATGAAGTCACGTGAGGGCACGACTACGAGTCTAGCTACAAGAATCTTAAATAAAGAAAAGCGCTTCGTGGGAGGCAACCAATGCTTAATTTTTTGCTTGTTAATGTTATACATCTTTTATTAATTGTTTATTCTCATGTTTAAATTTGTAAAAATACTTTATTTTGTTGTTAACCTCGTCTTAATTGCATATAAAGGTATTTTACATAAAGGATAAGTGTAGGGAGGATTACACACGTTTTCAAAAGAAACGTAAACATGAGAATAACAATTCATTAAAAGATATATTTGTGTGTTTGTTCGAGTCAAATGCTTGTATCGAGTCATAATGGATGTTTTGCAGAAATTTTTCTAGATTCTAAAGATATAAATTTTCTAGAATTTTTCCGGAAAATCGAGACCGTTATGTCGGGATAACTTTGGCGTCAGATTGCAACTGACGGCGGGAAGGAGTAAAACATCGATTACTTTTTCTCGTTTTGAGCTACTCATAAATTTTGAAATTTTCCAGTCTTAATTTTCCGAAATTCAGTAAACATCCATTCCACAAGCATTATATCCTAGTTTAGTAGAGTCTTATATATATTATTACCACCGATTTTACGCGAAGGTTTCGTTTGTTTTCTTCAAATGTGCATGTTTCATTTATCAAGAAGAAGAAAAAAAAGATTGGAAAGAGCTTTTCACGCACACATTCTTTTTGGAAAGGATTTAACCACTACTTCACACACGGATCCTACCGAGCTAATCGGGAGTACTAGTTTCTTTCGCTTTTAATTACCTTCCATTATCATAACTTTGATATTTTCGGGAACATTGGGGACAATGTTCGGTTTAAGTGTAGGGAGGGAAAATAAAACGGAACTTTGAAACTATACTTATCCTTGATTATTTGCTTTTTCCAATTGTATTTGTGTAATAAACCATGAGAAAATGTCGGTTAGGGTAATTTTAGCACCAAATTTAAAAATTTTCATGACATATAGGAGTGGGCCATTAGTCTTAACAAAAGCGTCTCACGGATAGGAAGTTGAATGACTAGCATAAAAACCCTTTACCACCTAAATTCCACCCAAAATATGAGGATCGCCCTTAGATTAGTAGGAATTAAAAGCATTCATCTTCAATGCTTAGAGTATGAAACGGTAGTATATTAGATTCTAGAACTTGTTTTGTGATGCATTCCGAGATCGCTAGTAAGACTACACTTGTGTAGTTAGGAATAACTAAATGATAAGAGGCATTAGAATAACCCTCGTTTGATACCCGTAATATAATTACTTCTTCCACATCGGTTGAGTAATTCCCCCACACCCTTTGCGTTGTACTCATCTTTAGTACACGATACCCTAGTTAACCCCTCGAGCCTATCCTTTTCGCGGTTCTCGTGATGTTTCGGTTTTTCCGAATATCAATGAAGAGCATTGTTTACCCCACCCCAAATATACACCCAAATCGCTTTAGCCTACCCCGTATGCACTCACTTTTAGTGCATTATTGTTATCACCCTAAACCCTTAGTTCAATTATCCGGTTGCTTGCATGAGTTGCTAAGTCGAGTCATATCCTTTGTACACGCTTTAGGACGATTGGGACTCATGGGAAAAAGTTAAAGTTTATAAAATGATTGGAAGGAACGTTAAATTCCTTTGATCGTGCTAAACAATCAAGTCAAATAGACTTAAAATGACTTAAACACAAATGCAATTAAGATCGAGGAATATAGGGAATTCCTGGGTCGTTAAGTCCCACGGAGGATGAATTGGTGTTAAAACACTTAATCAGATGGTAGAATGATCACTAAGGATAGCAATCAGTAAGGATATCGATGGAAAATTATCTAAAGAAAAGATTTACAAATAAAAGCGACTTAAATGCAAATTAAAAAGATTAAAAAGTTAAAATCTATTAAATAAACGCTATCACTATTTTTACAGATCGATGAACGTTTATTTTATAAAGCAAAATATCTTAAATAAACTATTTTAATTAAAACGTAAACTTAAATTACTTAAAAACGTTATTTAAAACTAAAACGAGCGTTATTTACGAAAATGGCGCTGGAGCGCAAGATAAAACGTAAATTTTATAAAATAAAAGGCCTACAAGTGTAAAACTAATTTTCTTACAAAATATATGATAAAAGAAAATTTTAGAAAAAAGATTTATATTTTTTTGACTTTTATATTTTTTATTATGATTTAATTACTATAAAACACTAATTAAATGTTTAAAAATACTAAAACTAATTAGAAAAATCTGAAACTTTAATAGAAAATACTTAATACTATTACAAATTTAAGAAAAATAGAAAACTGGAAAAAGCTACTTTAAATAAGCTTGAAATAAGCTAAAAACACCTAATAAGCTAAACTGCCCAAATGGTACTTAAAGATTTGATTGTGCATAAAATAAACGAGACAAGTCCCAAGGGCAAACGGTAAGGAGTGTGTGTGGTGAACTGGGTGGCGTGGGTTCGAGTCCCAAAGACCGCCTTTTGCAAAAACATTTTATTTTGAAATTTTTCTTTACAAACTTATTAAGTACATAAATATAAGCATTTTTACAACCGAGACTTTTATGAAAATCACAAATAAGCTCGGTTTGAGCTTATTTATCTTAACGATTGGCTTAAAATGGAACTAAGACCAAAGTTTCAAGCAAAATGGCTTATAAGCTATACAATAAACAAGATGATAATTGGAAATGAGTTCAATATCGATAATAAGCTAGTACAACAAATGAAAATGCAAATAAGCTAAAAATAAGCATAAAACCGATTCAAATAAGCACTTGCATCAAGCGGTGCAGGCGAGATATGAATCACTAGGCACTTTGAGCTTAATTTTAAGCACTTATATAAGCTAGAAACTAAAAATAAAAACTAGAATAAGAAAGTTGACCGGTTAAGCTACTCAAAAACTAAATTACAAAGTTTGGTTTACACTAATAAACTTGTAAGAAGCTTATGAAGATCTTGAAAACCCATCGAGTCAATACTCGTTGAATCTTTGAGTTTTAGACAAAAATAGAATCCACTTGCAGCCCTATCTAAAAAGCTACAAAATGGAAACTTAAGCTTGTATCCTTAAGATGGCTTGGTTGGCTATCTAAGAAAACAATTTTGACAAGCTAAGGTGCACTGGATAGCTTTTTACAAGCTCTAGAAAATGGGTGTAGACATGTGCACAAGGCAGACTTTTGACTTTTTAAGAAGATGCAACAATTTGACTAAACTGAACTTTGAATCAAATCTAAGGACTGAATATGATATATTAGACTAGAATAAGATGAGATTAAGCTAACTTACCATATTTTAAGCACTTATGATGAGATTTGTATCTAAAATTCCTAACAATGGATCAGTAAATTGAGCTTACACACTAATTTGACTTTTGCTACAAATGACTATTGTTTTCTATGTTTTTATGAACTTATAAGACCCTATGAGACATGAAACAAACAAGCACAAGGACTAGAACACCTTCTAACTCAGTGATACAAGCAATTCCAAACAAACCTTTACAAGGCTGTTTTGAAAATTTTCAAAACAAATGACTGATCTAGACCATGAAATTGATTCAGAACCTTGTATTATCATACACTAAGACTAAATAACCAAGAAACAACAGTGCTAATAACATGAAACTCAAATATGGCAACTATTCTATTATAACTGTTACAATAAAAATTTTATAAACTACTCATTAAAAAGAGCAAGTAACTGGTTTTAACACTTAATTCTACTTAACTATGATTAATTAAGCATGAACAAACAGAGAGTTAAACTAATGAGCAAACCAAATATTGAAATGCCAAATTGAGTCAAAAAGCTTACAAGTGGATTCAAGCTCAAGACTTAGGCGAGGCATAATAACGGATCCTCTGAACCTCCACAGGTTCACTAACACATTCCATCCAAAGATTCAAACTTGACTTTCTTCTTCATCTCTTGTGATTTTGAATTTTGCTAATTTATTTGTATTTTTGGAATTTTTTTGGTTTCAATGATAAACACTGAATTAAAGTTTCTAAAAGCTTTTATGACTTTATAAGGAGCTTAAATGATCTTCTTAGTCCTTAACAACAACCTGACGACAACATTAGAACATTCATGATATTTTGAGATTTCAAAATAGGCATAAACTGAAACTTGAATTAAAGTCGAATTGAAACCGAAAAGGTTTACAAACATTTGAAATAACTTAAACACGATGCTTGGAAAACTTAAATTACACTAGAAAATGAAATTATACTAAAACGACATTAACTAAGCTAAACTACTCTCCTCCTTCTCTCTCTGCTTCTCCCTTGATTTTTATAGATTCCTTTTGTTCCTTGTCGACCTACGATGAAATCCCACTTAATCGAGCCTTTGGTTTAGTCCAAATCATCGGTATTGACAAGTGTCACTTTTGGCGGAAAGTCTTTGAAGCGAGGTTTATCCAATTAATGCATTTTGTTGGATGTGGAAGTGGAAGGAATTGGTGTCACAGTGTTAGGGGTGATGTGGAAAGGTGGAGAGGTGGAAAGGTGGTTAAAACCACCTCGGTTTTGGGATTGCGGGGTGGGAGAGACAAGGGAGCAGTGGTGGCGGTATTTTGAGTTTAAAAATTGGGCGGGTTGTATTTGGGCTTGGTATTGGGTTGGTGATTTAATTTAGGTCCGTTTGGTTATATAGTAATAATAAGGACCATTTGTGTAGTTTAGCTAAAGTTGAAGGTTTGATTCGTCCATTTCCCAAAGTTCTTACAAGGACCATTCCTGCCATTATTGATTAGTACAAGGATAATTTTTGACTATTTTCCATTTTTAAAACATCCAAGGACTATAATTGCCATTTTTTGATACTTAAAGGACCTAACTTGTAATTTTCCAAAATTTCACCATAAGGACCATTTTTGTCATTTATGAATAGAACAAGGTTAAAACTTGATAATTTTTACTTTTTAACTTAACCAAGGACTACTTTTGACAATTTTCAAAGTTGAGGACTAAAGTTGTCATTTTGTGATTTTAAACTTTAAAGGGTTTAATTTGACAACTTTTGAATCTCATGGACCTTAAATGACAATTTACAAGTTTTTGAATTACGAGGGACTAATTTTGACAACTTTTGTAACTTGGGGACTAAAGCGCCAATTATGCAAACTTGATACGTTTTTACCGATTTTGATGTTTTGCATTTAAAACATATAAAACACTTGTTTGTGATATTTTATCATTTTGATGTGTTTCGAGTGTTTTCGGATGTTTTGGCATTCTAACAAGACAAAAATGATGAGTATTTAGACACTCATCAATCCCCACACTAAGATATTGCTAGTCCCTAGCAATGATTTGAGAAAAGTTAATGGATTTTATCTCTTTACCAAAAGCCATTACTTCGGAGTAGCCAATTGTTTCAGTTCAAGTAAGAACCTTGGTACAATGATAACCAAATGATTTTGAGCAAATCATAAGTCGTCAACGGATTTGAATTGTCTTTACCGAAGCCGTACCTTACGGACTAGCCAACTCTTAGATAAATTATCAATATTATCTTTGGTGAGTCGATTACCAATTATGGATTTTCAATCGCCTTTACCACAAGCCATAAACTTGCGGGCTAGCCAACTCTTCACTTTTTAGGATATGGTGAGTTGAGAACCATACAATTTTGGGCAAATTGCAAGCCATAAGCGGATTTGAGATATCTTTACCAAGAGCCGTTTGCTCTGGATTAGCCAATCCTTATGTGGGTTAGACATGGTGGGGTGATTACCATTTGTTGTGTTTAGTACATAGTACTTCCACTAAATAAAAAATTTTAAAATTTGGCCATTTTGGGGAAAAAGGGACTAAAAGGGTACATTTATGATCAAATTCGCGAATTTCCCCACTTAGAAATGAATATTGTCCTCAATATTCAAAGTACCAATGCTATGCCGAAACTTAGAACGTAAAAGATAACATTTACTAACTAAGTGTAGAAACACAACAGTTATTCTCTTTTTAATATTTACAATTTTCATTCATTTTAAGGTCTATATACAACATGTGGGGCATCTTCCCACACTAGGGTGGTATACACGGTGAAACCCATGTTTAGCTATTTTTTGATTACCGAGTCGCTAGCTTGACTCGACCCAATTAATTTGTTCATGGGGAAGTAAGTGGAAAGACAATCTCCATCGGACTTTCATTCAAGATGTTTGTATAAACATTTGAAGAATCGAAAGTTCCACACCGATGAGATATACGTAGAAAGACCCGGCTCACAAATGATACATGAAAATGCCGGGATCAAAATAATGTCTTCATTCCGAAGGAGTGAAGAACAGGGAGAAGCTACGGATATATGAAGAAGAAAGAAAATCATGATAATAATCATGACTAACTCATCATCATCGGAAGAATTCATAGTTTCATGAATCTTATCGATTAAGCTCAATTGGTCTAGACATATCCGGGTGTGTCTAGATCAAAGTAGAAGTTATCATACTCGGTAGAGATATGATATGAGTGAGTTCACGGAGAACTCCTTAAAGGAAAATGATTCATATTCGAGATTGATTTGACCGAGTTCAGCTGGGAACTCATTAAAAGTAAATGATTCATAATCGGGAGAGAATTATGAGAATGAGAAGTGGTAATACCACTAATCTTCTCTCCATATGATCAAAATGGAGCGTTTGCAATTCGGAATAGAATCATTGAAGAAAAGTTTACTATCCTCAAAGGGGATAGAATATGAAGTAGGCTTTTCATTAAAAGCCTCGATTCTAGAAATGAGAAGATTAACATTCATCTTGTAAGACGAAGAGCTTCGTCTTGGATTATTCTTCATCATTCTCTTCTTCTAAGTCGACAAGCTCGGAAGGTAATTCACCCACATAACTTATGTCTCCACAAGATAAAGAATTGTCCTCATCGTAATCGAGAGAACATCTCAATATGATCATTTTGGAAGACAAGAGGATGAGGATATCACACATATGATCAAAGTTCCTGTGACTCTCTTGGGATTGGGACAAGGTTCTCGACACTAGACTTTATGAATTCGTCCGATTCCTTTTCGTGAACAAGTGTCAAGATGCTCGTCCCCATGTGCAGAGTGAGTGTGAACCTCGGGTGTGATAGCGGTTGCTTGAGAATGAATCTCAAGCTGGCTGGGATATCCATCGATGAATCGATGAATCTTCAAGTGTATCATCATCATCACTATCATCGAGAATAAACGAAATTGCGAGCTAGATCCGCTTGCTTTTTCTTGTGCAATTGATTCCTTAATAGCTTTTTCAAAGGCAATTTGGGAATTTATTTTAGCACTGCTCTTGACTAACAAAACTTCCATGGATTTCTCATGAGAGTTTTGAAATGACATAACCGACTCCTCCTTAAGTTCTTTTAATAACTCCGGACCTTTGGTAAAAAGTGCATCGTAGTTTCATGAGGAGTTGCTTGAATCATTTGGTCTTGTGGAGGTTGGTCTTGAAATGATGTGTCAAAATTGTCACAAGGAAATGGATTCTGTTTGACAATCGAGTGAAATGGGACCTCCACAGTCTCACAACAAGAAACTGCTGAGCTCGGATTGGTGAATCATATGGATATTGGTCATATCCAAAGTTACGAGCATCACGGAAAACTGTTCATAGACAATCGTGTTTACGGATTGACATTCAAATCCTGGTGAGGACCTCCACAAAATTCACAAAGCAGTTTTGTTGATTATATGAAGATAAGTCGGTGTGGTGGGTAATTGGAAAAATTTGAGGGTCGTTAAATGAGTTCGGATTAGGATCATAATCAAATGAATTCCTCGAACCACAAAACAAACAACTCCGTTCGAATATCATTACCACACTGCACACACGCACACCAACGATGTGGTGAACCAAAAGAGGCTCACCACAACCGACACTAGGAATAAACGATTCTATTTGAGAATTATGAAAAGGAATCAGTTCATTCAAAGAATCAACAAAATCAACATGGTGATCTGAATGACTATTAAGATTCAAAGAACATTTTGAAAAATCCGGAGGTGGGACAAGTGGTGTGCTCTGAGAGCTAGCAATTTCCATCACTTCCGTTATGGACTCCGGTTCTGGTTCTTGAGAAACGTGAAGATTAGGCAAGTCATTCTTGATAGTCACCGGTCTAAATTCTGCATGTTTGCTTTTAACCGTAAATCGTGAAAGTTTAGAATCAATTCTAGACGGCTTAGGAGCAATTGAGGGGTTAGGTCTTTGGATAACCGTAGGTTGGACGTATTTAGCACCTCTATTATTAGATGAAAGTACCTGGTCCTTTGTCACCCCGGTTTCTCGTTCTATTTCCCTACGCAGAATCAATGGATCATCACGAACAACACAATTCTTGACATTGGTGATAAAGTCCAAGCTTTTCACCGTCCCGAGTCGTTCTCGAGAGATTCCATGAGAATAGAAGTTTAGAATCAATTGTATAGAGGGTAAAGGGATAAAGAATCAAAAAGGGTAAAAGGGTAAAGATGAATATTTTTGGGTTTTTGAAAAACATGCCATAAAAACAAAGAATGAAAATATTTTTGGTATCGTCTCGTTTAACCAAATCGTATTTCTTTAAGAATCACCTTAAAAGAAACACAAGATGTAAAACGTTTCGATTGTTTTGTTGTTTTATATTTTTTGGTGTTTTAACACTTTAGGAAAAGTGTTAATGAACTTTTGATTTATATTAACTTTACGAAAACTTTTACAAACTGTGGTATATGTGCAAGTACGGGTGCGATAATGCTAGAAACACGCTTCTGACCTCCCGCGTGCGCTAAAATTTGATCATGCTAAGCAGTCAAGTCAAATAGACTTAAAACAACTTAAACACAAATGCAATTAAGATCGAGGAATATAGGAATTTCGGTCGTTAAGTCCCACGGAGGATGAATTGGTGTTAAAACACTTAATCGGATGGTAGAATGATCACTAAGGATAGCAATCGGTAAGGATATCGATGGAAAATTATCTAAAGAAAAGATTTACAAATAAAAGCGACTTAAATGCAAATTAAAAGATTAAAAGTTAAAATCTATTAAATAAACGCTATCACTATTTTTACAGATCGATGAACGTTTATTTTATAAAGCAAAATATCTTAAATAAACTATTTTAATTAAAACGTAAACTTAAATTACTTAAAAACGTTATTTAAAACTAAAACGAGCGTTATTTACGAAAATGGCGCTGGAGCGCAAGATAAAACGTAAATTTTATAAAATAAAAGGCCTACAAGTGTAAAACTAATTTTCTTACAAAATATATGATAAAAGAAAATTTTAGAAAAAAGATTTATATTTTTTGACTTTTATATTTTTATTATGATTTAATTACTATAAAACACTAATTAAATGTTTAAAAATACTAAAACTAATTAGAAAAATCGAAACTTTAATAGAAAATACTTAATACTATTACAAATTTAAGAAAAATAGAAAAGCGGAAAAAGCTACTTTAAATAAGCTTGAAATAAGCTAAAACACCTAATAAGCTAAACCGCCCAAATGGTACTTAAAGATTTGATTGTGCATAAAATAAACGAGACAAGTCCCAAGGGCAAACGGTAAGGAGTGTGTGGTGAACTGGGTGGCGTGGGTTCGAGTCCCAAGATTGCCGTTTGCAAAACATTTTATTTTTGAAATTTTTCTTTACAAACTTATTAAGTACATAAATATAAGCATTTTTTACAACTGAGACTTTTTATGAAAATCACAAATAAGCTCAGTTTGAGCTTATTTATCTTAACAGTTGGCTTAAAATGGAACTAAGACCAAAGTTTCAAGCAAAATGGCTTATAAGCTATACAATAAACAAGATGATAATTGGAAATGAGTTCAATACTGATAATAAGCTAGTACAACAAATGAAAATGCAAATAAGCTAAAAATAAGCATAAAACTGATTCAAATAAGCACTTGCATCAACTGGTGCACAGGGCAGTATTATGAATCACTAGGCACTTTTGAGCTTAATTTTAAGCACTTATATAAGCTAGAAACTAAAAATAAAAACTAGAATAAGAAAGTTGACCAGTTAAGCTACTCAAAAAAACTAAATTACAAAGTTTGGTTTACACTAATAAACTTGTAAGAAGCTTATGAAGATCTTGAAAAACCCACTGAGTCAATACTCAGTGAATGCTGAGTTTTAGACAAAAATAGAATCCACTTGCAGCCCTATCTAAAAAGCTACAAAATGGAAACTTAAGCTTGTATCCTTAAGATGGCTTGGTTGGCTATCTAAGAAAACAATTTTGACAAGCTAAGGTGCCTTCGGATAGCTTTTACAAGCTCTAGAAAATGGGTGTAGACATGTGCACAAGGCAGACTTTTGACTTTTTAAGAAGATGCAACAATTTGACTAAACTGAACTTTGAATCAAATCTAAGGACTGAATATGATATATTAGACTAGAATAAGATGAGATTAAGCTAACTTACCATATTTTAAGCACTTATGATGAGATTTGTATCTAAAATTCCTAACAGTGGACTGTAAATTGAGCTTACACACTAATTTGACTTTTGCTACAAATGACTATTGTTTTCTATGTTTTTATGAACTTATAAGACCCTATGAGACATGAAACAAACAAGCACAAGGACTAGAACACCTTCTAACTCGTTGATACAAGCAATTCCAAACAAACCTTTACAAGGTTTGTTTTGAAAATTTTCAAAACAAATGGTGATCTAGACCATGAAATTGATTCGTAACCTTGTATTATCATACACTAAGACTAAATAACCAAGAAACAACAGTGCTAATAACATGAAACTCAAATATGGCAACTATTCTATTATAATCATACAATAAAAATTTTATAAACTACTCATTAAAAAGAGCAAGTAACTGGTTTTAACACTTAATTCTACTTAACTATGATTAATTAAGCATGAACAAACAGAGAGTTAAACTAATGAGCAAACCAAATATTGAAATGCCAAATTGAGTCAAAAAGCTTACAAGTGGATTCAAGCTCAAGACTTAGAACTGAGGCATAATAACAGATCCTACAGAACCTCCACAGGTTCACTAACACATTCCCATCCAAAGATTCAAACTGCTTCAGCTTTCTTCTTCATCTCTTGTGATTTTTGAATTTTTGCTAATTTATTTGTATTTTTTGGAATTTTTTTTTTGGTTTCAATGATAAACACTGAATTAAAGTTTCTAAAAGCTTTTAACAGCTTTATAAGGAGCTTAAATGATCTTCTTAGTCCTTAACAACAACTGACTGACAACATTAGAACATTCATGATATTTTTGAGATTTCAAAATAGGCATAAACTGGAAACTTGAATTAAAGCTGGAATTGAAACTGAAAAAGGTTTACAAACATTTGAAATAACTTAAACACAGTACTTGGAAAACTTAAATTACACTAGAAAATGAAATTATACTAAAACGACATTAACTAAGCTAAACTACTCTCCTCCTTCTCTCCTCTGCTTCTCCCTTGATTTTTATAGATTCCTTTTGTTCCTTGTCGACCTCTGATGAAATCCCACTTAATCTGAGCCTTTGGTTTAGTCCAAATCATCAGTATTGACAAGTGTCACTTTTGGCGGGAAAGTCTTTGAAGCAGGTTTATCCAATTAATGCATTTTGTTGGATGTGGAAGTGGAAGGAATTGGTGTACAGGTGTTAGGGGTGATGTGGAAAGGTGGAGAGGTGGAAAGGTGGTTAAAACCACCTCTGGTTTTGGGATTGCAGGGGTGGGAGAGACAAGGGAACAGTGGTGGCGGTATTTTGAGTTTAAAAAATTGGGCCGGGTTGTATTTGGGCTTGGTATTGGGTTGGCAGATTTAATTTAGGTCCGTTTGGTTATATAGTAATAATAAGGACCATTTGTGTAGTTTAGCTAAAGTTGAAGGTTTGATTCTGTCCATTTCCCAAAGTTCTTACAAGGACCATTCCTGCCATTATTGATTAGTACAAGGATAATTTTTGACTATTTTCCATTTTTAAAACATCCAAGGACTATAATTGCCATTTTTTGATACTTAAAGGACCTAACTTGTAATTTTCCAAAATTTCACCATAAGGACCATTTTTGTCATTTATGAATAGAACAAGGTTAAAACTTGATAATTTTTACTTTTTAACTTAACCAAGGACTACTTTTGACAATTTTCAAAGTTGAGGGACTAAAGTTGTCATTTTGTGATTTTTAAACTTTAAAGGGTTTAATTTGACAACTTTTGAATCTCATGGACCTTAAATGACAATTTACAAGTTTTTGAATTACCAGGGACTAATTTTGACAACTTTTGTAACTTGGGGACTAAAGCGCCAATTATGCAAACTTGATCGCTTTTTACAGTTTTGATGTTTTGCATTTAAAACATATAAAACACTTGTTTGTGATATTTTATCATTTTGATGTGTTTCGAGTGTTTTCGAGATGTTTTGGCATTCTAACGATACAAAATGATGAGTATTTAGACACTCATCACCCTTATTTGCGTAATAACATACCCCAAGTGTTTTGATCTTTTCAATTCGGGTCAAATTAGTGTTAGAGTAATAAAAACTCAAGTGTAGGGATGTGCCTATAAATCCTATCATTTTGATGTTACCGTAGAGGATGGTAGAGTAAAAGTGTATGAAAAAAATCAAAAAAGAAAAAAAAGATAGAGTGAAAAAAAAAAAAAAAAAAAAACATACGGGCTACCATCCTACATCTATCCTTTAAGTTTATGTTTGTTTGTTTCGATTAGCTAAAGTCTAGAGTGTCGAGTCTTGGCTTAGCAACGCCATTCTTCGTATGCATTTAACATAGAGATTTTTGACTTATGTTGGGTCTATTATAGATTTGATGATACAAAACAAGAAGAATGAAACATGAAGGACTAAAAGTGACAAGACGGAAACTACAAAAAGATGGAGGATTTGGAAGATTCTAGAAGATATGCTTAAAAGAATATTTTGTTTCCTAATTGTATTGTTTCCTAATTCTATTATGATTCCTCTTGTAAACCCTAGATGTCTCTAGTATATAAAGAGACATAGGGTCATTAGTTTTAAGCACGCACGTACAAGATGTAGACGTCTAAAGGTGTGTGTGTGTGGGAACCTAGGCGTAGGGATTGGGAAAACGCCTAGGGTTTAGTGGTTTAGTTAGTTAGTGTTAAAGATCAAGTCTTTGATCTTTATTATTGTTTAGTTAGTTTATGATAATGAAAAACCTTGCTCATTATAACGTTAATTCTTAATGAATATTCCGCTTTCGTTATTATGTGTTCCTAGATATAATATTAGACCTCGTCTAAGAGCTTACAACAATCTTCACAACTTACCACCACTAAAAAGCCTATCCCACCAAACCGTTTGTTTCCCTACCGTAAGCCTAACATTACAACCCTTTAAAGACCTCTTTGATAGTCTTTCCTAGGTGCTTACGCCAAAGCGATGGAGGTTTGATCTATTCTCAAGCCTATGGTAATCTATGTACTAGGACCGGTTAATGAGTGTTTATCTTCCATTTCCAACTTGTTATATTTCATATACACCGAGAGAGATGTGAGTATCCAAACACCCATGTGAGGTGCTAGTATGTAATTCCGTGCTTGTTATGACTTTTATGGGCTTATATGTGTTGTGGATTGTTTTAAACTAATGCTTCACGACCCCTAACTTATAAATTAATTGGCTAAAAGCACATTTGCTTGAGGACAAGCAAATACCAAGTGTAGGGATATTTGATAAGGTTTTAAAATGTACCTTTTGAGGGTCATTTAAGCCCTTATTTGATCACTTTTGTATCCGTTATTACTTAATATCGTTCCTTTTCACTTTTAGGTCTCTTGAAGGTAAATTGCTATAATGGCACTTATTTGGACGAAAAGGCGAATATCTGAAGAAAATGGCCAAAGTCAAGAATCGAGACACTCAAAGCTGGCTGAATGACAAGGTGGCGTCACGGCTTATCTGTGACGACGTCGGAGGATTTTATGACGACGAAGCCAAAACTCTTATTTTCATGTGACGACGTCAAGTTATAAAGAGTGGGCCGTCGCGACTCGAGACGGCCTAGATTCAATCCAGACGGCGTCGAAGTCGAAGAGGATGGCGTCGCAATCACAAGGTGACGTCGTCGCAAGTCTAACGTGGCCAAGACGAAACCCTAATGACGGCGATCCGGCGTCACAAAACATAAGGTGACGCCGTCGAATGTGTAATCTTATATATAGAATCAATTTTTCGGTGTTGTGTGTAGTCTTTTGGGTAAAACCTAAACCGAACCAAGGCTGTCTTGTACAAGTATTTTAGGGTCCCAAACCCTATCTTACATCAAGATAAGTGTTTTACTTCATTAATACAATTATGTCTTTGATTATTTGTGTGTATGCTTGCATGTTTACCATGACCGGCTAAATTACTTTTGTGTTTGCTTAGATATATGAAACCTAGTTGTTAATTATTGTTAGGTTGTCTCTTATCTTAATTGTAATTGGCTTAGGAGTGCGACTAGGCTATCGTTGTTTTTAATACTTGATAAATCTTTGATAGTTTATGAATGACTTAGTGGATTTCATTTAATAAACCCAAAGATAACCTCAAAGTTAGTTTATAAATGACTTAGTGGATTTCGTTTACTATACTAAATGGAGACTTCAAAGAGTTAGGGAATGCACACCTTACAACCTTAGAAAACACAACGCGTTAGGAATAAGGACGTGACAATTCAACCATCAATAAGAGATAACTAGGGAGTAGTAGCATCTAGGTAAACACATCTTTAACTATCATACGAGCACACAACAATGGACATAGACTATCCTCACCTTAGATTAGATAATTAGATAAGTAAAGTAATCGGTAGAAATACCAACCCCCAAATCCAAACCCCGAGATTCGTACCTTTCCATTTCCTAAAAAACAAAAAAGATAAAAATAATCTTCCTCAACCCCAACCTTAGCGTAGTAACTTCTCACTAGCATTCCTATTCCCCAGAGAACGATATCAATACCGTGGCTTACCCTAATACTACACTACAATGATTAGGTTCATTGCCTAGGGTGTTATAAAACTTGCTCGAAGAA
The DNA here is from genome assembly GCA_022545495.1 of Chrysanthemum lavandulifolium. Lineage (NCBI taxonomy): Eukaryota > Viridiplantae > Streptophyta > Magnoliopsida > Asterales > Asteraceae > Chrysanthemum > Chrysanthemum lavandulifolium. The sequence goes on along the minus strand of CM040241.1, from coordinate 24,139,094 downwards.
AGGAAGTTCCTTTGACCCCGAACGACGCGTGTAGCATTATCATTATGTTTGGCACCTATGTACGACTGTAAAAGTCCCCTGTTACTACACTACTTATTAACTCACTCCCACTGTACGGGACGAGCCGTTGATATCTATGGATAGCACTATTTAGGGGTAGAGCCATCCCTTCACTCTACTAACCGGAGTGCATGGTATCACCTTCTCATGCTAGGTTAGAGCATGTTGCACGTAGGGGCAAGTTACGGCTGAATCGACTTAAGTAGTGGAACCCTTAAAGCCATGAATGCGCTGCATACATGATGGACCCTTTCAAAACTTTGACAACCAATTGGTCTTACTGTTTTGGAAACTATTTGTGTAAAAAAACCTGTGAACTCACCAACCTTTGTGTTGACACTTTAGCATGTATTTTCAGGATTGCAGGCGATAGCTAAACTTTGGAGGCGCTTGGGCATTGGCATGGCATGATAATAAAAGACTCTAATATAAAATTGGAGACCACTTTAAATTCTTTTCTGGGCCTACATTCTATAATATATATTTTGAAAGATGTTGATACGCTTACGCAGATGTTCGGGGTCAAAGGAACTTCCTTATCGTCAAGCAAGTTTTTCAACACCCTAGGCGTTGAACCTAATCGTTGTAGTGTAGTATTAGGGTAAGCCACGGAATTGATATCGTTCTCTGGGGAATAGGAATGCTAGTGAGATGTTACTATGCTAAGGTTGGGGTTGAGAAAGATTATTTTTATCTTTTATTTTTTTAGGAAATGGAAAAGTATGAATCTCGGGGTTTGGATTTGGGGGGTTGGTATTCCTACCGATTACTTCTACTATCTAATTATCTAATTAACTAAGGTGAGGGTAGTCTATGTCTAATTATTGTGTGCTCGGATGATGGTTTAAAGATGTGTTTACTTAGGTTTTATTACTCCTTAATTATCTCCTATTGATGGTTGAATTGTCAAGTCCTTATTCTTAATCGCGTTGTGAGTCTAAGGTCGTAGGGTATGCGTTTATCCCTAACTCTTTGAAATTACCAAAGGTTATCGCCTACAAAGTCTCTAGGATTTATAAACATTAACTCTAAGGTACTTTTCGGATGGTTTAGCCTACAACAACTCTAGGTGCTATAAACTAAGGTTCACAAAGATTAATCAAGCATTAACTTTACAACGGATGGCCTATCGCATTACTAGATCATTACCAATTAAGATAAGAGACAACCAATCAATATTCAATAATTAAGTTTCATATTCCTAGCAAACACACAAGTAAATTAGCTTGGACATGGAGAACATGCAAGCATACACACAAGTAATTGAAGACATAATTATATTAATGAAGTAAAATACTTATCTTGATGTAAGATAGGGTTTAGAACCCTAAAATACTATACAAGACAGCCTTGGTTCGGTTTAGGTTTTACTCAAAAGACTACACACTAAAACTAAAAATTTGGATTCTATATATAAGATTATATTCACGACGCGTCACCTTTAAATTGTGGCCGTCGGGTCGCCATCAATAGGGTTTTGTCTTGGCCACGTTAGTCTTGCGACGGCGTCACCTAATGCTCGTGGCGTCATCCCCTTGATCTCGGCGCGTTTGGATCAAATCTAGGCCGTCGAGTGCGACGACCTCTCTTTTAAAGCTGACACCGTCACTTGTAAATAAGCAATTTGGCTACTAAGTTGTCACAAAAGTGATGCGACGGCGTCGCGATTAACACTGACGCCGTCTCCTTGGTTCCGGCATCCCGAGTGTCTCGATTCTTGACTTTGGCCATTTTCTTCAGATATTCGCGCCTTTTCGTCCGAATAAGTGTCATTCCAACATTTTGCCTTCAAGATACCTAAAAGTGAAAAGGAACGATATTAAGTAATAACGGATACAAAAGTGATCAAATAAGGGCTTAAACGACCCTCAAAAGGTACATTTTAAAACCTTATCAAATATCCCTACACTTGGTATTTGCTTGTCCTCAAGCAAATGTGCTTTAGCCAATTAATTTATAAGTTAGGGGTCATGAAGCATTGGTTTAAGCCAATCCACAACACATATAAGCCCCAAAAGTCATAACAAGCACAAAATTACATACTAGCACCTCACATGGGGTGTTTGGATACTCGCATCTCGGTGTATATGAAATATGACAAGTTGGAAATGGAAGATAAACACTCATTAACCGGTTCTAGTACACAGATTACCATAGGCTTGAGACTAGATCAAACCTCCATCGCTTTGGCGTAAGCACCTAGGAAATACTATCAAAGAGGTCTTTTAAAGGGTTGCAATGATAGGCTTACGGTAGGGAACCAATGGGTTTGGTGGGATAGGCTATTTAGTGGTGGCAAGCCAAAAATCTTTATGTTACAAGCATGCGAAGAATGGCGTTGCTAAGCTAAGACTCGACACTCTAGACTCTAGATAAACTGAAACAAACAAACATAAATTAAAGATAGATGTAGGATGGTAGCCGTTTTTTTTTTTTTTTTCACACTATTTTTTCTTTTTTCTCTTTTCTATTTTTTTTAATTTTTTCCATACACTTTTACTCTACCATCCTCTACGGTAACATCAAAATGATAGGAATTTATAGGCACATCCCTACACTTGAGTTTTTATTACTCTAACACTAATTTGACCCAAATTGAAAAGATCAAAACACTTGGAGTACATTATTACGCAAATAAAGGGAATTTGAATTTAACGTTCCCTTCCCGTCATTTCATAAACTTTAACTTTTCCTATGAGTCCCAATCGTCCCAAAACTGTGTACAAAAGATATGACTCGACTTAGCAACTTATGCAAACAACTAGATAATTGAACTAAGGGTTTTAGGGTGATATGATGAATGCACTAAAAGTGAGTGCATACAAGGTAGGTTAAAGCGATTTGGGTGTACATTTGGGGTGTGGTGTAAACAATGCTCTTCATTGATATTCGGAAAACCGAAACATCACGAGAACCGCGAAAAGGATAGGCTATGAGGGGTTAACTAGGGGTATCGTGTACTAAAGATGAGTACAACGCAAAGGTGTGGGGGAATTACTCAACCGATGTGGAAGTAGTAATTATATTACGGGTATCAAACAAGGGTTATCCTAATGCCTCTTATCATTTAGTTATTCCTAACTACATAAGTGTAATCTCACTAGCGATCTCGGGATGCATCACAAAACAAGTTCTAGAATCTATTATACTACCGGTTCACACTCTAAGCATTAAAGATGAATGCTTTAATTCCTACTAATCTAAGGGCGATCCTCACATTTTGGGTGGAATTTAAGTGGTAAAGGGTTTTTGTGCTAGTCATATAACTTCCTATCCATGAGATGCTTTATTGAGACTAATGGCCCACTCCTATATGTCATAAAAAAATTTAAATTTGGTGCCAAAATTACCCTAACCGACATTTTCTCATGGTTTATTACACAAATACAATTGGACAAAGCAAATAATCAAGGATAAGCATAGTTTCAAAGTTCCGTTTATTTTCCTCCTACACTTAAACCTGAACATTGTCCCCAATGTTCCCGAAAGTATCGAAGTTATGATAATGGAAGGTAATAAAGATGAAAGAAACTAATACTCCCCGCTTAGCTCGGTAGGATCCGTGTAAAGTGGTGGTTATATTTTCTTCAAGAAGAACGTTTGCGTGAAAAGCTCCTTCTCATCTTATGTATCTCCTTCTTGATAAATTAAACCTGCATACTTGAAGAAAACAAACGAAACCTTCGTGTAAAATCGGCCATTTATATATATATAAGACTCTACTAAACTAGGATATAATGCTTGTGGAATGGATGTTTCTGAAATTTACGGAAAATTAAGACACTGGAAAATTCCAAAAATTATAGGTAGCTCGAAACGAGAAAAAGTAATCGATTATTTTGCTCCTTCACGAGCCGTCAGTTATCCGGACAAAAAGCGGTCTGCGATTTTACGGAAAATTCGGAAAATTTATATCTTTAAAATCGGAAAAATTTTCGCAAAACATCCATTATGACTCGATACAAGCATTTGACTCGAACAAACACACATATATATCTTTTAATTAATTGAAATTCTCATGTTTACGTTTCTTTTGAAAGCGTGTGTAATCCTCCCTACACTTATCCTTTATGTAAAATACCTTTATATGTAATTAAGACGAGGTTAAAAACAAAATAAATCATTTTTACAAATTTAAACATGAGAATAAGCAATCAATAAAAGATATCTGACACAAACAAGCAAACAATTAAGCATGGGTTGCCTCCCACAAAGCGCTTTTCTTTATTTATGAGTCTTGTAGCTAGACTCGTAGTTGTGCCCTTACGTGACTTCGTTACCATCACCTTCTTCCTTATGACGGTCTCTATTGGGGGATTCCATGTTGTAAAAGTGACCTATGATGAACCTTTCTAAGAGGTCGTCTTCTCCCCAATCGGTTCTATATTCCGGTCCTAATTTCAAGCAATCCTTATAGAATCCGAAAATCTTGGCCATAACATAATCTACACCTTTCTCCTTATCCTCCTCATTCCTATAATAGACCGATAGTTTAAGTTCCTTTTCATCATTGGAGAGTGATGAAAACTTCTCAATCTTAAACGGCATTTGGTAAGCTACATCATCGGTCTCATCCTTGAATCGCACTATTCCTAATGAGGGATCATAAGTCATCCCGGTGTTTTCTATGAAAGGTTTTAATAGAATAACGTGGGACAAGCTAGGATCTATGGCCGTACTAATATCATCCACAATTATGAAGTCCGTAGGAAATGTGAAACTAATTACATAAACGGGCAATCCCTTAATTCTACCAAGAAAATTGCACCTAACTCTAAGATTATCGGGGTCTTGCCTAGTTGGGATAGGCTTCTTCATTACCCAATTATAGTAGGTGCTAGTCATTATGTTTACTGGGGACTTGCGGTCAATGTAGGCCTTTGCCACGAAAAGGTGTCCTATGCAACATGGTATGTTAAGATTCCAAGGGTTCCTAAACTTGATCCTAGGGCTTTTCCTAACATACATGTGATGGAGGTCACGCAATAAGTGAGGGTGGCGAGATAGTTCTTCTTCCGTAGGAAATTTATTGAAATAGTCATTGTCTACTTCATCTACTTCCTCGGTTTTTTCATTAACCTCAAGTATAGTTTCATGGTCCGCTTCGTCATTTGTTCTATTAGGTTTCACTAAGGTGATGGTATTGACGAATTGGACGTGTTTAGCTAACTTACTTGGGTCCTTAATCTCTACACCGGAAGGCTCAGGAGTTGAGATAACATTAACTTTCCTATCACTATTGGTCATGGTTTTCAAGAGGTTATCTATCTTCATATCCATCTCGGCTTATTGTTGGTTAAAGCGGTCCAGAGCTTAGTTATTGAGCTTCTTGGGATGCGACTAGGTGTTGCAACATCCCTTAATGTTTTGTTGGTTAGGGCCATGAGATGGGGCCATGAGAAATCATTGGAAGTGAATTCTTTGGTTTGTCCCCAATAGAAGTCGGGCTTGCCTTCCATGCTTCTCGGCTTCATTAAAAGTCCTAGATCCGGGTGTTGTAGGAATCTTCCTCCCGTTCCATAATCTGCGAGGATGCGTAGTCAACGGAAGCTTGTTCGGGAATCGGGTGCAAGTCTGCGTGTTATTAGGATCACTACGGCTCACACGAGGAAGAAACTTTGTTCACATGGCGTGAAGACTTAGGATTTTCGTAGGAACTCATTAGGAATTTAACTTGATCTTCAAGTTCGAGCATCCTACGGTTGGAAGGTTGTGAGTCAATGGGAGGCAAGGAGATTGCCTTAACGGTTTTGGGCAACTCACGGGGGTCATTCCAACTTTCGTTGTCATAGAGAGCAAGGTCCTATATTATACCCGATGATTCTTCCGCGGTGAGATCACTAAGTTTTCCACCGGCCGTTTGGTCAATGGATCGCTTTGTGGAGAAGTTGACATGATCATAGAAGATTTGGCTTGGAGCCAAAGATCAATGTCGTGATGAGGGACTTTATGAAGTAAGTCCTTGAATCGAGTCCATGCTTCGTAGAGAGATTCACCTTGACGTTGTTAGAACATCAAGATGTCATTCCTAAGCTTAGTGGTTCTCCCCGGTGGGAAAAATTGAGCAAGGAAGCGAGAGGTGAGATCATCCCAACTTGAGATGGAGCCGGCGGGAAGTCGCTCAATCCAATTACTAGCTTGGTCCCGTAGTGAGAATTGGAAGAGACGCAGACGCGAGGTCTCCCGAGTAGTAGCATCGAGGTCGATGGAATCGACAATTTTAAGTAAATCCTTAAGATGTTGATTAGGATCTTCGGAACGAAGTCTATGGAATGCACATCCGTTTTGCACCAACCGGATGGTGTCGGATCGCAGGCCGTAGTTTGGGCTTGTTCGGAAGCTCAATGGTGTTCCTATAGCCTAGGTGGCTTGGTCTCGAGTATTCACCAAGAGTCGGCCTCTTGGCGGGTCATTTGGTGGTAGGTTGATGAATGGTGGTTGGTTATCACCTTCCATGATGAAAAGTGATGGGGTTCTGAACAAAGGTCACGAAGAAGGGGATAGACTACGAGGAAGCTAAAATTGAGAAAATTTACTTGATAGGAATCAAGCAAAGAAACCTAAACGAGGTGGACTCCTAACTAGCTATTCTATTCCCGCGGTCGCCTAAATACTTGATACCTTACCTGGCTGTTCGGGGTCAAAGGAACTTCCTTTTCGTCGAGCAAGTTTTTCAACACCTAGGCGGTGAACCTAATCGTTGTAGTGTAGTATTAGGGTAAGCCACGGGAATTGATATCGTTCTCTAGGGGAATAGGAATGCTAGTGAGAGGTTACTACGCTAAGGTTGGGGTTGAGGAAGATTATTATTTTATCTTTTTATACTTTTTTAGGAAATGGAAAAGTACGAATCTCGGGGTTTGGATTTGGGGGGTTGGTATTCCTACCGATTACTTCTAATATCTAATTATCTAATTAACTAAGGTGAGGGTAGTCTATGTCTAATTATTGTGTTCTCGTATGATGGTTTAAAGATGTGTTTACTTAGGTTTTACTACTCCTTAATTATCTCCCATTGATGGTTGAATTGTCACGTCTTTTTTTCGAAGGAACTCATTAGTAATTTAACTTAATTTTCAAGTTCGAGCATCCTACGGTCGGAAGGTTGTCAGTTAATGGGAGGCAAGGAGATTGCCTTAACGGTTTTGGGAAATTCACGGGGGTCATTCCAACTTTCATTGTCATAGAGAGCAAGGTCCTCTATTATACCCCACGATTCTTCCGCGGTGAGATCACTAAGTTTTCCACCGTCATCTTGGTCAATGGATCGCTTGGTGGAGGAAGTTGACATGATCATAGAAGAGTTGGACTTGGAGCCAAAGATCAATGCCGTGATGAGGGACTTTATGAAATAAGTCCTTGAATCGAGTCCATGCTTCGTAGAGAGATTCACCTTGACGTTGTTGGAACATCAAGATGTCATTCCTAAGCTTAGTGGTTCTCCCGGTGAGAAAAATTGAGCAAGGAAGCGAGAGGTGAGATCATCCCAACTTGAGATGGAGTCGGTGAAGTCGTGAAGCCAATTACTAGCTTGGTCCCGTGAGAGAATTGGAAGAGCGCAGACGCGTGGTCTCCGATTAGTAGCATCGAGGTCGATGGAATCGACAATTTAAGGAAATCCTTAAGATCTTGATTAGGATCTTGAACGAATTCCATGGAATGCACATCCGTTTTGCACTAACCGGATGGTGTCGGATCATGAGGCCGTAGTTTGGGCTTGGTAGGGAAGCTCAATGGTATTCCTATAGCCTAGGTGGCTTGGTCTCGAGTATTCACCAAGAGTACGGCCTCTTGGCGGGTCATTTGGTGGTAGGTTGATGAATGGTGGTTGGTTATCACCTTCCATGATGAAAAGTGATGGGGTTCTGAACAAAGGTCACGAAGAAGGGGATAGACTACGAGGAAGCTAAAATTGAGAAAAATTATTTGATTGGAATCAAGAAAAGAAACCTAACGAGGTGGACTCTAACTAGCTATTCTATTCCCCGGCGGTGCTAAAAACTTGATACGCTTACGCGGTAGCGTTCGGGGTCAAAGGAACTTCCTTTTCGTCGAGCAAGTTTTTCAACACCCTAGGCAAGTGAACCTAATCGTTGTAGTTTAGTATTAGGGTAAGCCACGTGAATTGATATCGTTCTCTGGGAATAGGAATGCTAGTGAGAGGTTACTACGCTAAGGTTGGGGTTGAGGAAGATTATTTTTATCTTTTTATATTTTCTTAGGAAATGGAAAAGTACGAATCTCGGGGTTTGGATTTGGGGGGTTGGTATTCCTACCGATTACTTCTACTATCTAATTATCTAATTAACTAAGGTGAGGGTAGTCTATGTCTAATTATTGTGTGCTCGTATGATGGTTTAAAGATGTGTTTACTTAGGTTTTATTACTCCTTAATTATCTCCTATTGATGGTTGAATTGTCACGTCCTTATTCTTAATCGCGTTGTGTGTCTAGGGTCGTAGGGTATCGTTTATCCCTAACTCTTTGAAACTACCAAGGTTATCGCCTACAAAGTCTCTAGGATTTATAAACTTTAACTCTAAGGTACTCTTGGATGGTTTAGCCTACAACAACTCTAGGTGCTATAAACTAAGGTTCACAAAGATTAATCAAGCATTAACTACACAACGGATGACCTATCGCATTACTAGATCATTAACAATTAAGATAAGAGACAACCAATCAAGTATTCAATAATTAAATTTCATATTCCTAAGCAAACGCACAAGTAAATTAGCGGGACATAGAGAACATGCAAGCATACACAAGTAATTGAAGACATAATTAAATTAGTGAAGTAAAACACTTATCTTGATGTAAGATAGGGTTTAGAACCTAAAATCTTGTACAAGACTGACCTTGGTTCGGTTTAGGTTTTACTCCAAAAGATTACACACCGAAAACTAAAAATTCGTATTCTATATATAAGATTACATTCGCGATGGCGTTACCCGTTAAATTGTGGCGCGTGCGGTCGCCGTCATTAGGGTTTCGTCTTGGCCACGTTAGTCTTGCGACGGCGTCACCTTATGCTCGTGACGCCGTCCCTTGGTCTCTGACATTTTTTGGATCAAATTTAGGCCATTTGAGTTCGATGACCTACTCTTTTAAAGCTGACACCGTCACTTGTAAATAAGCAATTTAGCTCTTGAGAGTCACATAAGTGATGCGACGGCGTCGTAGTTAACACTGACGCCGTCCCTTTCGGTTCAATGACTGAGTGTCTCGATTCTTGTCTTTGGCCATTTTCTTCGTATATTCGCGCCTTTTCGTCCGAATAAGTGTCATTCCACATTTTGCCTTCAAGATACCTAAAAGTGAAAAGGGCGATATTTAGTAATAACGGATACAAAGTGATCAAATAAGGGCTTAAACGACCCTCAAAAGGTACATTTTAAAGCCTTATCAGATGTAAACATAAATCTTTACGAAATACGATTTCTCAAGTTAAATTGTTGTTCTATACTTTGTATTATGGTACCAATCGAGTAATACCCCAGTAATACCTACTTCCGCTACAAACCATTTTTTTGGGGAGTTACACGTGAAGATGAACCCATACAGTCATGGCCTTCAATATATTCGCAGCTAAATGATTATATCCAGATGAAAGGGGAGTGTTGTTAATTGTTCGGATAAGATTTATTAATGATCATTGGAGATGAGTTTAGATCGGTTTGGGACGATGATTTCTCATGGAGATGAATTGATGGATTTGTGATCAGATTATCATTTTGATGAGCTGATGAGTTTGGAGATAGATGCTCAGGTGAGAGAGTTTAGGTGAATGGGGCGGTCATACTAATGCTATGTGTGTCTAGGGTTAAGGTAAAATGAACACATTAGGTTTACACTAAGGGCATGCTTGGTAGGGGGTTATGGGAGGTAAGGAATGGGAAAGATAATGAAAAAATATGCTTGGTAAAGTATAATGCAATGACCCATTACCCAGTAGTGGGTAATGGGCCATTACCCAGTAAATTGAGGGGAATGCTTTTCTTTCCTTTTCTCTTTCCCCACCATTATCATTACCTTTCGCTTTTCGTTTCCCGAGTTTGAACCAAGCACACTCTAAGTTATATTACCGTGGGAATTAGGTCCGCCCTAAATACTTTTTGGGGTATTTGATTTTTTCTTGGGCTGCATGTGTTTGGAGTTGGAGTGCAATACCTGTGAAACAAACGGCCCCTAAGAAAAGAAAAAAAAAAGAGAGTGAAAACCTAACAAAAGAAAATAGCCTCTTACAATATTCACCTAACATTCCGTGCATTTTAAAAACTCTCTCTGAAAAAACGCTCCCAACAAAAAGAAAAACCTAGATCTCATTTTCTGATTCCGTTTAATTTATACCTTAACTTATAACTAATTGTTACTTTAAATTTGTTGAAAGCCTAATGAAAACCCTTAAATTAAGGATTGTGTGCTTAGGCTTGTATTTTTTTCGTAATTGCACATAAAGTTGATCACCTCAGAAATTTTATTTAAGTTGCTCAAAGTTATTACACATATCCCGAGACACTTTTGAGGAGTTGCTAATTGTTCTTCTTCTATTTTAAGAGTTTTTGTTGAAAAAGTTCGTAGTCATTGTAATCAGTTGTAGTCCATTACAATAAATTTGATCACCTCAGAAACTCGCTGGCACATGCTCTTTCCGGGTCCGGTAAAGAAGTGCGCTACATTGCTAGCATTTTTAGAAGGTTAAGTCTTTCCCATGCCGAAAACCTATCCCATAGGCCATTGTAATTTGCCCTGCTCTTGAATTTGTAAAAAAAGGGATTCCTAGTTGTTGTTTCTAAAAGTCTTTGAAAGTAAAAAGTTGAATGGATTCCCTAATAATTTCACATTCTTATTATTTACTTTACACAAGATTAAAGAACTAGTTCTTGAAGTTGGAATGCATTTGTGGGGTTTACAATGAAGTGGTGTCTAACCGTGATCGTGACAATAAGCGAAATGTAAGTGAGGAGATACTAATCAGTGTACCCTTAACATTAAGGAATGTTGAGTGTAATTAAAAGTAGGAATTAATATGGATTTATCTAATGTGAAGATGGCGATCCAGGAAGAATCGGATTCCATCTTGAAAGAACAAGTCGTTACTTCTCTTTAAGGTATTCAAAGAACATTAAGGAATGCAATTAATGTTTTCAAAGAGAAGTAAAGACACGCTCTTTCAGAAGGAATCCAATTCATTCGAGGATCGCCTTCTTCACGTCGATAAATCCATATCTACTCCCAATTACATACCTTAATGTTGAGGGTACATCGATTAGTATGTCCTCATATACATTGATGATGATGTCGCGGTTAGACACCACTTCACTATAATCCCCACAAATGCGTTCCAACTTCCAAAACTAAAACTAATTCTTTAATATGTGTAAATAATAAAAGTGCCAAATTATTAAGGAATCCATTTAACTATTACTTTCTAAGACTTCTAGAACAACAACTAAGAATATATTTTTGCAAATCCAAGAGTAGGGAAAATTACAATAACTGAGATAGGCTTTGGAAAGACTAACCTCTTAAAATGCTAGCGATGTAGCACACCTCTTCACCGGACACGAAAGAGCCCGTATTCTAAGTTTTATGGGCACTCGGGTAATCAACTTAATTGTAATAACCTTAATTGTAATAACCTTCAGCTTGATTGTAATCAACTTGATTGTAATAACCTTCAGCTGGTTACAATAATTACCAAAATTTTCCCTATAATATCTTAAAATAGAAGGAGTTAGAAGTACCAACTCCTCAAAAAGTCTCTGGATATGTGTAATCACTTTAAGTAGTGTAACATCCCGCCTACTAACATCACTTTAAGGAGTTAAAATAGGTTGGATCATTTTCGCCTTGTTCATGGTCATCTTTGTGCCATATTTGTTACTCTATAAATATACATGCATACGTTTGATCATCCGCCTAAGTCACAATGGCTCTTGAGATTCTTTTCGTTAAATGTTCTTTTTAGTCTCATTGACATCTTTTCAAGTTGCATCTAGAGAAGGTACGTTCAAAAGTTGTTACATGATACATATATTGTTGGTTTTACTAGTGATGCATCCGTAACAACTTCTTACATTGGTGGTGTAACACCCCCAAAATGGCTCAACGGAAGCACACAAGTATTTGGGGTGCTACTAAATTGATATCACAACATAAGTATAGAACAACGGATTTTCATAAATAAACTTTTATTCATTTCTTAAAAACAATGTTTACATTATTGATTTGGTGCGGAAAATGGCCCATTATAAAAAGGTGGTCCCAATACATAAATCAGAGTTGTCTATGACCATGCCATGCCTTTGCCTTGCGCCTCAAAGATAATATATCACTTGAAACACGAAGATACATGCTAAAGGGTTCGACTACTTTGGTGAGTTCATAGGTTTATTTAAAAGGGATTACAATACACTATTTCAAATTTGGTTTTGATGAACATTACGTTTTGCATAATGTCATGAATTTTATGATTTCATTTCATAAAAGGATTTCCTAAAGAGATTTCATTAGTGGACCATAAGTAGGGTATATGTACATTACAACGAATATAATGTCATATATTGAATCTATTACGCTAGCACTAAGTTCATGCAACCGGAAACTCGACGGTTTATGTATGCACAAGGAAGTCATACAAATAAGGAGCCCATGGCGAGTGTTTATCCCAATACACTCGGTCTCGACATGCTATATATTTCGCCTTGACCCAAGCGGGGTCAACCGAACAGGGGAGTCACCCCCAATAGATCTATTTATGATCTGTGCCAAACCGTCAAGTTATCTCACACAAGCTAGCCACTTGTGAATGGCTAACCGTAAGAAACTTAAAGCAGTTCGGACACCAATGCAATGAAGATCGGGGAGAGTATAGTGTTTCCTCGGTCGTTATGTCTCGGCGAGTGTGCGAGAATAATCAAAGCGAATAGTGATCGAGAGGATTTGAACGGAAAAGATTTGATACTAGATGAGAAAGGAAAATGAAAGAGAATTAAAAAGCTAAATTATATTAAATAAACGCTATCACTATTTTTACAATGATGTTTTGATTACGTAAAGGAAACTAAAACGAAAGTAACAAAAAGCAATTAAATGCAAATATGTCTATTCTAAGGCCTAAAATTGATCTAAAATTACTTTTAAACTAAAAATGATATTAAAAACCTAATTAAGATTTAAAACTAATTTTTATGATTTTTCTTGATTTATTTTGAATTTAAAACTAATTTCTAACTTTTAAAACTAATTAAAAACACTAAAAATTATGAAAATTAATGGGAAAATTATGAAACTATTTTTCAAAAATCTAAAGTAACAAAAGAGAATTTTCAAAACTGGATTTGTATTTTTCTGATTAATTTTCTATTTTCTATGAATTAAAACTATTTAAAACTAATTAAATTACTAAAATTACAAATTAAACTATGAAAATCTGGAAAATAATTTTTGACTTTTTATATTTATCTTAACCTAGGAAAAATAAAAACTTATTTTTGAAGCTTTTCGAATTAATTGTATTAAAAGCTAATTAAATAAGCTTAAAAGCTGTTTTAAATTAAGAAAAATAGCAAACCTGAACTAGAAAAATCGAAAAATTCGGGAAAAGTCTAAATTAATATTATGAATCTAGGAAAATATAAAACAGGGGTTGTGTGAAAGAATATGGAGCGCAAAGCAAGTGCTTATAAATAAGCAACTTGAAATAAGCCAAAAGGTCCCAAATGGGCACCAAAGTGAAGCAGAAGCTACAATAGCTAAAACTACCCAAATGCAACAAGTTACAACTGTCCTAAACTACTGAATTGCCAATTACACAGATTTGGTTATTAGAACTCAAGTGCCAAAATCAGTTTTTATCACTACTTTTAAGCTTAAGCACAAGCTACTCAATAAGCTGAGCCTCAAAAACAAAAGTTGAAACCTAAACTAGACCTGGCCAAGAACTTGTGAACCAAAGATCAGACCAAGAGAAGCTCTGATGAGCTTTGTGCAAGCCCTGCACAAAACCTGTGCACACTCAGTTTACACTGAGTGTGTACAGGGCACTTTTACCCATTTTGACAAGCAGTTTTAGAGCTTATAAAAAGTTGATAAAAATCTACAAAAATGATAATAAGAAAATAGACCAACTGAACTTTTTAAACCCCAAGTTTCACTTAGTTTGGCCCAAAGATGAATCAATGAAAAATCATCCTTGTTGGGTGAAAAGCGGAATTTCAACTTTGACTTTTAACAGCTTTTGAAAGGTTTGACTTTAATGAACTTTGTGGCGATTTTAAGGATGAGATTGATGTTATAAGGTGAAATAAAACTATATTAGGCTATTCTCTTGATTTCTAAACACGAACAAGATTTTGCTTTCAAAAACTCCACAGATTTGAAATGGAGCAGGTTTAAGATAATTTTGACTTTGGGCTAATGCGGGTGCAATAATAAGGCGAGATATGAGTCAAATAGAGCTAACCAAGCCTAGAACCACAAGTTTTAACTACTGAATAAACCTCAAATCAGTTTAAGACAAATCCAAACACCACTTTAAATCTTCATTATGCAAGTTTAATGAACTAAACACGAACCAACTTGTTTTCTTGATCAAACCGAGTCTAACTACTCTAATAACAACTAATTAAGCAGGTTTGAACTATTTATAACTACAAATACAAATTATGCAATAAAACTTTGAAAATTAACTTACAAGCTGGTCCTAGCCACAATGGCTTGAAAATCAGTCAACCAATGAACACGGTAACCACTATCTATCTATATCAACCCATTAACTCGAATCAACCTAAACCCACTCTGCATCACCCATATCCATTTCCATTTCAATTTTGGCCCAGATTGACTTTCGTTGACCAAGAACCCAATTTGCTAGAAACTTAAATGTGAGCTTACAAAAAGCTATAAGAAGCTTATATAAGCTTGTTTGAGCTTATAAATAAGCTATTTGAAACTTTAACATCAGATTTTGAAATTGAAAATTGCAACAGTGAGCATAAAACATGAAATTGTAATGCAACTTGATTTGATACTTGAAAATGGTTCTAATACACTGAAATATCTGAGTTTAATACAACTGCATTCGAAATTACAACTAATAAGCTATTTAGGACATGAAAAACTTGAAACGACATACATTTTTAAAATAAACTAAGTACTGCTCCCTCTTCTCTTTCTTCCTCCTCTATTTATACACCATTGCCTTCCTCTCTCCTCGATCACTTCCAATAATAATCTGGACCATTGGATGGCTAGACTAGATTTTGGCCATTGGATCAATTTTGGCGGAAAAGGTTTAACAATTTGGGGGTTGAGTATGCATTTAATGCATCTTGGATTGGTGTGTTTGGAGTGATAAGGGTAGGGTGAGGGGTGATGATGATGGAAGGGGAGCGTGGGTGGTTTTGCAGGTGTTCGTGATGATGAGAGGGAAACCCGTGAGGGTGGTATTGATTTAAACCGTGGGTGGGTTTGGTTTTTAAACCGGGTAAAGGGGTTTATTTTGGACCGGGTATTGGATAGATATTGGATTGGGCTTTGGGTGGGCTTTTAGTTATAGGGTTTGGATTAAGGATTAATATTGAACCCAAGTTGTAGCTTAGGGACCATTTGTGTATATTCTGAAAATCCAAGGACCATACATGTAGATTCTGAAAAGTAATCCAAGGGCCTGTTTTGCCAATCTCCAATATTCCAAGGGTCAAACTTGCAAATCTCGAGTAATTAAAGGACCATTTTTGCCAAATTTGAAACTTGAAGGACCAACTTGTAATTTCTCAAAACTTTTGACATTTTTCACCAAAGGACTAATTTTGAAAACTTATGATTTTAAAAGGACCTTTGGTGACTTTTCTTTTAAATAAGTGCTCGGGGACTATTTTGACAACTTTTGAAACTTGGGGACTGAAGCGCCAATTATGCAAACTTAGCTCATTTTCATCGATTTTAAACATTTTGCATCCGAAACATATAAAATGCAATTTTGAGATATTTTCGGTATTTTGATGCATTTCGAGCATTTTAAGCGTTTTGCGATTCGGTTAACAAAAATAATGAGTATTTACATACTCATCAATCCCCCACTAAACTATTGCTAGTCCCTAGCAATATTTTGAGAAAAACTTAATGGATTTGAATCTCATTTACCAAAAGCCATTACTCGGAGTAGCCAAATGTTTTAGTTCAAGTAAGAACTATGGTACATCGATAACCATGTGATTTTGAGCAAACCACCGACTTCCAACGGATTTGATTTGTCTTTACGAAGCCGTTTGCTTCGGACTAGCCAACTCTTAGATAAATTATCAATATTATCTTTGGTGAGTCGATTACCAATTATGGTTTTCCTTCGCCTTTACCACAAGCCATAAACTTGCGGGCTGTGACTCTACACTTTTAAGGATATGATGAAATTTGAATACCATACAATTTTGGGCAAATTGCAAGCCGTCAATGGATTTGAGATATCTTTACCAAGAGCCGTTTGCTCTGGATTAGCCAATCCTTTTGTTTATTAGACATGGCGGATCGATAACCATATCTTTGAGTAAGTACAAAACACTTACTCTAAAAAAATTTTGGCCAAAAGCGGGAATTAGGCGGTATAAATACATGATAAAATTCGTGAGAATTCCCCACACTAGAAATGAATATTGCCCTCAATATTCAAAGTACCCATTGTTATGCCGAAACATAGAACGTAAAGGAAATACTAAGGCCATTATTTGAAAGATTTTTTTTTTTTTTTTTTTTTTTTTAATACTTTATATACAACAACAAGGCAACTCCCCACACTAAGGTGGTAGAAAGTAGAAAGAAATCGAAATATGGTGAAAACCCATATAGTGTGCTCTTGTTTTTGATTCCCGAGTCGCTAGCTTGACTCGATCCCGCATTCATTTGTTCATGGGAAAGCAACGTGGAAAACCAATCTCGATCGGACTTTCGTTCACAATGTTAATAAACATATGAACATCGAAAGTTCCACACCGACGAGATATAACCGCGGTATTGTTAATGGTAGAAACTATAAGGGATGATACGGGGTCAAAGATGGTGTCCTCGTTCCGAAAGAGAAAAGGAAAGAGCAACCACACCATCTGTGAAGAATGGAATAAAGGCGTGCATGAGAATGCATGTCCATTCCTCATCGAGAAAAAGCAAATCACCATTTTTGGCGGTTTAAGCTTGAACTTGAAGCTATATGGTGATTGTCAATAAGATGTCAGGGAGGAGGGTGGAAGCGGTTCTTCAATCAGCAGTTTTCCAGGAAAAGGATGTCTCCTCCGAATCAAAGTAAGTATTATCAATTCCGTTGGAATTGACTCATCACTAAGAAAGGCATCGACTTCATTCCAAAGTTGTCGTCTTCCTCATCGGGAGTGAGAGAAGGGATGAAAGAGTTGGGAATAATAAGACTAGAAGATGATGGATCATTTTGAGCAATTCATCAATGGGAAGAATGTCTCCATTGGATCACAAACATCATCATCCAATTCGGATGAAACAAAAGAGTTTGGTTTCATCCACGAGTTAACAAACTCGACACGACAAAGCGATTCGGAGGTGGGACAAGTGGTGTGCTCTTAGAGCTAGCGATTTCCACCACTCCGATAAAGTCTCGATTCTAGATCATCATCATCAAGAACACTCTTGACTTCCACGGTACAACTTTCAAACCATTTGTTTGAACGGGGTTGATTTTCATAGCTTTTAGCTCGGCCGTTTTGATGACTCCTCTTAACCGTGAAATTTGAGAGTGTTGCATTGAATCTTTCGATTTTGATCAATTGTGGCAACACTCTGTTTGGACGAGAGGTTTGGAGTTCGGTTGATATTCAACGTGAGTTCTTCGTTGTCAACCCGTATGGTCAACTCTTGACAAATACATCAATCGAGCACGACTCGTTCTTGAAAGCTCTCCCTAAGATGAGGGAACTCTAGGATGCGCATCGAAATCTACTACAACAAAGTCGGTAGGAAAGTGAAACTTTCCTACTTTCCTACGACATCCTCGGCTATCCCAGTGGACGAGTTGTAGTGCAGTCCGCTAGCTCGAGTGTCATACAAGTGGATGAAAGTTTAGGAAGAGCGATTTCTTCCATCTTGAGAGTGGCATGAGGTTAATGCTAGCGCCAAGATCGGCCAAGGCGGAGCATTGAACCATCCCAAGAAATCACACGGATTAAAAATCTCTGGGGTCTTCAAGCTTTTGGGAAGCTTCTTGAGAAGGACCGTGAGCATTGCTCATTGAGAGGGGTTTAGCCATCTCGGATTGCTTATCTTTGTGGGTCGATAAGCCTTTAAGAATGGATGCAAATTTAGGCATTAGAGCGAGAGCATCAACGAAGCTTATATCAAAGTGTAGCTCATTGAAGATTTGGAAAATTTTTCCATTTGCTCTTTGTTTTGTCTTTGAGCTTCTCATCATTCATTCTTGATGGGTAAGGAAGGCGACTAGACTTTTGAGCCGGGATGGAAGTGTTTTCGGCTCGGAACTTGTCTTGAACTTGGGTTCGGACTTAAAGCTTGGGCTACCGAAGGTGGGACGTGTCTTGATGCCGTGGGCTTGAGAAATGCACTTTTCCGTTGTATCCTTGGTAACTTGACTCATTCCTCCTAGTGGATGAGGCATTGGAGTCGAAGGTCCATTGTGCGTCTTACCACTACGAGTGGTGACGGCTTTCAACTCGGCATTTGGATTTGGGCCATATTGCTTGGAAGTCCTCCGGAAGATGGCGAGCTTTGTTCATATTCATGTTCATGAAGCGCTCATCATATTCTTCAACTCATTTTTTTGGGAGACAAGTGTGGTATCAATTTCCTTTCTTAGCTCAACTCTCATGTTATTGATCCGAGTTTGCATTGAGCGTATGCTTGACTCGATAATTTTCATGAAATCATTTGGAAGGGAGCTTGAGAAGGTTGTTGATAACTTTGCGATTTGGAGCTTGATATGGTTGGTTGAAATTGTTCGAACCCGATTGAAATTATGAGAGTTATTGAAGTTTTGTCCTTGATTGGAACAAAGCGATTTTGATTGCCATGGTTTTGCATGGGAGGAAAACCGGTGGTGTCATACCGCTAGGTGCAGTAGTGAGGATCGACTTGTGGTCGGTATTGATTGTGTTGATTGTGGTTTACGAAGCCACGGGAGCTTGGTAAAAGGAAGCATCGGTTGCTTGACAATCATAATACGCGTGTGGACCACTAAAAGTTTCACACACCTTGTTCACGGCTTTGATTGGTTCCGGCTTATGAATTTCCTTTTTGATTTCCTTTACCTCTTTCATCATACAACGGATGACGTCAGTTAGCTCGGCTATTGGAGCGGGTAACTCGGAAGAGTTACCGGATGAAGAAGCAGGAGTGTTCGGAATATTGACTTTGTTGCGAGAAATAGGAACTTTTGATTTTATTTCGCAAATCTCAATCACATCTTTAGGCTTACGATTCAAGATATTGCCACCTGCGGCTGCGTTCAATGAATCTTGATCGTTACCGTTCAACCCATTATAAAAGATATTAACTTGTTGAAGCTCAGTGAATTCATGATGGGGGCATTTCACGAGAGATCTTTGAATCTATCCCATGCCTCACCAAAATTTTCATCGAAATTTTGGCGAAATCGAAATTTCATTTTTAAGATTAGTCGTCTTTGATGAAGGAAAGAAATAGTTGACAAACTTTTGAACAAGATCCTCCCAGTTTTGATGGATCGGGGGTTCTTTTCCGGCCAAATCCAAATTGCCCCTCAGTGAGAATGGAAATAGCATCAACTTGATCACTTTTGTGGCACATCCTTGAAATTGATAGTTGAAGTCAACTTGTTAAACCAACGGATGTGTGCATACGGTCTTCTCGGTCAAACCAGCGGAATTGATTTGTAGACACAAGTTGGATCAAATGTGTCTTGATTCAAAGTGATCGGAATTGATTCTGGAATTGATTCTTGGTAAAATGATGGCATCTCCATAACCTCGATGGGTGCACGGAGCATCTCCATAGTTCGTTAAATACGCCATATTGTTGTTTGGAATATTACGAATCTCGGGTTCGACTATTGGGCGATGCGTCTCGAGCGTCTTCTAGGAATTTACGCTAGATCACGCGAAGGACTCGATGATCTAGAAGAGCGAGTGCGCATGCACTAGGCGTAACTCGAGGAAACAAGAGAATTATGAAAGTGGCGAAAGAAGAATCTTTTGGGTTTTATGGTTTTGAAAAGTAGATATAACAACAAATCCAATTAAAACAAGATCGAGGCAAAGCGACGATGAACTTAAACCAATAATCACAAGATGAATGGCTTCTTTGAAAAGGTACACCACTCACAAGGACACAAAGGCAAGTTTAATCTTATGTTAGGGAACTTATTATGGTCGTACCCCAGTTAGGTAGTACTTTGCCTTGGTTTTCGGTGGTAATTTTTATGTTGTTATTATTAAGAAAGCGACAAATCTTTTGTATTTTTATCTTTGATACATATATAGAAACAAAAGAAAATATTTTTGTGTTTTATCGTTTTTGGATGTTTTGGGTTTTGGATTTTTATAAGAAAATATATATAGATATAGATGGATGGTATGAACAAAGAGTGAATATTCAAATCACTAATCGCTAAGCGGAGATAATTAGCACTGACTCCGGCGTGGCGCCAAAAATTTGATCTGTGCCCAAACCGTCAAGTTATCTCACACAAGCTAGCCACTTGTGAATGGCTAACCGTAAGAAACTTAAAACGATTCGGACCCCAATGCAACGAAGATCGGGAGGTATAGTGTTTCCCAGTGTCGTTATGTCCCAACGAGGTATGCGAAGTAATCAAATGAATAGTGATCGAGAGGATTTGAACGGAAAAGGATTTGATACTAGATGACAAAGGAAAAATGAAAGAGAATTAAAAAGCTAAATTATATTAAATAAACGCTATCACTATTTTTACAATGATGTTTTTGATTACGTAAAGGAAACTAAAAACGAAAGTAACAAAACGCGAATTAAATGCAAATATGTCTATTCTAAGGCCTAAAATTGATCTAAAATTACTTTTAAACTAAAAATGATATTAAAAACCTAATTAAGATTTAAAACTAATTTTTATGATTTTTCTTGATTTATTTTGAATTTAAAACTAATTTCTAAGTTTTAAAACTAATTAAAAACACTAAAAATTATGAAAATTAATGGGAAAATTATGAAACTATTTTTCAAAAATCTAAAGTAACAAAGAGAATTTTCAAAAGCTGGTTTGTATTTTTCGATTAATTTTCTATTTTCTATGAATTAAAAACTATTTAAAACTAATTAAATTACTAAAAATTACAAATTAAACTATGAAAAATCTGGAAAAATAATTTTTTGACTTTTTATATTTATCTTAACCTAGGAAAAATGAAAACTTATTTTTTTGAAGCTTTTCTGAATTAATTGTATTAAAAGCTAATTAAATAAGCCTAAAAACTGTTTTAAATTAAGAAAAATAGCAAACTGAACTAGAAAAATCTGAAAAATTCAGGAAAAGTCTAAATTAATATTATGAATCTAGGAAAAATATAAAAACAGGGGGTTGTGTGCAAGAATATGGAACTGCAAAGCAAGTGCTTATAAATAAGCACTTGAAATAAGCCAAAAGGTCCCAAATGGGCACCGAAACTGAAACAGAAGCTACAATAAGCTAAAACTACCCAAATGCAACAAGTACAACTGTCCTAAACTACTGAATTGCCAATTACAGATTTGGTTATTAGAACTCAAGTGCGAAATCGCTTTTATCACTACTTTTAAGCTTAAGCACAAGCTACTCAATAAGTGAGCCTCAAAAACAAAAGTTGAAACCTAAACTAGACACGGCCAAGAACTTGTGAACCAAAGATCGGACCAAGAGAAGCTCGATGAGCTTTGTGCAATACACACAAAACACATGCACACTCGGTTTACACGAGTGTGTCTGGCACTTTACCATTTTGACAAGCGGTTTAGAGCTTATAAAAGTTGATAAAATCTACAAAATGATAATAAGAAAATAGACCAACTGAAATTTTAAACCCCAAGTTTCACTTAGTTTGGCCCAAAGATGAATCAATGAAAATCATCCTTGTTGGGTGAAAAGCGGAATTTCAACTTTGACTTTTAACAGATTTTGAAAGGTTTGACTTTAATGAACTTTGTGGCGATTTTAAGGTGAGATTGATGTTATAAGGTGAAATAAAACTATATTAGGCTATTCTCACCGATTTCTAAACACGAACAAGATTTTGCTTTTCAAAAACTCCAATGATTTGAAATGGAGCAGGTTTAAGATAATTTTGACTTTGGGCTAATCACGGTGCAATAATAAGGCAGATATGAGTCAAATAGAGCTAACCAAGCCTAGAACCACAAGTTTAACTCTTGAATAAACCTCAAATACTGAGTTTAAGCGACAAATCCAAACACCACTTTAAATCTTCATTATGCAAGTTTAACTGAACTAAACACTGAACCAACTTGTTTTCTTGATCAAACTGAGTCTAACTACTCTAATAACAACTAATTAAACAGGTTTGAACTATTTATAACTACAAATACAAATTATGCAATAAAACTTTGAAAATTAACTTACAACTGGTCCTAGCCACAATGGCTTGAAAATCAGTCAACCAATGAACACAGTAACCACTATCCTATCTATATCAACCCCATTAACTCTGAATCAACCTAAACCCAGCTCTGCATCACCCATATCCATTTCCATTTCAATTTTGGCCCAGATTGACTTTCGTTGACCAAGAACCCAATTTGCTAGAAACTTAAATGTGAGCTTACAAAAGCTATAAAAGCTTATATAAGCTTGTTTGAGCTTATAAATAAGCTATTTGAAACTTTAACATCGATTTTGAAATTGAAAATTGCAGCGATGAGCATAAAACATGAAATTGTAATGCAACTTGATTTGATACTTGAAAATGGTTCTAATACATTGAAATATCTCGAGTTTAATACAACTGCATTCAAAATTACAACTAATAAGCTATTTAGGACATGAAAAACTTGAAACGACATACATTTTTAAAATAAACTAAGTACTGCTCCCTCTTCTCTTTCTTCCTCCTCTATTTATACACCAAATGCCTCTCTCTCACTCTGATCACTTCCCAGCAATAATCTGGACCATTGGATGGCTAGACTAGATTTTGGCCATTGGATCAATTTTGGCGGGAAAAGGATTTAATAGCTGGGGGGTTGAGTATGCATTTAATGCATCTTGGATTGGTGTGTTTGGAGTGATAAGGGTAGGGTGAGGGGTGATGATGATGGAAGGGGAGCGTGGGTGGTTTTGCAGGTGTTCGTGATGATGAGAGGAAACTTAGTGAGGTGGTATTGATTTAAACCAGTGGGTGGGTTTGGTTTTTAAACGGGTAAAGGGTTTATTTTGGACCGGTATTGGATAGATATTGGATTGGGCTTTGGGTGGGCTTTTAGTTATAGGGTTTGGATTAAGGATTAATATTGAACCCAAGTTGTTGCTTAGGGACCATTTGTGTATATTCTGAAAATCCAAGGACCATACATGTAGATTCTGAAAAGTAATCCAAGGTCCTGTTTTGCCAATCTCTAATATTCCAAGGGTCAAACTTGCAAATCTCGAGTAATTAAAGGCCCATTTTTGCCAAATTTGAAACTTGAAGGACCAAACTTGTAATTTCTCAAAACTTTTGATATTTTTCACCAAAGGACTAATTTTGACAACTTATGATTTTAAAAGGACCTTTGGTGACTTTTCTTTGAAATAAGTGCTCGGGGACTATTTCGACAACTTTTGAAACTTGGGGACTGAAACTACCAATTATGCAAACTTAGCTCATTTTCATCTAATTTTAAACATTTTGCATCGAAACATATAAAATGCAATTTTGAGATATTTTCGATATTTTGATGCATTTCGAGCATTTTAAGCGTTTTGTAGTTGATTTAACCAAAAATGATGAGTATTTACACACTCATCAATAACATTCGCTTCAGCGAGAATTGTGGTTCATGAAAAGGGCAATTTGGGATCTAAAGTCTTAGGCTAAGCTGCGTAATATTCTAGGTCAAAGGTTTTGTGTGGTCCTTAAAGCATCTAGGTATGATGTATCCTAAAACATATCAATCAAAGGGCATAGTATGCATAGAATGCGAAATTTTAGTAATTAAATCATTTAAGTAAAATGAGCTGTATCTTCCCCAAAGCGGTTATAAAACAAGTAAAAATAGGGGCTATGAAACTCACCTTGGCAATGTGCAATATGAATTCTAAAGGGAATTAAATCAAGGAGTGATAGTGCACGACTCCTACACGAAACCTAGATATAATACGGCTAGTCTAAGATAATATATTCTGCTTACGATCATAAATGGTAATGTTTGGAAAATGGTTTAGTTGTGAGAAACTCGCATCGTTTTAACTTGTGTGGAAATGCTTATAGATCAAAAATAAATGTTTTCAAATGCTTTCTCATGTATTTTTGTTACTTAGCTTATGTGGACGTTTCACGAGTTAATTTTTTTTATCGACGTTCATAAAAATGTAGTTGTGAAAAATATTTCTTAAGTATTGGCTTTTGGAATAATGGAGGAATGATGTATACGAAACTTTCATATAGGAGTTGATTCGAATATTGGCTCAAGTATTATCGATGTGGGAATAAATACAAGTCGAATTGTATTTGTTAGTTTTGTCAGATTTCGAGGTGTGAAAATATAAACAATATATATTTATCGGAGTTGTGGGAAAATAATATATTTGGATAAAGATATTACTTATAGTTTACGCGGATGTGATTGTCAAATAAAAATATATGTTAAACATGTTTACTTAACGAAAAGTGTAAAATATATAAGTTTATAAAAGTCTTAGGGTGAAAAGTGTCAATGTATCAAACTTGAGGGGTTGAAGTTGTAAAGATTAATACGGGTTTCAAAACTTATAAAAGTTTTAAGAAAGGTGTTAAGTGGTCTTAGGTTGAGGGGCTAAAAGTGTAAATATTTAGTATAATATGTAAAACTTGTAAAGGTCTTTAGTAATAGTGTAAAGTGGTTCGAATTTGGAGGGTCAAAACTGGCAAAACGCTAAAGTTTCAAAAATAGCAAAATAGCAAAAATATACCATCAGTGAGGCTCAAACCTGAATTGATGGGGAGGAAGGCAAACGACATAACCACTGGTCTACAAGTCCTTTAGTGTTTAGTTTTGCAAACGTTAGTATTAATGGACTGATAACTGTGACTTCCATGCTATACTTATCGTTTCCCTTTTATCCAAACTGGACGATCAAAGACCTTTGCGAATTTGTTTCCTCTTGACCTTGTCTTCCACAGTAGACTTTTATTTGTTTTGAGATGGAAGAATGTTTTGAGATTGGATGAGTTGATGAGTTTGAGATGTCATCTTATATAGCGAAGGTAATGGACATAGGTTTTGCAAACTTCTTACTAGTTCCTAAAGATGAGAGTGATGGGTGAGTTGTGTTTGAGCATGCTTCGACTGACAATTAAAGGAGAAGAAAAGAAGTAGTTCTTGACTAAACTTTCTTGATATGAATTTTTGTTGTTAGCCAAAAGGATTTATGGTCATATCAATTTGACCTCTTTTTAAGTCTTCTCTCGACAGAGCTTGGGAAGGTGAGAAAGAAAATAGTAACCTATTCGCCTAGTTGTCTGGGACGCAGTACACAAAGAGAAAATAAGGTGAAAATGATGGTTCATCTGTTGCTTTGGAAGAGGATGGTTAGACATTTTCTTTTTGGTGCTCTATTTGGAAGAGACGAAAATGGGGAAAAGAAAGGTAGAGGAGGGGTAGATTAGAGTTGAAACGTGGGAGAGAGAGAGGGATAACATTTATCTCTTTTGTTTTATTAAGCAAGACAGTATAAATTGTACCCCGTGTTTTGTCGAGTTTATGTGTAAATGTAACTTTCCGGTACCCAAAAAATGTAAAGATTATATTTTCGGATACGTTTTATCGATCATAATAATATGGTATTATTATTACGTAGGTTTTTGATTATGACTGTTTGCCGTTACTAATTTGGTGTTGGTATGCGTGTGGTGCCGTGATTCTCTAAATTAACGAGATGACCTCTCGTTTTTAGATCTAAATATTGACAATTGTCAGAAAATAGCCGATTTGAATTTTTTTGAAATAATAAATATTATTATAATAATCCAGAAATTTACGGGTTGTTATAGTCTACCCACCTTACAAGAGATCCGTCCCGGATCTCAGTTTACGTTACCCGATAGGGTGTTGGGAAAAAGGTGATGGTATTTGGAACAAGTTTTGAGTTTTCCTAGGTTGTTCTAGGGTTTCCCCTTTGGGTATGGGTACCTAGGTGTTATGCCAGCAGCACATCCTCTATCTGAGGTGCCATGATTTTCTAGTGTAGGTTCATTGGGTGAAAATTCTAATTCTTAATGTTCATGAGGTTTCAATATTAGTGTGGGCACCTCTAACTTCTCAAGGTCTTATCAAGACGTACCTATTTCTGGCGTTTCATGATTCAAAAGTATATGGGTTGATCCTTAAGGGATGAAGAAACATTTGTTTTCGAATTTCTCTTTCGACTAAATGTTTATACAAGTTTGACTAAGACCAAATTTCAAAATCGATAATCTGTAAAAATGACACATTTTCAAAAGATTGTAAAACCGGTTCTTAATTATGGGGTGTATAAGGAAGTTTTGAGAAACCTTTAGTGTTTCAGCATTTGGTCTCATTTTAATGAGGGATTTGGAAAGTATTATTATTGGATTTTAAATAATTTGGAAACTATATTGTAGCAAGGATGTGTAGCAGTATATAACATTTACCCGTAGCTACGAGTAGGGTTTAGTTGTCTAAGTTGGGTAGGATTGGAGGTTTCATGGTTGGTAAACCCCATTGTTTTCTATGGTTTTAGGCAGAGGTGTGGGATATATCCTAAGGTCAGGCTTAGCTACCAAGGAGGACATTGATCATTTCTGTTTATGGGGTATTAACTTAAAACACTTTTCGAGGAAGTAAGTAACTAATAGAGTGGTTCTAGAATACTTTTCAAAGTATTAAGGAAACACTTTATTTTGGTAAGGTATGGGTAGAATTGTAGTTTACTTTATGGTGTTAAGGTGGTAATTTGGTTTGTAGAATGATTCATGAAGTGATTCATGAAGTATAATGGTTTGAGGGATAATCGGAAATAGTTTGTATGGCAACTCTTTTATTTCGTTTGTAGGAGGGTAACAAGGTAGACACTGTTATTCTTAAGAGGTAGGTGGAGCTTCTAGGTATTTAATTCTCAGGGTAGGGCGTAAAGTTTTCAAGTTTCTGTGGGATTATTGGTCCTTTATCATGCCCATCTTGATTTTGCCAGTGGTTTATTGTATCTATCTCATAGGTGCTATTAGAAGGTTGCTCCTAAAATGGTTTGATTCGTCCACGAAATGTAAGGTTTGGGGTAGGAGTGACTATAACATAACCCGATTGTGATATGGAAATATAAGGTTTATGGCTAAGAAATGCCAGTGAGTGGCTTATGATTAAGGAATGCCAACGAGTAGCTTATGATTTAGGAATGACAATGAGAGGCTTATGATTTAAGAATGCCAAGGAGTGGCTTATTCAAATGTTACATGTTTATTAGAATATTAACATTAATCCAATTTCACTGGACATAATGCTATTATAACTATCCTAAGTACTGCAAAATTCACCTCTGAGTCGGACATAGGTGATCGGGCTATGTCCCACCGTCCCTAGTTGAATATAGGTGATCGAGTCTATATTCACCGAGGTTCAATGAATTTTGAAATACTTAGCTTAGTTCGCTAGTAATATGTCACAATACTTTTAAAGGTTGTCTTGAAGGATTAGAATAATTATTCTCTTTATGTGAGGGAAAAGGTGTAGTGATGTGATACGTAAGTGTACGTATAAAGGAAATAATTATAACCTATAATGAATTTAGGTGAGCAGTGATAAAACATGTATCTTATCAAGTATGATATTGGCATGATCATAAGTGAGGCATCAGCTTGGCAGGCAGGCACGTGTCGGTCATAGGGTTTAGTTTTTGTAAAAGTGGTTATAGTCTAGGTTTTAAAATTTTACCCAGTTCTCTATAACCTGGCTCTGATACCAATCTGTAACACCCCCCAAAAATGGCTCAGCGGAAGCATACAAGTATTGGGGTGCTACTAAATTGATATCACAACATAAGCATAGAACAATTGATTTTTAATAAATAAACTTTTATTCATTCTCAAAACAAGGTTTGCATTATTGATTTGTGCGGAAAATCGCCCATTATAAAATGTGGGCCTAATACATAAATCAGAGTCGTCTATGACCATGCCATGCCTTTGCCTTGCGCCTCCAAAGATAGACTATCACCTTAAAACCTGAAAATACATGCTAAAAAGTGTCAACACGAGGTTGGTGAGTTCATAGGTTTGAGTAAAATGTAATGTAATATAAAAGAATTATTTATCAAAAGAATTTAGTAATCGTTGCATCTCTTGTAATATCATAAAAATAATACCATTGTCTAATCCACAATGTTTTGAAAGAAATCAGATCATTGTGTACCCCACAATGTCTTGAAGTGAAAATTTGTCATTTAATAAATGTAATAGTGAACCACAAGATTTTGTAAGGTGTGCCAATGTAACCCAATGGCATGAAATAAAGTATTATACAGTCTAAGCTCATGACACCGAAACGTTAACGTAGTAATGAATGCCCGAATACAAGTGTATAACCCGCACACTTGTGACTTACTCAAATAATATCGTCCGTCAGGCTCGTACTAATGGTCGGAGAGCTTATCCTACTATGGACGGGGTGTCAACCCCAATAGATCTATTCACAGCATTTGCGCTTACTCACAAAAGACTAACTAACGGTGCATGATAATGGGCGTAGTAATAGTAATTGAGTTATTGGGACTTAGACCAGTATGCAATAGAAATTTTGTACTTGTGCATTCGAGAATCAAACAAGTATTTAAGTAAAACATGTATTGGATTTAAGTAAAAACAAGCATGTATTCTCCCCCAAAAGTATTTAAAAACAAGTAAAATATGAGCTATGAAACTCACCTTGACAATTAGAAGTCTAAAGGGAATTAAATCAAAGGATGATAGTGCACGGCTCCGACACGCAACCTAATTAATACGGTAATTTAGTATTTATGCTTAAGACTCGATAAGGTTTAACTAACTTTATAAATTTTTAAATGGTTGTGTTGTTGTTGCTTGTGTGGCATTATTTAAGGTTAACAGTTTTCTAAATGTTTGTAAGTATTGTCTCTTGGAAATGTGTATAAGTATATAAGTAAAAATATATATGATATTGTGTCTCGGTTCGAAAGTAACCAAAAGATTATGTACGAAAAATAATAACAAGTTAAATATTTGACGTCGTCAGAATATACAAGTAGGTTGTTACCAAAAAAAAGTGTATACATATAATTGTTAGTGGAAAATAGCTTATATTAGCTAGCTTATAAGGATAATGTTTTATATTTGTCTTTTAGTCGGTTTTGTGAAAATTAACTAAGTATATAATTTTAATAAAAATTGGGCATGACCCGTTTATATATATTCGTTTCCCAAAATCTCAATTGTTGCAAATTTTCCTACTTAAACCATTTTAAATAGTCCAAAACTAAGCTAAACGAATGTGTCAAATATTAAGTTAATATAATAAGTTCAATATTAAGACAAAACTCACAAGATATAAATAAGTTATATCGTTAAGTTTCAAAATAAGCCAAAGAGGCCGCATATTTTACTTTTTACATAATTTATATCAAAATAGGCCAAACAGACCGCGGATTAGACTTTCTATATAATTCACATTAAAATAGGCTAAAGAGGCCGCGGATTAGACTTTTTATATGTTTTATATCAAATAAGGCAAAGTGGTCGCGATTTAGTCTTTTTACGTCTTTTGTATCGAAATGAGCCAAGTATGATTTCAACCCATTTTATCAAACTTAATATGGTATCTAAACGATCAAATTATTATGTCTTTGAATTAAGTATTTGGCGACATAAATACGACGCATCAAATAGTTTCCCTCAAACCACTGATTCTCTTGGCATAACATATTTCAAATCAATACATTTTATTGTATGTCTAATGACTTATATATGTTTTAGTCCATACCAACCAAAAACATTTTTAATCCCACACGTTTATTACTAAATCATGAAATTATAATTTTGTGGTTAAGTAACTAAGACAAAGAGCAACCTCATGATATTCATTAGCCCAAGCCATTTGTTTTGAGTTATTTTTGTCATCAGTGAGGTAAAAGAAAAAGACCCAATATATAATAGTTTGCACTTTAACCATTTGTCATTGAATCTTGCCTTGACAACACTCAGCAACCAAAACACTTATTGTTGGGTTGAGATTCGACACACTCAAACCCAAATAAATTTTTATAAACCAATTTCAATCTCATTTTATCCTATGTGTTGGGAGGTGAAAGTAAATGAGCAAAGAAAATAAAACTAGCTCACTGTTGGGGTGTTCGACCCACTGTCAAACAACAAATTTTAATCTCGAAACCATCTTAACCCATTAAGTCAAATTGTAAGCTAAAAATTCAAATAACACTCTTAATCCCTGAGCCAATATAGTTTTAGTTTGTGTTTTATTAATTGCCACATATTAACAACAACAACAACAAGAACTCAATTGTGTCGACTAAAACATCATTATAATTTGTAAAATAAATCGATTCAACAAGTTTATCGATAAACAAAGTCAAGAAAATTTACATGTGTGAGGAATCAAGAACCTTAACAAAGAGGAAGCATGTGGAACGATTGGAAGAGGAAATCAAAAGCAAGAAACCCGAATACCAAACAACTCAATTGAAGAAGACTCGGGGCTAACTGGAACAATTAAACACTCAATTCGGCTTCCTTGCACTCCCAATTACAAAACCCCCCATACAAATTTGGAAAAAACCCTAACTTTAGAAAACCCTAATTTTTCTTGAGTGTTTGTGAGAAATTGGTAAAATTGGTGGAGAAGACCTGTGAATCCTTCATCACTTTGTAGGAGGAATTATAGACTTGAAAACCCTAGACCTCTTGACCCCGTTTGGTAGGTATTTCCCTATGTTGGCACAAGTCTCTTTCTCCATAGCCACGCTTGATGGACTCATGTGATGGCTAGCATGATAGGCGGCGGTTTTGGCATGTGGGGAATGATATTTTTGTGGTTGACCTCAGAAAAGGGTTGAAGACACCCAAATTAGTGTTAATTCTGCATTTGGTTTGCTTGGGAGGGACAAGGAAAGAGGGTAGAGCAGAAAAGAGAAAAAAAAAAGAGAAAGGGATGGGACGTTTAGGTGTAGAGTTAGGATAGTATTTTATTTTCTTTTATTATTATACACATTATAGATTAACAATTGTCAGAAAATAGCCGATTTGAATTTTTTTGACATAATGAATATTATTATAATAATCCAGAAATTTACAGGTTGTTAAAGGTGGCTTGGTGCTTCTATACAGCGTTTGAAAAGAAAACCTAACCTTACACTGGCGAAATTTGATGATTTTTTTGATCCTATTGCACTTTTTTAACAAAATCTGAATCCATTTATTACATTTAATTTATTTAATAATTTGTTATATTTTATGGTTCTCTAATATAATCATTACTTTTGTTTACTTAAACATCTTTTATTAAGCAGTTATACTTGGCGAGCAGAAGTTCGACCAGTCACCTACAAATCTAATAGTGAATGAAACCTCTCAATTCGTGCTTTTCAATAATGAAACCAACATTATTCGTGGTTGGTCATACCAGGGTACTGTTGGGTACGTCATCGCTCGTAAAAGCTCCCTCACTGGAAATGGTAATGGTTTGCAATTAGCACTACAACATTCGTCGCTTTCGCAGGCGACATTTCAAGGCTTTCGCCGGGGACATGTCCCCTAAGAAACCTTTTCCCGGGGACATGTCCCCGGTGAAAAGACCCCGGCAATAGCTTCTCGGGAATACTTTCCCCGGGGACTGTTTGTCACTTTTATCGGGGACATGTGGGACCCCCAGTCGATTGTCGCCGGTCAAATATGTCCGACGTGGCATCAGTTTTCTCCGGGGACACGTCCTCGGGGAAACTATTTTTACACTTTACTTGAAGTATCCTAATTACGTCATTAGTCCATGTTTCCCGGGGACCGGTCCCCGGGGAAACTATATCTAAACTTTACTTAAAGTTTCCTAATTACGTCATTAGTCCATGTTTTCCGGGGACATGTCCCCGGCAAAACTAGCTGACCCAATATGCGAAAAATTGCGCAAAATGGGTCATTTCGATTTTTCCGAAATTTTCGGAAAAATCTACAACTATTTGCTAACATAGTTATCCTTTTCCAAAATCATGTCAATCATAACACAAATTCGCTAAACATAATATCATATATACCCATCAATCGCTAACATAGTTATCCTTTTCCAAAATCGCCAAAGCGGTTCCTAAACCGTTAACGCATGATCATCTACAAAACTATCCAAAACTACCTATCCATAAATGGTCCAAAACTATCGTATAATCCATTTACGGGAATCCTAGCACATAATGCACATAAGCGACATAATAATCCATGTTATTGCGCACAAACATATCCAAAATGTGTTAAAGTAACATAAATCGGCATCTCAAACCCCACTACCCCATTACCGTCCCCAAGATCTCTAGACTCGCGGATGGAGTAGCACGAGATCCCGACCACCTCTCTAGATCCCGACCCACGGTGGAGTAGCATGACCCACCGGTTGAGTAGCACTTGACCCACTTTGGTGGAGTAGCACTGATCTTGGGGCGATCAGATGTTCGCTCTCGCCAAGCCGGGAATGACCTCGCAAACTCCATGACCTGCTCCATCCGAGTCCTCATGTGGCGAGCTCCTCGGTCTATTTACACTTTGTTTCCCGCGGTGAGGACACATCCACGCATCACGAGGTCGGGAGGTGCTAAGGTCTTCTTCACTCCACCGCCGGGTGGACCGACCTACACTAGGAATATGACCCTACCGCTTACCACCAATCACAGACGCAAAATATCACGGTCAGTCATGCGAGTCCCATCGGAGGTGCTCTCTTCCCGCATCCGCAACATCTCGTTCTGTTTAGTTACAAAAAAACAAGAAAAGTAATCTATAAGTCGTGATGCATTATATATCATCAAAATAGGTGACTTTGAAAATAAATTATACTTACATATCTAGCCTCAGATAACGAGGACCCAAAGACATCGCCCCTCGTATGGTTCAGACGGTAAAGCTCTATCAAGTCTTCTCCGACCGCCGCGTCAGCCTCGCTGGTCAACTGTTTAGAAATAAAATCAATAACGACACACCAAACACCATGTATAAATATAAATAAAATGATTAAATAGTTTCTTACGAGTTATGGCGAATAGCGACATCTGATGAGATCCGTGAAGGCTAGAGCTCGTGTTCGCCATTCGGTTTTGTCGATTCACCTCGAGATCTTACGCTTCTTGGGTCTCGTCAAAGCTTAACTGCGTATTTTAAATTATAAAACTATTATATAAATGAATTATTATTATTATTATAAAGTGTCGATCCGAAATTTACCAACGCATCCCAATCCTCCGCGTCTTGTTCTCGGACGCTTTCTTTTGATCTCTCAATTTTCTCCACCCACTTTGCCCGTAAAGTTATCTTTTTGTACCGATATTTGTTGTCGTCGTATCGTTTTGGAGATAATACTCGATCATCAACAATCTTATCTCCATTCGGGCCGACAAGGTGTGTGTCGAGATCAAAGTAGTCTTTGCAATAAAATATAAATAAAAAAAATATACAAGTTTTAAATAAACAAACAAGTTTGAATAAATATACAAATTTAAATAAAGGTTAAAAGAAACTTACGTGTAGATACTCATGGATGTGGGCCTTGGCCGTTTCGGGAACCTTAGCCCATGAATCGCAATACATGGGAATCGAGTCATAACACCTCCCAACATAGTTGGAGAACCAAGAGAGTGAGGGCCACGTGTGTCCAAAACCCTCCGCGTTGGGCGAATTCGATCGACAGGGCGACCATCCAGTGCCTTCTTCGCCTTTAGTGCCGTGTTCTTCGTGGGACCACGCACCACCTTACCGCCTTTCCCAATTTTGGCGTTTGGGTGCTGACTTTTGATTTAGAGCCTACAAGTAATCAAATTCAAGTGATGATGACATAAAATAACATTTTATCAATTTAAAATAACATGTAATCAAATCTGGTTTAGTGAATAATAATTCGGAAATTCTTCGCCGGCAATTCTGCCTATCCTCCTCGAGGGACCACGAGGTGGCGAATTACCTCCGTCGCCACCGTGAGACCTAGCTACAACATCTGCCATCTGTTAAACGAACATAGAAATTAGTGAAGAAACATATATATAATTAAATAGTATTTCATTTTGATCAAGGGGCTGCTGTTCAAGGATTCCAAGTTTTTATTTTCCAAGTTCATTTGAAACCAAATAGTATTTCATTTTGATCAAGTTGTACAGTTTTTGAAGGTGTGCAAACACATGCCTGTCTTCTATTGTTTAAATTATTTTAGTACTATGTCTATACTAGGGTGATATTATTTAAACTTACTGAATTTGTTGTATTTGTAGGTATATAGAATTTCACGGTGAATCGATATCCATTTAAAAGACATGTATACGTTCTGATGGAGATATATGTTGTAGCACTCTCCCAACATCGTGGTGTTAAAGAAATTACTTAAGTGTAGTGACCGAAATAACAAAAAGTCAAAAGTACTAAAACTCCTCACTGAGGTTTGACCCATATTCAATAACACAACCTACCGGAGTTACTTACAACTCAATAATATTTTCTTACTAGGTTTGGTAAAAAGGATGTTTGAGGTAAAAGAAGCTAGATCAAAACACCCTGTTAGGTCACTAGTTTTACAACACAAGCTTATAGAGAAGAGATGAAGGCGGATGAACAAGCTATCACACACACACACGTATAATATGAGCACGGTTAGGGTAAAGAGTGAATGAGAGAATAACTTGAACAACCAACCCTCAAATGAGGGTTTACAATAGTTATATAGGCAAGGAGCTAGGGCAACACTCCTCTCCTTCCCTATTCCTTATTGGGCTTGGGCCTCGACATGGGCCTTCTACATAAGCTGGACCTTAAACAAACATAAAGGCCATAATAAAGCTACCTATTACATATGAAATATAAATACTTGAAATCTTGTTTAGGAGTGATTCCAACAATCTCCCCTCAGTATATATGAATGTAAGCGGTGAAAGCGTTGATGTAATAGTAGCGGTGGCGTCTTCGACATTCTTCTTTCTTGTGAGAGGAATTGTCTTGATTCGAACAATCTCCCGGTGTAGAGATCGTTATCTTTGAGCAGTTATGCTTGACGTCATCTTTAACTTTGTTCTTTGATCATTGTTCTTTGTGGTGAAAGTGATAGTATGTTGTTATGCGCATCGATGCGCCTCAGTGCCTTGTTTGCTCCGGTGTCTCCGTCATTCTTCAACATGCTCACACGCTCTTTGGCGTTGGAATTCAATCTTGATGAAGTTCTTTAAGTCTTTGACTTTGTAGATTCTTTGGTTTGATGAAGAATCATTACATTGTTGTGTTGCTTTTGAATAGAACTTCCATTAGTGATGATGTTGGCGTGAGCATGAGAAGAATCGACACGATCATCCCGCTCGGAGCTTCCATAAGAAGAAAACATTGCAAGCGGTTAGTAATAAGCGGTTTCCGGCACTTACAAGTTTGAACTTGAGAGTGTTAACGACATAGTGTGAAAACACAACTCTAATTCTTACAAAGGCCGTTCTGAGCTGGAGTCCCACAAGTGAGATAACGCGATGTGCGAAGTACATCTGATTCGGATGAGTCATTGAGGTACACGAAGCATCACCACTGTTGTAGACCGTTTGAGACACACTCCGCGTAATCACGGGGAGTTACGAAGTGACTTCTTTGTCGGTTTGTTTGATGTTGACCACTGGCGGGAGTTTCCATTCAATCAGCGAGGATCACGGATGTGAACCTCTCATAAATGTTCTCGACAGTTGCTAAGATCATGAAGGACTCGATATGAACCATTTGAATCACGAAGATCTTATTTGTTGATCAACAAGTGATTAAATGTCAAGTGTTCCTAAGAGATCTTTTGATGAATCTCGTGGCTCTAGACTCAATAGTGCGTTTTGGTTTTCTGAGCGGAGACTAGGAGAGGGTCTCCTTCTTCAATACCGGTGATCTCTAAGAAAGCCAATAGATTATGTAGGGTTCCTGTGAGAATGAAACAAGCTTACATTGAGAGAAACTTGAGTGGCTAAGAAGGTTTAGTGCATGCGTCCTTTGGGTCCATGACGACTTTTAATCTTCAATACCGGTGTCACTAAGTGACAACCGGTAGCATATGAATTGAACCGATTATGCGCCTAAGTTGAATAATCGGAGGCTATTTCTTTTCACCCTTTACTTTACATTTCTTTTGATTCTTCAACTCCTTCTTTCTCCGATTCTCATTTCTCCTTTTATAATCATTCCTAAGGACTTCTAACACTAACTAATGGTAGTGTCCTTGGGTAGATCCCTCCGACTCTGGCGGATCATAGGACAGTTATTCCTAACCTTAGTCACCTTATAACTCCATGACTAACCTATGTTTGCCATTATAACCCCTTGTAAGTTAAAATATCTCTCAAAGGGTTTGTAAATGAAAAACATGTTTGAACCACGATGAGAGATAAGTTTTGCATAAATACTCCCCTCCACATGTGCTTAATAGTTTTAATGGTTAAATGCGGTGAGGAAAAAAAGCGCACTTTTGAATTGATTCGAAGATAGACAATCTCCATGAGACACGGTTCGTTGAATAGTTAAAGAGATACATTGTCGACTTTTAGGTGACAACTAGCTCTAATAACTATCTTGAAGGTGTAGACAAACCTCGAAGGTTGTCATACCCGTCGAGTTCATGTCTATCAAGAGTTTCTCGAATGGTACTTTCTACTTGGACAAGTCCTTTGCGAGACACGTTTACATCACTAGCGAACTAGCTTGAAATTATTACCCGTCGGGACAAGTCTTTTCGAGTTACTAACAGTTTAGTACCGTCAATTCGTAGGTTAAGTCGAGGTACAGATTCATTTGCATTTTGTACAACATATTTCTTATCACATAATTTTCTCCCCTCAAAATGGCATATAAGATGTTATTTTGAAACATTTTGAGAATAAATATGACCATTTTGAGTGTTGCGGGAAGAGTGACCACTTGTGAACAATTTGTGAACAAAGTTTTCATCAAATACTCCCCTCGACTAGTGATATAAGCGGTTGAGGTTTTGAAATCATATGGGAAGTACTTGTCTTTTGAGCAAAACCTTGAAAAATGAAAGGTTTGATAGGTTTTACTCAAAAATAAAAGCTTTCGCTCCTTTTATAAGGATTGTGGCGAGGCGTACCACGGGGTCCTTTCTTGACCATTACGGGTTGTACTTTGTTATGTGTGCACAAGCCATTCACATATATAATCATGCATCCAAAATCATATGAAGGAAACAATTCAAGGGGTACCGGGAAGTGCGGTGATGTTCCGAGTGCGTGCAGGCGTTGAAAGCGGTGATGTTTCTCTGGGTCGACCACCAACATAGCTCTCAAGCGTCAGGCGATCCCCACGAACAACCGTTCATCAATCATGGTGATGATCCTTCTCACATCCCTCCTTTCACGAGAGTTCCGGTAGCTTAGGATTCCCAACCTTCAGCGTATATCCTTCAATCATCGCCAATCCATCCTAACCATCTTCAAGGTATGATCCCGAATTTGTGGAGCTCACTACCGCCATTAAGCGGTTCTGCGAAGTTCACTGCGGTAAACAATGCGAAAGGTTTCTTGATGGCGTAAGTTGTTTGGTGGTTGATGTCGGGAAGATCAGGCGTGGTGGAGTGAAGTTTACGTTTACGATATGATTCAACGACCATCGGATATCTTGACCGTTCTTTGATCACAATCGTCTAATGAAGATGAGAAGCCGACTTGATAAATTCACGTTGAACTTGATCGAGAATTGTCTCATCGACCACATACTTTGGCAAGGTACAAGTCTTGATGTCGTTGAGGACAAGTTCTCAAAGTCGACCTCGAGAATTCATAGTCTGTTCATCTTGTCGTTTGACTATGATATTCTTCAAGAATGTGTAGTCCCACTTAGACTTGAGATCAATGTGTTTGATGGCCACGATGTCCTTTGAGCAATACACTTCATGTTGAGACTTGAACGAGGCGACACGTAGTAGATTCTTGGCGTTCGGGCCAATGATGAATCCCATACAATGCATCTTGGTCGTATGCTTGCGTTGTCGAAAACAAGTGATTTGCACGTTCCTCGATAGCTATGCGGTTTGAGTAAATAGCATTTGGGAATGGAAGAGTCAATGATGTAGCGTATTTTCGTGAACCATCGCCACCATGGAGAAGAAATTCGGTCTTTGTTGAAGAAATATCGAAGGAATCCTTGGTTCATCTGGTTGGCGATTGTTGGTAGAGGTTTGGTCGATCGATGTAATATGGAGGGTTGTTCCGTTTAGTGAAGTCGATGTTTGCTACGGGTTGAGCCAATCCATGTTGTTAGACATGGCTCGAGCAATGTTTTCAAGGTGATATTCAACCTCGATTGCACTTTCCATTTGTTTTTCAAAAGAAGGAATCGTCATTCTTGATGCGCTTCAACTCGGTTCGTCATCTTCTTCACGGAATCTTTCTTGCAAGATTTTGCATGCTCCAAGGTACTACCGTCTACCAATTCTTGACCTTCTTGGGGTAGGGAGTGTCGTTAACAAGAGTAGCAAACCAATCAAATTCTGCGGTTTATCGTCATCAAGCCATGATACGGCGTCATTGAGTCGTTTTCTTCTTCTTTTGAAGGTTTTGATGATGATATTGGTTTACGCACTTGTTTAGGTGAGGTGGGTTGTTGTCGGGGCTCGAGGACCTCTTCATCGTCACCACCCGTGTACTCAAAGTAGTCACTGTTTTATGAGTCGGGGTGGTAACTCGGAATCGTCCGAGGGTTTATCGATGAAGACCGGGTGATGGAGACTTATGTTGAGAAGAAGTCCGATGTGGAGGAGGTGGCATAGATGTAGATTGACGGGCCCTTACGGCGTTTAGGTGCGAGTCCTTATCCTTATCATCGTCATCTCTTGGTCGTTTGGATTGAATGGTGACTCCTTGCATGATGATGCGAGTTGATAGTCAAGTAGAATTTGAAAAATTTAGCTTCATCGAGTAAGCGTTCGGATCTCTTTGACATTTGCATCACAAGTTTAGCGATTAACTTTCAGTTCGAGAGATCGACTTCTTTTGCCATTGTATGTTTAACCAATGCTACGATGTTAGGGGTGAGTTATGCGGAAAATACTTCTTTTGTCTGCTGGGGGCGATGTCGAGAAGAAACTTGTGGGTTTGTTCTCTTGCGACTTCTCCGGTTCCTTTTGGACTTTTGGAGCGATATCACGAAGGTACTTTTGAGTGTAACCTTCAATCATTTCATTTAGTTCCCCAGCGATGACTTCTCATGAATTCTGAATAGCTTTCCTATCTTTCCGCATCTTGTCATTCTCATCATGTAAGTCTTGCATTTGTTCGACATACCAATTAAGTTTTCTTTGAAGCATGTCCTTCTTTCTAACTTGTTTGTGACTTTCACAATTCTTGCATGTGTTTGAGAAATCCAAGATTTTGGTGGTTTCTTCACGATTTGGATGATGATCGGTTGACTTAGTTGATGGTGGTGGTGATGAATGAGATGAAGAGTCCGATGATGAGGAGACATGAGGAGACTTCATGTCCTTAGGAGTTTCGAGGTTTTCTCCTTTGAGTGAGTTGGGTGTCTAGAAGAAACTTTGTATAATCATCCTCGTCATCCTTAGACTTTTCTTTCTCGGTTTCTGTTTCTCAAAATCATACACAATGGTGTCTTCAACAGGCGGTTGTTGTTGCGGAAGAGTGGTGGCACGGATCCCTTATCGGGTTGATTAACGCATCGGGATGCGGAGAGGGGGCGGCACCACTTGATCCTCGGGGCCACCCATTTGATCTTTAGCAAATTCGTGACCTTTTGAATGTGTCGGACGTTGTGAAACTTTTCTGTATGATTTATCAATTGCTCTTCTTCTTCTTCTTGAGCTCTCATCATAAGGTACAATATTTGAGTCTTCCCTTTTCTTGGGCAATTTGGAGGACTTGGAGGTTTTGTCTTTGAGGCGGTGTTTGGTTGCGATTGCGAGTAATGAACCTCTTCATCATCTCGGTATCTTGAGCTCTCATCCCTAAGTTGTCTTTGAGGTTCAAGTGTGGGAATAGGTTCGGCTTCCTTTACGGGAACAATCCTTTTAGAAGGAGCTTTCCTTTTAGGAACCTTCCTTTGACTCATGAGAACTTGTTGTGCTTCTGCACTTCTCTTACGGTTCTCTGACGGTGTTCGAAGATTTTTAAATCAAGATGACCAACTTTGCCTTGTCTAGCGCTTCGGATATCTCTTATGCGTTTGAGCTTTCGACATCTTGATTAGAAGAAATCGCGACCTGACACCTTGTTTCTTTGTGGGCGTTTCCTTGATTCTAACGGAGAGAATAGGTTCCGTCAACATGTCGTGATTATCGGGGTCATTGAGCCTCTTGGGAATATCGGGATGAAGTCCAAGTGCTCTCTGTATCAACAATTTAGTATATCGATGTAGGGAATCTTTGAGCCAAGTTTGTTGAGAAATGACATCATGTCATCCCAAATCGAGCTTCAATAGCGATGTGTTTCATGTTGACGAATGCCCAAAATATTTGCGGTTCTATGAGCTTAGGATGCTCATAGCCGCTATCACGACCGAAGCAGACTTGGTGATGATCATGTAGAGTGTTCTCCATGGTTGAGGAATACTCTTAAGCTCTACGTGAGAGTGCTTGGTGATTACTCTGTAGCCTCATCATAACCGATATTGATTAAGAATTGGAGAGTTAACTCTTGACGGTGTGGCATAAAGTTTGGTTGGATTGACTTGAGGAATAAGGAGAGCGACCCTTAAGTCTGCGGTGTAATGGTGACTTGTTTGTGGTTGAGTCACCGTCGCGTGATCCTTCCTTTGACCCTTTCCATAGTGTTCAGGCTGTTGGATGTAGATCTCGGGAATGGTTGCGAGTGAGTAAGCATGTTACGATACGGATGAGTCCTCGAATATCGATAGCAATAAGACATGAAGATTCGAGCAAGTGAGGGTGTCAAAGTCAACACGGAGGTTATTCTTTCCTATCTTCATTGGATAGCCATGAGGATAGATATCGACAATGGAGAGAACTTGGTGCATCCACATTCATTTGTTCGACCATGTCGTGATGCGAAATAACATTAGCCAAAAGAACCAACATATCGAAAGACATAATGTTAGTCAACGAAGGTCTTATTGTCTAGTTATTGAATGTATAGTGATAATGATTATTCTGAGTCCTAAGTCACTTGTATGTTCAATAGTTCAATGCTATCGTGAAATGTTTAGTGAGTTAGTTAACTTTAAGTTTTAAAGTTTATTTTATCACTTATTGTTCACAACATATCAAGCGATTTAAGTTTATTAGTGACATTTTGGATTCGTGATGATATGATTAGTTTATTTACAAGTTTGTACAAGTAACAATTCATCATGAAGGTCAATCCGGGGTTAAGCGTAGTTTTGGCAAAGTTATGCGTGAGCGGTATGATATATGCTTAGGCGTAGACTTACGCGTAGAATCCTATCTTCTGGCGTAAGAAATGTTACAGCGTGGGAAAAAGAGTCCTTATGCGTGGAGCTTATGCGTAGGCATATATTTACCTTACAGCGTAAGGCTACTCGTGAGTTTGACCTTATGCGTGGGGTCCTTGTTCGCATATCCTTCACGGGATCGCGTGGTCCATTGTAGAACCTTAGCGTAGAAGCTACGCGTAAGACAAGTCTTCGCATAACAAGCTACGCGTGGGTGATCCTTATCGTGAGATTAATAACCACCTTGATTACGAATATTACGTGTAGCAAGCACGAAATAAAACATCATATCATCAAAGTTAAACACATATCATTCATTTTATCAACAAAACATGGTATGAATCATTCATATGCGGTTAAGCGTGAAAGTCATGCGCGTAAGTCAAAACCCAAGGGTTATGAATTACGCGTAAGTTTTCTAACCATAGGATTTGCACCAAACTTATTACGGTAGTTCAAGAGAGTTGTATGAGCTTATATACCAAGTATTAACATCTAACTCATGGTGAATCAAAAATACCCAAACTTATGAACCTTAAACCCTAATTTCAAAATCAGAATTAATCGGTGTTTACGGGTAGTTATAGAGCAAGGATATGATTAATTCAACATCATATGAACATAACCCGACAATATTTAGACCAAAAACACTTCACATTTGGAAGAACCCAAATCACGCATAAACCCTAAGTTTCAAAATCAATCAATTCATGTTTACGGGTAAGATTTGAGGATAAAGATATTATCATTGATGCTAAAAACACGTTTTGAAACAATCTTTTAACCACAAACACACAATCTTGATTATGTGTTCATACGCATATCGTAGAACACAAAACCAAGATTATACATCTTTGACCGTTGGATTCACGTAAAAATCAAAACCGGTGTTTGAAAACATGTTAAGATTATGAAACAACTTACAAGATGATGATCCAAAACACAGTTTGAAGATTGATTCTTATCGTAGGATATGTTTGGTTGATAGTAATAAATGAGAAGAGTTAAGTTAGGTGGAGGTTTTATTTAAAATAACTTTAAGTTTTTGCAGTTTGGTCCCTCCACCTTTTCCATTTTCATCAAAGCCTTTTAACTTCCAATTTTGGTTACCAAATGAAGATTTTAGAAAACTTGACGACACTCCCCTCGACTTGAGAAAATAATGAAAGGTTATTAATTAAAGTCAGGGTGTCAATGAACGAAATTTACCACCATTTGTAAAAGAATCAACGAGATGTGATAACATGCAAGTACTGAGATGTTTTGAAGCGGTTAATGGATTATTTTCTCCCCTCAACACTTGATCGGAAAAATCTTGAATTTTGAAAGATAAAAGTGTTGTGGAAAAATGTACTTGCCATGTTGAAAGAAATGTAGATTGGGAGAATATTTTTGTTGTTTTATCGATTTTATATTTTTGTATTTTGTTTTGAAAAATTTATTTACAAAAGATGTTTTGGTGTTTGTGGGTTTTAAGGCTGTTTTAAGAGGTCATCAATTCCTCTTGAGTCAAACACCTCATACCAATCGGTGGACCAACTCATTAAACCTAGCGGGAGGCAAGGCTTTGGTGGCGGATCGCCAATTGGTATTCGGTACCCAAAGTATAATTCAACGGTACCTGTTCCACGTGGTCCTTGATGAAATGATAGCGTAGATCGATGTGCTTTGATTTGAGTCTTTGGGCGGGTTGCGAGATTGCAATGGCACTCCGATTGTCATGATACATCGGGATTACATCAAATACATAACCATAGTCTTTGAGTTGTGTTCTCATCCAAATGACTTGAGCACAACACGCGGACATGGCTACATATTACCTTGATTGATGGCGGCGATGTACAATCCTGCTTCTTTGATTGCCAAGACACGGTTTATCACAGAAATTGTAGAGCTCTGAAGTACTTTTCCTTGAGTCTAAGCATCCTGCGTGATCGGCGTCGAAAAAGCTATTAGTTCAAAACGAGAATCCCGGATACGGATCCCCAATTAATGGTTCCCTTGATGTATCGGAGGATTCTTTTAGCCTCGAGAGGTGGGTTTCGGTTAGTCGCGCGACGATAGCGGGAGCATAGATAAGCGGCAAAGACAATATCAGTCGCTGGTTGTTAGATACATGAGAGACCCAATAATACTTGGTATTTGGTAGGGTCAACCAATTTCCATG
This sequence comes from Chrysanthemum lavandulifolium, assembly GCA_022545495.1. Classification (NCBI taxonomy): domain Eukaryota; kingdom Viridiplantae; phylum Streptophyta; class Magnoliopsida; order Asterales; family Asteraceae; genus Chrysanthemum; species Chrysanthemum lavandulifolium. Next base: position 24,095,030 of record CM040241.1, on the reverse strand, counting down.
TAAATCGACATCTAATTTCTTGGTATGAGCCATTGGTGTGGCATAAGTATCACGGTATTCATTCCAAATTTGTTTAACAGTTCAAGGGCATATTTGGGTGACTCGAGAAAATACCACGGGGTGATTGATGAACTTGCGGTCCTAGAAAGAGCGTAAGTTCACCCATCATGGACATTTCAAAATTTTTCTTCATGAGTTTTGCAAAGCGATTGAAAACTTTTATGTGTTGACCCAAAATGATGTCATCACGTAAATTTGAACAATTAAGATGTGTGCCCGTGATATTGTATAAAAGAGTTGGGTCAACCGAGCCTTTGGTGAAATTATTGGCAATGAGGAAAGATGATAGCTTATCGTACCATGCAGGGGCTTGTTTGAGACCATAAAGAGCTTTGTTCGGTTTGTAGACATGGTTCGGGAACTCGGGATCAACGAATCCATCGGTTGGTGACATAGACCGTTTCTTTAAGTTGTCCATTGAAGCGCCGTTTTGACATCCATCGATGAACCGTCATGTTCATATGAGCATGAGCGAGAAATATCGAACGACCTCAAGGCGAACAGCCGGAGCAAAAGATTCTTCAAAGTCTATTCCTTCTTCACGGCGATAACCCTTAGCAACTAGGCGTGACTTGTTTGGATAACATTTCCTTGACATCAATTTGTTTTCCAAATCCATTTTAGACCAATGGCGTAGACCCTGTTGGTCTTTCAACGATTCCATACTTCAAGGCGTTTGAATTGGTTGAGTTCTTCTGCATGGATTCAATCCGGTTGTCTTTTGTCATTGCATCCTTAATGTTTTAGGTTGATTAGCGAGACGGTGAGTGCATAAATCGGTGTTCACCATCGAGTGAAGGCGTTGTCTCGTAACGGTTGGTTGATTCGGGTTGCCAATAATGTTAGCGGAGGATGGTCTTTTGTCCATCTATGTGTAGAGGTTGATGTTGGTATACATTGTGCAGATTACGAGGATTCAAATGGTTTGTTGAAGATTCCGCGACATCAGTGCGGCGATCTCATTTGCAAGCGGGTTGAAGAAGCATTTGGATCAAAATCTGCGGTGGGGTACTTCATTGAGAATATCATCATTTGGTTCATCATTGTTGGGCGGTGTGTTCAAGCTGTTGTGTTGGAGTCAATTGGTGTAGGTGCATCTTCAACGATGGTTGTTGTAGCAGTGTATCGGTATAGGAATATTATCGGGTTGTGCGGTGAGCGGCGGATACACGAGAACACGTTCATCAATATCGTCGCGAGCGGAGGAGCAAATAACCTTTCCATTTGTTGTGAGTTAGGTGAGGGCTTTCTTGGTGATGATGGGGTTGAGGAAGTTTAAGCGGTTGTGACGGGTTCTAAGTTGTTATACTCGAAGCCATTTCCGTGAGTTCATCGAAATGAGCATGAATCGTTTCCATTACCTCCTTGGTTCGACGATTCAGTTCGGAAACCTTTAGAATTGTCACGGTATCAATAAAGACTCCAATATCGACTTTTGCTTTGAGCTTTCCAAAATCATCACGATCATTATTCGGATAGCAAAGGGATCCAAATACATGAAAGTGTTTGAGGTTCGGTTTATAGTTGTGGACAAGCTCAAAAGGTGTTTTGTTGTGGCGTTTGTGATCATGGAGCGGTTTGAGTATAGCATGCGATGAATCGACACGCCCATAAGTGTCTGGAAGTTTAGCATTGATTAACATTGTTCTTGCGACTTCCACTAACGTTCGGTTTCGTCTTTCAACAACTCCGTTTTGTTCGGTGTCCGTGCAATAGATGTTTGATCTTTGAATTCCACTTTCTCATAAAATTCACGAAGGGTTTTGTTAACAAATTCGGTTCCTTTATGCATTACGATGATTACGGCGGTGTTGCGGGTGAACACTGTATCTTTGTGAGAAAGGTGATGATCATTTGTGGAGCTTGGTCTTTGCTACGAAGAAAGTAGACCCAAGTCCATCGTGAGTAGTCATCAACAATTACTAAGATGTAGCGTTTGCCATTGATCGTTTGCAGCGCATCGGGCCACACAAATCCATGTGAAGAAGATGAAGCACATCTTTGAGGCTGTGTTCCACCTTTGAAGGAAAATGAGCACGAGTGCTTTTCCCTTGTTCACGGTGAGCAAAGGTGATCTTTTGAATACGGAATCGTGGGAGTCCTTGACTAGTTTGTGTCGAGCAAGGTTGGTGATGGTTTGAAAGTTTAGATGTGAGAGGCAGCGGTGCCATAGCCGAGGATTTTGTAGATGTTGCCTTTGAAAGTAAGCAAATGGGAGAGGAAGCAACCATGTCTTGCATAGAGATAGTGTAGAGACTAGAATTACGCGAGCCGGACATAAGATCGTTTCCTTGTAGATCACGAATGAAACAAGTTTTCTCCACGAAAGCAACCTCCAAATCTCCATCACAAAATTGACCTCTGAAAGCAGTTGTGACCGGGGCCTTCCACATAGTAAACCTGCGATTTCGATGTTCCCATTAACATAATCTCCGTAGCCCATGATGGGCTGCAGTGATCGTTCGAATCGGCGGTGCCAATGAACTTTGCAATAAAGTTTGATAACAGTTTAAGGTTGCTGTCATGTGTCGGGAACATCCGCTATCAACAATCGAGAGAATGATCATATCACTGCATTACACACAGGCGACACGGATGGAATAGAAGTAGATGTGGAACCCGAAATGTTAGAGGGTTCGAAGCGATATGTTAGACATACACACATTTATAATTTTAGGCATCCATTTAAATCCTAGTGTGTTATATATCCATTTCGCCATCTATAACTACTCTTTGCTTTAGTCTTAGTGAAAGCACTAGGTGGTACTACATTCTTAGGAGGTGAGCGGGAGCTCTTGTGATAGCAATGGTTGCCTTAGAATCTAAAGAAGGTGGTTTACCAAGCACGGACTTAGAATGATTAGTGGGCCTAGAGGTATTCCGATTCTTAGGATTCCGTAATCTAGAGATTATAGCTTTAGCAACACATTTGTCATGACAATCGAATTCATACTCTTTTGACAAATATCACAAGGTGCATCGGTGAATATCAAAGGTACTTAACGGTTTAGCATTCGTTACATCACTATTTCTATTACATTTGCGGACATAACATCTATAGTGGAAGTAACATGAGTTTTATTGAGTCCTAGGGTGTTCTTCTACTTTAGCATTCCTTATTGATCTTTTCTTAGGTGCAACTTCCTATTCTTCGTTTGAGTGCTCTAGGTGTGAAGTGCGGACGTTTGGAAAAGATGCAACTATTCTGTTTGATGGGGAAACACATTAGCAACTTGTGATTTGGCGGTGGGAATTCTAGGTTCACGATTACTAAGTGTGTTGGTGCTAATCTCTTAATCACGATGGCGGGAGTTGTTCATACTTTCCTAACATTTCCGTAACTTAGAGATGGTGTGAATCGGATCTTGATTTTCGAGCGAATATTACCGGCAAAATTCATGACTTCTCTAGTGTGAGCAAGATAGTGATCAAGTTCGTTTGATGCTTCATCTCGAGTCTTTTGAGTAAATCAAATATGACACCATATTCTGTTTAACTTTTAAAGTTCTTGTTCATATTTTGAGATTTGACTTTTCAAAGACACGTTTTGATCATCCAGTTGCTCAATTTTAGGATCGAAGATTTTGCACTCAATTGAGCGATTTTCTTTTGAAAACTAAGTTGATGGTTGTGAATATCTTTTCACACCAATGAAAACGACGTTTTGCATTGTTAATTTCCGTGTGTGTCGTTTATTTTCGACTTTTAAAGACTCGATCTGAAGCACATTATCGGTGTTCTCATGATTACAGCAGTTTCAACAATATCGCGAGAGATATGATCGGATGCATATGGCAGCGAATAGAGTAGCACAACATTATGGATATCGGCCGAGATAACATCTTCCAAGAGTCGATCAACATCTTTTCTCAACAGTTTCTTTTGCGTTTTGTGTTAGTAATAGATGTTTACATTTTCTCGGCGTTTTCATTACCCCAAGTTCCTTATGAAAATCCTTTTCGAGCAATTGCACAACTTTTCAAGTTTTTAACATTAGGTAAAGATTTTTACGAAAATGTCTCTTTGTTCTCGCGCGAGGCGATTGAAAATGTTCAACTTTGATTTCGGATCGATATTCTATCTCATGTTGTAAAATTTTGAGGTCGACCATGAAAATGTCAAAATATCGAAGAATTTTTCGATTTTCGGGTTGTGAGTTTACTTCGCTAATGGAAGGTAAAGGACCATAAGTTTGTGCAAAGGCATTTTGGGATTAACAATAGAAGACTCGGGTGTTTTGATGATAACCCTTGGTGTGTTAGAAGAATCCGTTGGTGTGTGAAAGTGACCGCGTTTTATAATTAAAGGTTTGTTGTAAACAACATTTTTAATTTTGATCGACTCTCGTCTTACGCATCTAATTCCTCTTGACGATGGTATTCAACAACACTCATGTGATATTATCAATTTTGTATTACCTTTGGAAACTTGAGGAGTTGGTTTGAATGTTTTTAGTGAAAGCTTTGGTTTATGTCGGCTAGATTTTTCCATATCCATTTGGATTAGGTTTTAAGGTAAACTTTTCAATAGTTTATTCTTGATTCACCATGTTTGTAAACAACAGTTTTAAACTCTTTAAGTTTGTTTTGCAAACCGAGAATTTCTGCAAGAAGGTCATCTACCGATTCGTTGAATGCTTTTTGTATCACGGAGGCTGTTTTGACAATTTAACAACTCGACCTTAGCTTTTGATTTTCCAAGGTGAGGCGTTAATTTGCTTTTTATGTTCATGTTTGATTGTTCTAATTCGGACAACAAAGCATTCTTGAGGCGGCTAGATCACGCATCTGTCTCTCTAAATATTTTTCGTTTTGATGAGATTTTGCAAAGCGGCTTCAAAACCTTTTCACTGTTTTCTTGAGTTTTGAAAAAGTTGAGTTGCATTTGTAAACATTCAAAATCCTTGGTTAACAGTGCATTTTACTTTTTAAGGATTGATTTAATGCATAACATTCCTCCATTTTGATTTTATGGTCTTGAATTAACCGAGCAAAATCCGGATGAGGCAACAGATCATCTTGTTCAGCGTGAGTCTCAACATGATCATTCTTTAGATCCTCGAAATGCGACCACGGAGTCAATTTGATTATCAAAGGAAACCATGAGGTCATCTTGATCGTCAAATGTAACTACTGAGGTTAACTTGAAAATCATCGAGAAGAAGATGTAGAAGACTCATTTTGAGCGATCGATCCGTGCGGATTCGAGATATTGGCGGAGATATTAGTTCGAGATATGATGATGGTTTGTTCGGTGCACGAGACAAGCCATCGATGTCATCTACTGGGCTGTATCACTCATGTGCGACTCATGCATATTAGCCATCAACATAACAATTTGCATTAGCACTGCAAGTCCTCCATATCATCATCGAGTGCGCATACGCCATAAAGCTCTGTTCTTTGTTTGTGAGAGATCCACCGACTTCATCCTTAAGAGCCAAAAGTAAGGCCTCTTTGAAATAAGCCTTGCCCTAGTCCTTGGCTTTGGGCATGCATTAGCCAGTGTCCTTCTCATTGCGGTTGTAGCATCGAAGACCATTTAACCGATTTTGAGCATTTCCTGTTCCACCACTTGAGCTCTGTTGTTATTCCTACCCGCGACATTAAACCCTTGACCACCGCCCATCGGCGACCATAATCACGATTACGAACTTCAACCGTCCATTGTTCACATGACTTGAGTCCGTGTGTTAGATGAGGAGCGAATCGATTGTTGGATTTGTTGGTGTGTGACCAAAAGCATTAGCAATCATCACAAATCCTTGTTGCAATGCTTGAGCGGATCTGTTTCCTCGGTAGCTTCAACGACATATGCTTGAGCATTGTTCTTTGTATGGAACCAATTGATTTTGTTGAGGTTGAGGTTGTTCTTTGTGAAGGTGTGTTGGAAGCGATTGGTTGAGTTCTTTGGTTGAGAGGATAATTACATTGAGCATATAAGGCAAGTTGTTGATTGTCCGGTTGTATTTGTTTAGCAATTTGAGCACGGAGAATCCTTTCGATCAACTTCCTTCTCATGAGGCTTCAAGTAATCGTACAACAATCCATAAGTAGAATGATGCATATTCTTCGCAGCGGAGAAAAATGACATACTTCTCCCATTCGGACCAAGACTACTCGGGAACTTAGTATTCTTTGCAATTCTTGGCATGATGATGTTGTGTTTATCCAAATCATTGATGATGTCGAAAATCGATGATGATATGACTCGAGTGTCTCTCGGGTTCAATCATGAAGTGTTCATAAGCCAAGTAAATTTTGGATTCCAAATCCTCTCGATTGAGTACCGATCCTTCCATAAGAAGGCGAATATGATCCCACATCTTTTGTGCGGTCTTTTGAGCATCAACACTACGAAGAATTGGGTTTGGTAATCCTAAGAGGATGTATTCCATTGCAAGTTCATCGACTTCATAGTGTAGAAGTTACGTAGGATTTAAATGCTGCTTGATAGCAATGTTGGTTTGTTCATCTCTTGGTGGAGCAGCGTTGGATCTCCGGGTACAATGACGGTAGGCATCTCAAATGGACCTTCAAGATAACCTTCTTTAAGAACTTTCCATGTGGCTTCTTGGATCACAGAACCTAAAGAACCTTATCACCCATTGATCGTAGTTTCTGGAGTGAGCATTGGAGGTCTATCAAGTGATCGACTTCATGAATTGATTGTTGGTGCTTAAAGCTTCACACATCTTTGCAAACCAAGTGGGTTCCTTCATAGTGCTTCGTGATGGATGTTGATTGAAATCGTTTGTGTAGGGTAGAGCTTGAAGGTTTGGTGGTGGTTGAACCATTTGTGGTTGTGGAATTGCACCAAGTTGTGGAGTATGTTCTTGATTAAATTGTTGTTGATAAATTGCTTGTTGTTGATTCCATTGTTGATGTTGTGGAGTTAATTGTTGTTGTTGTTGATGATTATAAGTGTGAGGAAGTAGTTAGAGTATGGTGGTTGAGACATGATGATAAACTTGTGTAGTAAGAATGGATCTTTGTAGTCGAATGAACCTTTGTTGATGAAGTATCCTTAGGCGTAGAAATGACAAGAACCAAGTAGCACTTATGCGTAAAAACACCAAAAGTTCGGCGTAACAAGAATAGTTCTGGCGTAGGATTTAGCTTCTGCGTGGCGGGAGAAAAGACTAAAGTTATGCGTAAGCGATAAGTTAGGCGTAGAAAGTTAGGCGTGGGATTACCTTATCGTGGGACTAGGTCTCTGGCGTAAGATGAATCTTAAGCGTAAGATTTTCTGGCGTAAGCTTTATCTTAAGCGTAAGATTAGGGTTTTATCCCAAGTGATCTTTACACTTCACGGTGCAAAAGATATCCAAAGTCGACGTATTTTCGGACTTATCCAAGTAAGAAAACACGGAATAAACCGGAAATTGAAGATCAAGCCGGGAACAAAGTTACGCGTAGAACTACTCGTAAAACTAGGGTTTTGATCGCGTAATCCTACTCGTAAGAATGATTTTGTCCAAAGATGTTTCTAAACCGGTTTTGTGTGATGAAATAGCTTCAATAACACCAAAATAACACAAAAGTGTGAAACTTGATGATCAAAGCACTTAAAAGCGATTCTGCGTAGGATAACACTTGCGTACAAAACAAGCTTAAAACAAGGAAAAACACGTAAAGTTCCAAACTTTTGCCAAAACCAATAGTTTAACACCTAATAACGTTGAAAGTACAAGAATCTTGGATTCAAAAGTGTAAAAATCAGTTTTAAGCGAACCAAAGATTGTGTTATCTTTACGCGTAAGACCCAAAACCAAAACTTGAAAAAACAAAGTGTACACCCAACTATTTGGCGATTGATACCCTTTGTTAGGTCACTAGTTTTACAACACAAGCTTATAGAGAAAGAGATGAAGGCGGATGAACAAGCTATCACACACACACACACGTATATATATGAAGCGGTTATGCAAAAGAGTGAATGAGAGAATAACTTGAACAACCAACCCTCGAATGAGGGTTTACAATAGTTATATAGGCAAGGAGCTAGGGCAACACTCCTCTCCTTCCCTATTCCTTATTGGGCTTGGGCCTCGACATGGGCCTTCTACATAAGCTTGGACCTTAAACAAACATAAAGGCCATAATAAAGCTACCTATTACATATGAAATATAAATACTTGAAATCTTGTTTAGGAGTGATTCCAACAAAACTTTCGCGGTGACATGTCCCTTAAAAAAATAAACAAAAAATAATAAACATACCTTTTGGTCTCGGCTCACGGTTGTGGTCTCGGCTCGGTCTCGGTCTCGGGTTGGTCACTTTGACTCTCATGTACCAAAAAATAAACAAAAAATTATAAATTAAAATTAAACAATTAACAATTAACAATTAACAATTAACAATTAACAATTAACAACAATTATAATAAAATAAAAATAATAAAAATAAAAAACTAGCAAAATTAAAATTAGCAAAATTAAAAAAATGTGTACTGGTCTAGGTCTCGGATGTTGTGAGAGTATAGGGAAGAGAAAGAATTAAACAATGAGAGGGTTTGAGAAAAGAATGAGAGGGTTGAGAGTAGCAATGGAGGTGGTGCAGTGGTGCGAAGTGTGGGAAGAGTAGGTGGTGGTGGTGGTGGGTGTGAGTAGCGGTGGTGGTGGTGGTGGTGGTGTGAGAGTAGCGGTGCTTGTGGTGGTGAGTTGAGAGGAGGAAGAAGGGTTTTTCGCTTTTTTTCCCGAGTGAGACCAGATCTGTTAATAATTGAGGTTAATATTTCTTTTCACCTTTTGCCGGGGACAACTCCCCGGAGAAAGTCTTATTTGTCTTCTTGTGAAACTTTTGCCGGGGACAAGTCCCCAGAGAAACTGATGGCGGGATAAAGCAAAAGTGCGGAGGGAAAATGAGAATTTTATCCAAAACTTTCCCAGGGGACATGTCCCCGGGAAAAGGGTTAATTATAAAATTAAAACTATCGTTTTAAATAATTAGAACTAATAATAAATTATAAAATTATATAATTAAATTTAACCTAAAAATTATAAAACTAATCTAATTATTTTTAACTTAGGTGCTATGGTATACGTATCATGTTAAACGAGCGAGTATATGTGCTATTGGTATACGTATCATGTTAAACGACCAAGTATAGGTGCTATGGTATACGTATCATGTTAAGCGATCGAGTATAGGTGCTATGGTATACGTATCATGTTAAACGAGCGAGTATATGTGCTATTGATATACGTATCATGTTAAACGACCAAGTATAGGTGCTATGGTATACGTATCATGTTAAACGAGCGAGTATAGGTGCTATTGGTATACGTATCATGCTAAACGAGCGAGTTTATGTGCTATTGGTATTCGTATCATGTTAAACGAGCGAGTATATGTGCTATTGGTATATGTATCATGTTAAGCGACCAAGTATAGGTGCTATGGTATCGTATCATGTTAAGCGATCGAGTATAGGTGCTATGGTATACATATCATGTTAAGCGAGCGAGTATATGTGCTATTGGTATCGTATCATGTTAAACGAGCGAGTATATGTGCTATTCGTATCGTATCATGTTAAGCGACCAAGTATAGGTGCTATGGTATACGTATCATGTTAAGCAGCGAGTATATGTGCTATGGTAAGCGTATCATGTTAAACGAGCAGTATATGTGCTATTGGTATACGTATCATGTTAAACGACCAAGTATAGGTGCTATGGTATCGTATCATGTTAAGCGATCGAGTATAGGTGCTATGGTACACGATCATGTTACGAGCGGTATTGTGCTATTGGTATCGTATCATGTTAAGCGACCAAGTATAGGTGCTATGGTATCGTATCATGTTAAACGACCAGTATAAGTGTTATGGTACACGTATCATGTTAAGCAATGATATATGTGCTATTGGTATCGTATCATGTTAAACAACCAAGTATAGGTGCATTGGTATCGTATCATGTTAAACGACCGAGTATAGGTGCTATGGTATCGTAATATGTTAAACCGGTGAGTATATGTGCTATTGGTATCGTATCATGTTAAAGCGAGTATATGTGCTATTGGTATCGTATCATGTTAAACGACCAAGTATAGGTGATATGGTATCGTATCATGTTAAAAGACCGAGTATAGGTGCTATGGTATCGTATCATGTTAAACAAGCGTGTATATGTGCTATTGGTATACGCATCATGTTAAACGACCGAGTATAGGTGCTATGGTATATGTAATATGTTAAACCAAATGAGTATATGTGCTATTGGTATACGTATCACGTTAAACGAGTGAGTATATGTGCTATTGGTATCGTATCATGTTAAAAACCAAGTATAGGTGCTATGGTATCGTATCATGTTAAGCGACCGAGTATAGTTGCTATGGTATCGTATCATGTTAAGCGAGTATATGTGCTATTGGTATACGTATCATGTTAAGCGACCAAGTATACATGCTATGGTATCGTATCATGTTAAGCAGTATATGTGCTATGGTAAGCGTATCATGTTAAGCGAGCAGTATATGTGCTATTGGTATACGTATCATGTTAAGCGACCAAGTATAGGTGCTATGGTATCGTATCATGTTAAGCGACCGAGTATAGGTGCTATGGTACACGTATCATGTTACACGAGCTAGTATTGTGCTATTGGTATACGTATTATGTTAAACGAGCGAGTATAGCAACAACAACAACAACAACAACTACAAGAACAACTACTACTTTGATTAGCAACAACAAGAACAACAAGAACAACAAGAACAACAAGAACAACAACAACAACAACAACAACAGCAACAACAACAACTACTACTACTACTACTACATACGAAGATTTTCCATGTCACCTAACAGCTCACGAAGTAATGCATCCGACTAACATGCGTGGTCGTGGGAATCGTGCCATTTCAAGTTTGGCCTCAAGCACCCTTATTCTTGTCTCTAGCACATGTTTTTGTGTTTCCGAGAAGCTTATCCTAAGATCTTTTCATGGCGGCTCGAGCACTCTGTTGGTGCGAGATTGTTCTTAAGTACTCGTCAAATGCATCCTTCCACATAAAATATCCGCATCCATTATCTTTTACGAACATGTTACATAATAAGAAAATTTTAAGATATTACAACCCAATTATTTGTATATTTACATAAATAGGAAATGTATGATTGTTCACCTTTGACAGACGACAATATTCGTCCAGATGAATAATCTCTATGTGATATTCTTAATTTTATATTTCCTGCTCCACAAGAACACATAAAAGGATTAAATTGCTCCATCTCTGGTTTTGAAATTTGTGTGAAGATCAGATATGGTAGAAATCTGTGAAGATAAGATATGGTGGTTTTGAGGATAAGAAATTTGTAAAGATAAGAAATTTGAGGATAAGATATGGTATATAAAGTGTAATTTTTCTGGATAAAGGTTTTGCCGGGGACATGTCCCCGGCAAAAGGCTTGGTGGGAATTTTTCCGCGAACAATTAACACGCTTTTGACTTTGGCCAATTATTGATACAAGTTGAAAATACTTTCTGCGGGGACACGTCCCCGGAGAAACATTGCGTTGAATTTTGACTTTTCAGTCAAAGTTTAATAAAAATCAAAGTCACTTTCGCCGGGGACATGTCCCCGCGGAAAGGCTGCGTTGAAAATTTCGTAACAAGTCAGCGAATTCATGTGCCACGTCAGATTCAATTTTGTCGTTTAGCGACTTTCGCCGGGGACTTTGTGTCCCCGGCGAAAGTCTCCTCGCCCGTCCATCCGATTCTTGTAGTGTAGGTCCCAATGGCATGGTTAGCTACGCATTCTTTTCCGATGGAAGCTTTGATAATTTCCTCACCTTTACGCTTGCTCCAAGTAGTCCGTATTGCGCGACCAACGCCACTACGGAAAATGTTAAAATCCTTATTTTTCATAGGTATTCTTCTATAAAGAATCATTCGGGAAAGAAACATGGCAAACTTATGCATATAAAATATTTGGATTCACTTGTGTCACCCTACAAATCCAAAGTGTCGCAGCTAGTAGTGATAGTAATATAGCTTGTTGGCCCATTATCGATGATCTATTACTTACCGGGGTTGATTCTGCAAATACTTATAAAAGTATGTCTTCACACTTTTTTTCCCTGATGGGACTTGAACCCACCAATACCACTAGGTCAATTAAGACTAGTTGGTTTGACGGGTGTTTCAAATATCTAATAAATAATTAAACATTTATGACAGATGATGTTGTTAGTCACTTTTCGAACCGTGGGTTCGAAGTTGGACCAGGCTTTCTTGAGACCTCCTCTCATGGTATCTTACTCGAGGATGAGTCGAAGTACATCACTACTTGGAGGTCAATCCAATCAGCACTATACCCTTGGATAGTTTTAGGCACGGTAAAATATATCGACTCAAAACATTATGCGGTCCCACAAGGGCTTAGAGCAGTCGAGTTGATTTCTGCCTCTGGTAAATCTTCGGGCATTTTGTATCATGTGAACATGTATCAAGAACTACAAGTAACTCTAGAGTTTATCATGAGTGATGCCGGTGACTCGTGTGTGGGAGATTTCACGGTGGTGGCACAAGTTGGACCGTTAAAGTGGAACTTTATGATGAGGAGTAACGGTGTTGGATCGAGGAAGAAATACATCACTAACAATGTGGTTCCTGTTAGTTTTGTTAGCTATAAAGAAAACCAGTGACCACCAGGAGTTATGTGGACCTGTAATTGAAGCGATGTTCCTTCGAATTCATAGTGGTTTACATTCGACAACACTACCTAGTGGATTGGCGATCTTTTTTTCGGTTGTTACACTTTTCTTTTTCGCATAGGTTTTGCTATCAAATTTATTATCAGTTGCATATGTGTATCTTATAGTTCTTCAGCTATTGAAGCTTTCTTGAACTTTGTAAATAAGATGTACAAAACCAAAACATGGAATAAAAGTTGTTGAAACCTCTTAGCCATTACCAAGATATAGAGACCCCAAATGTGAACCGGTCAACGTGACTCGGCCTATTTTGATTTGTAATAGGGAATTAACTATAACCTGTTCTATAAAGAATCTGGTTGAGACTAATTAACTTACCCGAACAAGGTGTTTACAGTTACCCGAATAGCAGTATCTTGTACGTTCAAATCGATGGTATCAATTTCATTGAGTGCAAAGACATTTATGTTGGTTTATGGATATATTTAATATGTGTATGACCGGATTCGAACTCAAGACCACGGGATTGCACAATTTACGTATGAGACTCGATGTTTTAATAATTAATATAAAAGATTATGTTTAATTATTAAATTCACAATAAACGACTAAACGAGCGACAAACACTTATCGAAAGTGACTATCGGTCGTTAAATGTCAACGGGATATGAAGAAAAGTAAACAAGCCAAGAGACGGTTTTAGGAACCCTCTTTTGGGCTTGTTTTTTGCCGAAACTATGGAATCCCACATCGGAAACCATAGTAAACTTGACATCTACCATAAGGCTATAAATACATCCTCATGTATTCATCCTTTGGTACACTTGATTTCATTAGAAGGCCAAACTTCTTCTTTTCTTCCCTCTTGTTCTTGGTCGACGAGTGAATCCCCATTGTAAGAGATTTACGAGTGACCTTGAGCATCACAAAGGTGTTTGGTTATTCTATTGTGATCAAAAACTAGCATTCGCATCGAATAGCTAATAGTACGTGTGTACAAAAACGTGGTGTAACACACTATTGTTACATCAATTGGTTTTAATTGAAAAACGGTAAGGGTCAATTCGTTAAACCACATAAACCCTAATTAGGGTTCTTGAATTGAAGAGATCTACCAATTGCAAGAGGTACGTTACGCTACTTTCAGTTAATTATTTATTTGTTATGATCTTAAGTCTTCCGCTATGTACTCTTGATGTCTACATGTTATTATTGTATGTCATGTATCTTAAACTCAACAGCGGCATCACGAGCCTTGTATAACAAGTAATTAATTACTGAAACACATAAATAAAATAAACATGATTGTGTTATTATTTGTATGCGTAGATCTAGGGTTTGCAAAACCTAAACCCTAATTTTAGGGGGGGCGTTTTATGGTGCCCTAATTAGGGTTTTGTAAACTTAAGTTTTAATTGGATTAGAAACCCTAGGATGCATGCAATTTTATGTGTATTATGTAACTCGTTATAATTGCATTAATTGTTAAGTGTAATTTATGTCCATGATAATTACATGCATGTTTTATCATGGATCCGCTTTATTGTATGTCTTTCTTGTTAAGTGATATACACTAAATTATGATAGATCTAAAATTGGGGAAGACCTCAATCATTATTAATTTAATCAATTATGTGCTATGTGGTATGTGTTTAATTTTGACTTACGCAATCGATGAATCGATGCATGTGGCTCACCTTGTACATTATGTCAAACGGGTGAAAGTCTTAATTAAGTATGTACATATTGACAGATCTAGAATTTATTATTAATAAGATTTATCAAAAGGTTTGCATGTGGCTATTTGATATGCATGACTTATTTTCTTGTTATGCATTCATTGTTTATATGTTTATTTTTTAAATACTTGCTTGTTTGTTATGTGTAACAAGGGTATTTTTACATGAAAAATAAACTGACCTAAACAATGGTGAAACATGTAATTTTAAGCATAGTAATCATAATCGTTTAATTGATTGGTGACTTTGGTACAAATGGTCTGAACGGCTCACCCACTAGAATGAACTATAAAGGGATTAATAAAGAAGTGCGTCATCACCGAAAGGATGTCTAAGGTTATGCTTTAGTGCTTACGGTCCTCTCGCCCTGTAAGTTCGAATGGAGCTACTTAGTAAGCCATTAAATGTGCAAGCTCATCTTAAGGCGAATTAGTTTTAATTCCATGCGCTACTTGGTGGTAATTACCGAAACACTAAGTGTTTACACTTATGCAAAAGTACGGTATAATGGATGATAATTAACACTAAATTCCTTGATTGGTGAATCAATACCTCAATTAAAGTTTGATGATGAAAATCTTATACATTAAAACAAGATATAAATGTTTTAATAAAACCTATATTACGAAGATGAATGCATGACATCTTTGTACATATTTGATTTGACATCAAAATTATTACCCTTTAATTTAAGTTATATGCAATCCGGTGAAAGCGGAAACACGTAAGATTACCTTTTATTTGCGTGAGCGTGACTTAGATCGTAATCAAAGGGTAAAATGTCCATGTGTGTGAGCAGGCATGGACGATTTTGCGATTTCTTAAGTTGGACAACAATTGAGTTTTGTAGTGAGCGGCAACTCGAGGCATAAGATGGGGATAAAACATGTTTACATGGCAATTGAAATTGGCTAAATGTAAATCCCATAAATTTAGGAATTGCAATTTGAAAATTGGAAATTGAGGTTCGACTCGTACCATCTTGAATAATTTCATTACTAGCGAGATCAAGCGATGTGATGAAACTATGTCAATTTGGATCCTAGTTTTTCAAGTGAAAATTAAATGGTTATATGATTATGAACCATGGGTATTTAATTTTTCTTGAAAAGGTTAATTATCGAAAATACTAAAATTAAATTTTCTAATTCTTTTGAATGTATTAAATGCAACATTTAACCGTAAACGTTGTTTAGTCTTTTATTAGTAAATTGATCAATTCTGCTTTCAAACAAATGTTTGATCGCGAGTAATTTACCGAAAAGACAAACGAAGTCTCTTTTCCATGAGAGAAGCATGAGACTCAATCCTATTCCTTTTCATGAATGAGAAAGGTATAATAGGAACGTTTGAATTGTCTAAATTCTAATGTAACTCATAGCAATGAATTGCACATCATATTTTCCATAAAGATTTCATTACCCTCATTTGGTGAATGAATCATTTTGTAACAAACATGAATGTTGGTTAACTGGAAAACATGTATATGAGTTACAAAATTAGAAGATAGACTAATTACCGCGAAAATTGGTAAAAGGCAAACTAGAATTATTTATCTAGTTGTTTTGCTTTAACCTTTAAAGGTGCTACATACCAATATAGGGATGGTAGGCCTGTTAAGGAAGAAATTGCATACCCAATTTTTCAAGTTAATAACATTGATGGATAACCCATCATTCACGAGTAGAATACACCTTTTAGTACCTAAGTAATGATTACGTATGGGTCTTCAAAGGTGTAGGAAAGTAAAAAGCAAGCAAGTTTTTTCTTTGGTTGTGCAACACTTACAATGTTGTCGATTCGGTGAGAGCATTTGTGTTGCATTACTGAATAAGAAGTTTTTTTATTGATTTCTAATTCAGTGGGAGCTACAAGCCTTATTTCCTGTGTAGTAACCCAGATTATCTTCAAAATTACTTTCCAATTGTAGACACTTATGTTTTTAAGGATAGTCATGTACGTTTCCTTACTAAACAATATAGTTCTACATCTACTTGTTATATCTATGACACAAATCATATTAATCGAATAAACGAACGTGTATCGTGTTGTTTATCTGCTACATGATGTTGTTCCAAGCACAAGTGGGAGAAATCTTTATTGTGTGCAAGGTACAACACATATTAATATGATTTAAGTGGATTCTCTTGACCGCAAGGTAAGAGAATAACGTTCTAATAGGAATTATACATTTAAATGTGTATGATTGCCCTATTAAGAACATGTGTCAAGATGATAACAAAGACTACTTTCTTTTAAATATTTATGTCATTCAATATTTAAGAAACACTTGTTGTTGCAATTTATGTTACGTGAGAACGTGAACTAGATTATAGACCAAGGTAAAATATCCACGTGTCGTAAGAACGAGCATGGATGATTTTGCAGTTTCTTACGTTGAACATTTCATGGAATGACATAATTAAATTAAGTATTCATTGAATGACTTAAATATATGTAGTAAATATTAACTTGAAATATTAAATTGAAACCCGAGGTGGTGTTCATAATTACTTTAATTATAAATGTTTATGATTTTGTAAAGTCACAAACATAAAGTCTTTTAATACAAGACTTACAATATAAAGTAAGACGTTAACTTGCTATGTTTTAAGACATATGCATGAAGTCAATGAGTTGATCAATGACTTATAACGTATAGTGGGATTATAACTGGTATGTCTTTTGACTTGGTCAAGAATACTTGTGTTATAATGCATGCAATTGACTTGGTAATTCTATTGTACCATTAAGTTTTACTTTGTTGGTAAATAGGATAAGCCAAACAGTAGATGGTTATCTAAAATATTGTTAGATTATCTTACAATATTAATTCTAATGAAATACCATAGTTTTATGGTATGTTCAGTTAGAAGAATCAAAATCTATTGGCATGTTTGATTCAAAATAACTATAGTTTCTTCCACATGTTATCAAGGTTAGTAGATTGAGTATAAATTGAATATACTCAATAAGACTCCAACCAAGAAGATTAATAAGACATCATTTTTTATGGAATGTGATGAATCACATCAAGTCTTATAACGAAGTTCTGAATTTATTAAACTACTTGTAAAGTGGGTTGTAACAAACTAATATCAGGAACTATCAATATGTTTTGTAATATCCCAAAAGAGAACAATATATTGTTGTTCTACTTGCTAAAACTATTTAAAGGTAATCTTTAAATTGTTAAAGGCAAGTGGGAGTTTTGTTTAGATCTTGAAAGATTAAATTACAAAATACATAATCTTCTAAAAATGCACTAGCAAAGATCATGGTGAGGCTAAACATGTAAATGATAGACCTCAATATGATGGAATTGTCATTCATAGATCCGAAAGGATATCTCGGATATTTAATATCTTTGAGAAATATGAGTTCTGAGGATCATGGTAAGCTCGATAATCATAATGATAAATTTACCAAATGTTGAATTGTGGAAAATCAATCATACTATGAATGTTGAGATGTTGTCCATAAAGATAATCAACTTTAGATACTTGGTTTATCTTAATAATGAAAATGAGTTTCTTCAAAGGATGGAAACCCTAGTGGTTTAAATCTTTGTGTAGAAATCATATGGACAATATTGTACACATATTTAATGCATGTCTAGTGATAATAATATTAATCATACTTAAGCAATTAACTATGATTGAATATTCTTTTCTACATACATTAAATAAAAGTATAAAGATTATAATATCATACTTAGTTTCATCGATATGAAATTTTGACAATGAATATCAAAACTCTTTGTTCTGGAATTACTTTTGCTAGGACGATAAGTAATGCAAAGGAGTTTTTATGAATTCAAATAATCTTTGAATATGTACAAACTGCAAGAATCCATACATGGATATATGCATGCATCTAGGAGATGATTCTTATTTTTAATATTAAATCCATGTTTGATTTAATAATTAAAATAAGATAGCTCATAAGTATTCCTGAAAGCTAGTGGGAGTATTATTTTTTATTTTCTTAAATCTTATATGTTGTATGGGCAACTACATTCCACCTAAATTAAGTTTTAGTTGGGAATGAAACTTCGTTTGTAAGATTTGAAAATAAGACATACAACCTTGGAATATATGTTTATTATTATAAACATATGCGGTAAATAAATGAGTTTAATAGAACATGATGGATATATAATGAGATCTTAAAGTCTAACTTGAAGATTCATCATGTACATCATGCATGTTGTAAGATTGTTGTGTCATGCTTGATTACAAGATGATTTAATAATATTGTAACATTTATGTTTGGATTTAGAATTGCATTCCTTAGCCTGGAGTTGCTCCCAGATTCTATACAACAATTGTTATGTAATTGTTATAGTCAACAAACTTGAAGTTTGAATGGCACCAAACAAATAGTATTCAAAGTTTACGGATGTTTAAAGAGCATATTGTTGTATACAATAATGCTAGTATAATTGAGATGACACTCAATTGTAGTCACGGTATCCTTGATGATGACCATGTTGACTAGTTATGCTCAACTAAGAGTATAGTTGCATTATACATTAAAGAATAAAGAATACTTTAAACTTTAAAGTTTTAAAAGATGATTGTCATAAAAGGGTGGTTCAGGTTATCACGCACCTTGTGGAATGTTATGACAATATCAAGATATGTGTAAACACATACAAGAAATTCACTTATTGAATTCTTGAAATAAGTATTCTCAAAATTCCTATAGATCAAAGTTAGTTGAAATTATGGCCTGTCAACAAGTGTGATTATCATGATTTGAGGAAAAAATTCATTAACTAAGTATTATCATGCATTGATCTATTTAGTATTTGGATAAAGGATGTTAAACAACTATTATTTATAATGAATTAAAGTACTTTATACGTTTAATTTCATTTATAATATTGTATCCTGATTTGCATGTTTAAATCCTTGAATAACTTAAGTTATTCTAAATAGTTCGTTGTCGATCAATAACATGGAATGATATTGAATTAAGACAAATCGAGTATTAGTTAGAATATACTTGAAAGTATATTGATGCGTAGCATGACTAATTTCGATGATATTCAATGGATTGAGTATAGGACTTATCCCAACCACATGATGGTACTTTATGGATCTTAGTCATTAAGTACATCATGAACATTTATCCTCGACTTGAGATACCGGAGAAATGTCATGGATGTAGTGCATTTCAGTAAGGCAATCTAACGCTATACGAATCGGTAGCTATAAGGGTTGTTTTCGAAGTGTTGCGAAATTTATGAATTCGCTCGTAGTCAAAGCAGGATTTGTTTCCTTCAAATTTATTTTGAAGTATAATACTCTTGGGCCCTCGTAGGGTTGTCAAGATGTTTGCATGGCCATGCCCAAGGTCTTCTGGAATGTGTTCAGAAGGATTGGTAATCTTGATCAATCATATAAAGCGAGAAACAGAATAGTTAATTAAGAAATGAGTGAGATCCATATTCTTATTAACATGGTATTAGAAAGAAAAGGATAAATATGATTATAAATCATCAAAAGGTTTTTCCAGGAAACCATACTCGAGTTGTTCTGGGGTCATTGGCGTGTTGCTAGATGCTAACCAATGTCATTACGCATACTAGGATATCTCAAAGTGGGACCTGTTGGTTTATGGATATATTTAATATGTGTATGACCGGATTCGAACTCGAGACAACGGGATTGCACACTTTACGTATGAGACTCGATGTTTTAATAATTAATATAAAGATTATGTTTAATTATTAAATTCACAATAAACGACTAAGCGAGCGATAAGCACTTATCGAAAGTGACTACCGGTCGTTAAATGTCAACGGATATGAAAACTAAACAAGCCAAGAGGCGGTTTTAGGAACCCTCTTTTGGGCTTGTTTTTCTCGAAACTATGGAATCCCACCGGAAACCATAGTAACTTGACATCTACCATAAGGCTATAAATACATCCCATGTATTCATCCTTTGGTACACTTGATTTCATTAGAAGGCCAAACTTCTTCTTTTCTTCCTCTTATTCTTGGTCGACGAGTGAATCCCATTGTAAAGGATTTACGGTGACCTTGAGCATCACAAAGGTGTTTGGTTATTCTATTGTGATCAAAACTAGCATTCGCATCGAATCGCTAATAATGCGTGTGTACAAAAACGTGGTGTAACACACTATTGTTACATCAATTGGTTTGAATTGAAAAACGGTAAGGGTCAATTCGTTAAACCACATAAACCCTAATTAGGGTTCTTGAATTGAAGAGATCTACCAATTGCAAGAGGTACGTTACGCTACTTTCAGTTAATTATTTATTTGTTATGATATTAAGTCTTCCGCTGTGTACTCTTGATGTCTACATGTTATTATTGTATGTAAAACCTGAAAATTTAAAATCCGAATAAAGACTAAAATACCCTTGGAACTAAAAACTTTAAAATACGTAAAATATATTTCTAATACTTAAAGAAATAAAAAGACTAACTTGCGAATACTTAAAAACCCTAACTTAAATATATTACGTAATTGATTTGGTACGACGAAGAGTTAAAGTTTCGTAAATGTTTTGGGTCGCGTTTGTTTAATTCGTGTGGACAAGGGCCGAAGCCCAATGGTGGTGCGTGTGAGATGGTGTGACCGGTTGGACCAAACCCAAACCCAAACCCAATTACTTTCCTAGTTTAACTCAAATACTACAACCATATATACCATACATAATCATAAGTTTGGAACCCTAGTTATTTTGCTCTTCCTTTTTTCTTTTTCTCCCTATTCGGCCGAGACTCAAAGAAACACCCTTGGTGTCGATTTTGCTCAATCAAGTTAAGGTATATTGTTTAATTGTCTTCCTTTAACGTACCTTACTTGTTTATGTCAAGTTATATTTTGTTTCGTCGCGTTTTTCTTGTTTTCTTTTGTGGCCGAGAGTGGTGAACCGAAACAAGGAGAAACCCTAATTAATTTAACTAGTAACTAATAAGAGACATGTAACGTAAGATGTAATATTGAATCGGGTCATGTTTGTGTTTATTTAATGAGGGCGAAACATAGTAATTAGGACCGGACCATGTTTAGTTTTGAATAATGAATATAACTTAATAACTTGAATATGTGAAGTAAGAAGATGAGCTAAGACTAGTGTTGAACCCTAATATGCGAAAACCCTAATAACCGAAACATGTATATGAGATTTGAAGATGCATTACTTAAGTAAAGGTTATGTTAACATAAACCTAGTTTGATATGTTAATTTAATAAGTTATGCTAAACCCTAATGGAGTAAATGCATAATTAATACGAGTAATAAGTAAATTATATGTCACATAAAATCATAAACATGTACGTTGAAACATAAAAAGGAAAGATTATTTTGTGACGTGTTAGGTTAAGTAACTAGTCATTAAAAGGCGTAACATGTAAGTTAATGCATATTAATGAGACATTAAAGAATGAGAAACCCTAAACTTTAATAAAAGGCGATGAAACCCTAATTTACGATATTAATATTAAAGCATTTAAGTCTCATTTAATTATGGAAACCCTAAAATATTAACGGATCATTGTGACGATTTGAATCATTAATAATATATACGACATTAATGTATATAGGTTACGTGAAGAAGGAGTAATTCTTTGCTTCCCTATTTCGACTTTTGATCTTTTGCTTTCGAATAAGGTACGGATATTCTGACCTTTTCAGTAAAGGTTTCGTATGAAGTTTCTTTTTGTTTTCATATTAGGATTTCCTAAACCTGGCTCTGATACCATAAATTGTAATGCCCCGACCCCACAAGGGTAAAGGAATCATAAGTAATGGTGTCATATCAAGCAAACATATAAACCAAAAGAAATCTTCAACATAAATATGGAAATAATCCAAGTCAAAAGGCTTCAATACATAGGTCCCAGCGGAAAAATAAACTCCAAACGAAACGTCTAAAACATAAGTCTAAATGGTATCATAATATCAAAGCTAAATCTCTAAGGTAAGTCCACTCAAGACTCATCCCAAAGCAATACCAGCTCCAATGCTTAGATACCGCGGAAGAAAAGAAAGTGCGGTGAGCTTCAAAAGCCGGTGAGCAGATATACAAGCAAAAAAAATAATAAACGAGACCGAATCGAAATAAAGTGAAAGAAAAACAGTGAAGTCATATTCATTTCAAAAGATAATTCAGAATATCAGAATAAGTTTTATAGCTAACTACCTCGAAGCCCAGACACATATGCCATATCAGAAACTTATCATAATCACATAAGGCTAACATTGAAAGTCTTTCGGTTGTTTGCGAATTTGCTGACATTTTTTGGATGAACTCCCGGACTTCCCCACTCGAGAAGTTGAGTTTAGCATTGAGTTAATTCACGGTCTTGAACCGATTTGAAGGCTCCGTGTCGTATGGCACTAGAGGCTGAAGGAGTTGAAGGAACAGTGCAAGAGATGATAGAAAGTGGATTTATTAGCCTAGTGTTTCTCCATGGGTGCACTGTCTTGTTTGTGAAGAAGAAGGATGGAAGCATGCGCTTATGTATCGACTATCGTGAACTCAATCGTATTACCATTCGTAACCGTTATCCTTTGCCGCGTATAGGCGATTTGTTTGATCAACGCAAGGAGCTAAGTTCTTTTCAAGATTGACACGAGGTCCGCTACCATCGATTACGTGTGAAGGAGCAAGATGTTCCTAAGACCGCGTTTCGTACGAGATATGGTCATTACGAGTTTCTCGTTATGCCTTTTGGTTTGACCAATGCGCTTCTTTGTGTTTATGGACTTGATGAATCGTGTTTTCCATGAGTTTCTCGACAAGTTCGTTATTGTTTTCATCGACGATATTTTAGTTTACTCTAAATCAAGAGGAGCATGAAGAACATCTTCGTATAGTTTTGGAGATTTTGAGGAAGAAGAAGTTGTCGCCAAATTTTGAAGTGTGAATTTTGGTTGAGACAAGTTGCTTTCCTTGGTCATATCGTGTCGGTGATGGTATTACCATGGATCCGTCTAAGGTTGAGGCTATCACCAAATGGCCAAGACCTACAATGTGTTCGAGGTCGAGTTTTCTTGGACTTCTTGGTTACTACAGACGTTTTGTTGAAGGTTTCTCTCGCTTAGCTCTACCCCTAACCCAACTGATGAGGAAAGGTGAAAAGTTTGTATGGACGGATGAACGAGAGAAGAGTTTTGAAGAGTTGAAGCGGAGGTTGGTGTCGGCTCCTATTTTGACTCTTCCAACTGGTTCAGGAGGATTTCAAATCTACAGTGATGCATCTAAGAAAGGATTAGGCTGTGTTTTGATGCAACATGGAAAGGTAATAGCTTATGCTTCGAGGCAACTAAAACCTTATGAGGAGAATTACCCAACTCATGATCTTGAGTTAGCTGCGGTGGTGTTTGCGTTGAAGATCTGGAGACATTACTTGTATGAAGAGACGTGTGATATATTCACTGATCATAAGAGTCTCAAGTATATTTTCACTCAGAAGGAACTTAACATGAGACAAAGAAGATGGTTAGAACTTAAGGATTATGACACCAACATTCAAGATACCATCCGGTAAGGCTAACGTGTTCTTGACGACTTAGCCGGAATCGGGCATTCTTGCAGTATCAAGATTGAGCCTAGGACTTTGCGTGATTTAGAGAGTTTGGATGTTGAGTTGTGTGTACGAGGTTTTGATGGATCTTGGGCTAGTATGAAGGTGGAATCGAACCTTATCTTGCAAATTAAAGCTCGAAAGATGACGGACTGTGGGCCGTGGTGCGAATGTTGAGGAAGGTAAGCGAGACGGAGTTTAAGGTTGATAATGACGGTATTGTATGGTATGGAGATAGGCTTTGTGTTCCCAATGATCGGTACTTCGTGAGAAAGTTATGGTGAAGCTCATAGTTCTCCTTTCACTATTCATCCCGGTTCTACCAAGATGTATAGGGATTTGAAGCGATACTTTTGGTGGAACGGCATGAAACAAGATGTGGCGACGTTTGTGTCGAAGTGTATGATTTGTCGAGGTTAAGATTGAACATCGAGGGCTAGTGGATTATTCTGACCATTGGAGATTCCAACATGGAAGTGGGATAAGATATCTATGGATTTTGTATTGGGTTACCTCTTACTAGGAAGAAGCATGATGCGATTTGGGTAGTTGTTGATCGGCTAACCAAATCGCTCATTCTTGCCAATCGGGAAAGATTATGGCATTGGTAAATTGGCGAGATTTTTGACAAGAGATCGTTAGACTTCATGGTACTCGACATCTATTGTGTCCGATAGAGATCGCGTTTTACTTCTCGTTTCGGAAGGGTTTGCGAAAGCTTGGGGTGCTCGACTTAATTTTAGTACGGCATTTCATCCTCAAACAGATGGTCAGTCAGAGAGGACTATACAGACCTTAGAAGATATGCTAAGGGCTTGTGCTTTAGAATGGACTGGCAGTTGGGACGAATACTTATGTTTAGTGGAGTTTGCTTATAACAACAGTTGGCATGCTAGCATTAAGGCAGCACCGTTTGAACTTATTTATGGAAGGAAATGTAGAGCAACTATTTGTTGGGATGAAGTAGGTGAGCGTTTGATTGAAGGACCGGAAATGATCGAGATCACTAATGAGAAAGTAGCTGTGGCTAGAGAGAAATTGAAGGAAGCTAGGTCTCGTCAGAAAAGTTATGCTGATAAGCATCGTCGTGATTTAGAATTTCGGGTTGGAGATCGTGTGTTTTTGAAAGTTTCGCCGTTTAGAGGTGTGAAACGTTTTGGAATCAAGGGCAAGCTTAGTCCTCGATTTATTGGACCATTTGAGATTCTAGAACGAATAGGAGAAGTTTCGTATCGTTTAGCACTTCCGCCTCAGTTATCGCATGTTCATGACGTTTTCCATGTATCACTCCTAAGGGGATACAACTATCATTCGTTACACGTTGCTTCTTATCCGTTTGATCAAATTCAATCCGATATGTCTTTATCTGAAGAACCAGAAGATATTCTGGAAAAACAAGAAAGAGTTATGAGGAATAAAGTTATTCCATTCGTTAAGATTCTTTGGAAGAATCATCACGAACGTGAGGCTACTTGGGAAACCGAGAGTCGATGCGTGCTAGTTACCCTCATTTCTTTGAATAGTTTGGTATGTTCTCATTTCGCTTCGTTTCGTTTTCGTTTTCATTTTCCTTCGTTTCATTCAATTTTCGAGGACGAAAATTTTTCTATAGAGGGGAAGAATTGTAAAACCTGAAAATTTAAAATCCGAATAAAGACTAAAATACCCTTGGAACTAAAAACTTTAAAATACGTAAAATATATTTCTAATACTTAAAGAAATAAAAAGATTAACTTGCGAATACTTAAAAACCCTAACTCAAATATATTACGTAATTGATTTGGTACGACGAAGAGTTAAAGTTTCGTAAATGTTTTGGGTCGCGTTTGTTTAATTCGTGTGGACAAGGGCCGAAGCCCAATGGTGGTGCGTGTGAGATGGTGTGACCGGTTGGACCAAACCCAAACCCAAACCCAATTACTTTCCTAGTTTAACTCAAATACTACAACCATATATACCATACGTAATCATAAGTTTGGAACCCTAGTTATTTTGCTCTTCCTTTTTCTTTTCTCCCTATTCGCCGAGACTCAAAGAAACACCCTTGGTGTCGATTTTGCTCAATCAAGTTAAGGTATATTGTTTAATTGTCTTCCTTTAACGTACCTTACTTGTTTATGTCAAGTTATATTTTGTTTCGTCGCGTTTTTCTTGTTTTCTTTTGTGGCCGAGAGTGGTGAACCGAAACAAGGAGAAACCCTAATTAATTTAACTAGTAACTAATAAGAGACATGTAACGTAAGATGTAATATTGAATCGGGTCATGTTTGTGTTTATTTAATGAGGGCCGAAACATAGTAATTAGGACCGAACCATGTTTAGTTTTCGAATAATGAATATAACTTAATAACTTGAATATGTGAAGTAAGAAGATGAGCTAAGACTAGTGTTGAACCCTAATATGCGAAAACCCTAATAACCGAAACATGTATATGAGATTTGAAGATGCATTACTTAAGTAAAGGTTATGTTAACATAAACCCTAGTTTGATATGTTAATTTAATAAGTTATGCTAAACCCTAATGGAGTAAATGCATAATTAATCTGAGTAATAAGTAAATTATATGTCACATAAAATCATAAACATGTACGTTGAAACATAAAAGGAAAGATTATTTTGTGACGTGTTAGGTTAAGTAACTAGTCATTAAAAGACGTAACATGTAAGTTAATGCATATTAATGAGACATTAAAGAATGAGAAACTCTAAACTTTAATAAAAGACGTATGAAACCCCAATTTACGATATTAATATTAAAGCATTTAAGTCTCATTTAATTATGAAACCCTAAAATATTAACGGATCATTGTGACGATTTGAATCATTAATAATATATCGACATTAATGTATATAGGTTACGTGAAGAAGGAGTAATTCTTTGCTTCCCTATTTCGACTTTTGATCTTTTGCTTTCGAATAAGGTATGGATATTCTGACCTTTTCAGTAAAGGTTTCGTATGAAGTTTCTTTTTGTTTTCATATTAGGATTTCCTAAACCTTTGCTATGAACCCTAATGTGTCTATTTGAGCTGTTGCTTATCTGAACTTTGATTTTTGAATCATAAAACCTTTGATTTTGAACTATATGATATGAAGACTCTGATTTTGAAAACATGATTAAACATTTGATAAAATATGATCTATGTCAGTTATGACATTCTTATTTGATCTCTGATAGTTGACACCCGAGCCAATTTTAACTAGTCATGGGGTTCCATGTCCGTGTCGACAAATGCACTTGACATGACTCTAGGGCGAGAGTGATGTTCGCCACGTCCCTTATCTCGTTATCTGTATGAGCTCAATTTGAATTATATTATGAATATTTGTCGTGGGCGTATGGATGCATCCTAGATCCGTTATATGCCATATATTATCATTATATGCTATATGTTATCGATGATTGATCTTTGCGTGCATGCACGTCCTTCATAACTCTGGTAGGTCTCCCTACAAATATGTTGCCTTATGTGATTATGATATGTTTCGATATGGCATATGTGTCGGGCTTGAGGTAGTTAGCTATAAAACTTATTCGATATTCGAATTATCTTTTGAAATGAATATGACTTCAATGTTTTTCTTTCACTTTATTTCGTATTCGGTCTCGTTTCGTATTTTTTTTTGCTTGTATATCTGTTCACTGGGCTTTTGAAGCTCAGCCGCACTTTTCTTTTCTTCCATGGCAGGTATCTAAGCATTGGAGCTTGGTATTGCTTTGGGATGAGTCTTGAGTGGACTTACCTTAGAGATTTAGCTTTGATATTATGATACCATTTAGACTTATGTTTTAGACGTTTCGTTTGGAGTTTATTTTCCTGGGACCTATGTATTGAAGCCTTTTGACTTGGATTATTTCCATATTTATGTTGAAGATTTCTTTTGGTTTATATGTTTGCTTGATATGACACCATTACTTGTGATTCCTTTACCCTTGTGAGGTCAGGGCGTTACATTGTATGTCATGTATCTTAAACTCAACAATTTAGACATACTCCTTTAGATCGTGGTAAATATATGATACTAAATGAAAAACTCATTCGTTAGCAGTTTTATTTGTCTAAAATAAATGCAGTTTTATTTGGTCACTTCTAATATTTAGTTGCATAAGACACTGATAACAATGTGACAGTAGAATTAGGGGGTGTAAATTAGTTGAGCTTTTGTCGAGTAACTCGAGTTTGAACTCGACTCATGCTTGTTCGAGCCGAGTTTTATCGAGCCTCGAGGTCGAGCCCTAAAAATGAGTTCAAAATGTTTAATGAGTCGAGCTCGAGTTTATACAGGCTCGGCTCGAGTCATTGTCAAGCTTTCTCATGATATACTCCATAAATGTTTTTCATATACATTATGTACATTTTAAGAGCGTAGATGTAATTACAATAAGTGTAAATACGTATTTGTGTAATGGGAGTACGTATATTTCACTTTTAGTTGGTTAGAAAAGCACATAACCACAAATAAATCGAGCTCTTCGACCTGAGCTCGAGTCAAATTTTGCCTTTCTCGAGCCGACCTCAAGCTTCCCTCATTAAGGCTTGCCGAGATCGAGCCAAACATTATATTGTCGAGTCGAACCTTGCCAAAATTCAAATGGATTCGACTCGTTTACCGCCCTAAGAAGTAGATTGTTCGTTTCTTTATAAATTGTACAATGTAGCTGTAACATGTAAATATGTAATAGAATACTTTATATTGAGTAGTTTTAGATAACTTTTAATGGTTATTTTGCAGCTGAGCTAATCACCTGCTTTTTTGGTGTATTTAACAAGGTCATTTTTGTTTTAAATTTAAATAGTTACAACCGTGTATTTTGGGCTTGTTCAATCCATTTTTCCTCTTATTGATGTAAATGTTTGTTTGATTAATGTATGTTCATATTAAAAAAAAAGGGTAATTTTATATCTATCCTTACAAAAACTCTTAATTACATCAATATCCTTACAAATTTAATAATTACAACATTATCCTTTCAAACTTTAAAAATACTCATGAATATCCAAATAAACAATTTAATTGCAATGAAGTACTTTTAATATGCAGACTTGTTCTCTAAATATTAAAAAAGTAAAATGACCTTTTTACCCTTCTTCCTTAATTATCCTCTTCAAACCTGCTGCTATAACATTCAAATCAACAAACCTTAATCAAACAAAAATTCACACAACCGATCTTCATGCAAAATTGATTGTTATACTATACAAAGAAATCAAAATCACTTTCATAACCCTTTACCTGAACATAAACAATAAACTCACATATCAATTTAGATTTAATATTTTTTGGATTTGTCACCTGCTTCTCACGAGAACATTTTCAAAGCGTAAATGGTTAATTTATTTTAGACCACCAACATATGTTTTTAACTTTTTATGTACTTATTACTTTTTTATATAAATCTCATACATCCAATTGAAATGTAATGGTATTTGTTTAGTGAATAAATGTGCCCACTTGGAATGCAAATTATAGTCAATGGCACCAGAGAACTTTGATACTTATGGATTTAGATTCAAACATGTCATGTATGATGCGCTAACCATTTGAAATAGTTAATTTGAATATTACAAAAGAGGGAGGCGATCTAGGAACTGAAAGTGTGTCTTGTTCTTGATTATTTCAGAGAGAGGGTAAAAAGGTAATATTTATTTATTTAATATTTAGATATTAATTATATATATTAAAATCAGTTTTTGAGATTAAATTATTAATTTGGATATAGATGAGTATTTTTAAAGTTTGAAATGATATTGATGTAATTATAAAATTTGT
This sequence comes from Chrysanthemum lavandulifolium, assembly GCA_022545495.1. NCBI lineage: Eukaryota > Viridiplantae > Streptophyta > Magnoliopsida > Asterales > Asteraceae > Chrysanthemum > Chrysanthemum lavandulifolium. The sequence goes on along the minus strand of CM040241.1, from coordinate 24,065,217 downwards.
AAGGATATAGATGTAATTATGAGTTTTTCTAAGGATATAAATGAAATTCACCCAAAAAAAAAAAGAAAAAAAAAAGAAAAGGTTTATAACCGCTAAGAGATTTTATCATAAAGGACAAATATTCGAACACATCTGATTTGTTTTCTCGTAAAATAAAACATCCAAAATAAAACAAAGCAAAAATAAAACATCTTATTCACAGTCATTCACATCAAAAATAAAACATCCAAGCTCAAACCTTAGACAACTAGAGTTCCCACTTCCTTCACTTCTCTTGAATTCTTTGAGTCCAACGCTTACATGAATTGGTCTATTAGCCCGGTTATTGTAGCTTGCATGAGTTTCTGACGATAAAGAGCCAAAAGTCCTATATGACCACACATAAAAACTCCAAGTTAGTAAAATTACAAGTTTTCAGCTTCAATCATCTTTGATACAAATTTATACTTAATACAAATAATCAAAAAGTAGGCACCAAGCAGTATCGAATGCCTACACTTCAAGATTATATATCTTATGCAGATTTCTTGTGATGTGGTAAACAACACATAAATTATTGTAACATCATTTATTACTGTAAACAACACAAGAAATTACTGTAAACATCATGTTTGATACAGAATTTCAGCTATAGTTGCAAGCATTTATTAGTATGAATTTCATTAATGAAATACATTAATCTGTAAAATAAATACGTACATGTGCATACAAACGAGATTTTATAGCGTCAAGTTTTTATAGTTGCGTGATTATTCATTTTTATCAACTATAAACTAACAGAATAATAAAAAAGAAGTTGTATTATGCAATCTTATATAATAGAGTTTGTGGATGCATTTTTAAAAATTATTAGTGTAGGGATTAAATAAAAAAAAAATCTCTTTTGGGTCGGAATTATTAAGTCAACTATTTTATTAAGCAACATTGTTTAAATTTTTATGTGAGGATTTAAGTATAAAATGGGTATTTTGAGGATTAAACATTACTCACATTTTTTTTTTTAAATTTATGCTTTATATGTAGTAGAGAAGAAATAAATACATACCAAAGGATATGCTGTCATTATGATGTTCTCTTGGCAATATCCATCCCTGATTCACACGCTTGAGCTTCGGTGTAACATAGGTTCCATTATGACCCCATTCGTCCATTCTGTTACACCCATAAATCTCCACAAACTCCAAGGAAGGAAATTTGATGTTTACCTTTCCAGCATAGAAGCTCTTGAGATTTTTTAAGTCACGTAATTCAATCTTGACAAGGCGAGGAAACTCAACCATGTCCATATCGCCTTCATCCCCGTCCCATATCACTTCCTCTAAACTCCTACATTCCCGTATTGTTAAAGTTTTCAAACTGACAAGCCCTCGTGCTGCATTAACAGAGAATAGTTTCTCTATATCACAAAAAGCAATATGGACTGTCACTAGGTTCTTAAGGCTTATATATTGATCTCGACAGTTCCATAGAACATGCAACTTTCTGAGACCCAACAGAAAAAGGTGTTCCAGCTTCGAAAAAAATTGCTTCTTTGTATTTTCTCCACCACGTTCTTCTATCTCTACATCCCAATCGCTTGAGTCCACTAAACTCAAAAGATTTGAACATAGAGATAACATGATTGTAGTCACATCACCCAAACTTTCACAATACATTGTAGGCACGATATTTTTTAGATTCTTTACCGAATCAAAAGTTATACTATCACTTAACTCGATCAATTCCTTAACCTGCAACACGGATGGCTTATCAAGATCTTCCATTTGCAGAATCAGATTCTTTTTGTGTACAACCTCCTCATCTTTATAGATTTGTCTGCGTCCTCCGATTTGTATGACAAATCCTTTCAATTTTGTAAAACACACACCTTTAGTAGGAATAGGAAGCACATGTGGCACATATAAATTTAGAAATGTTAGCATTGACAGTTCGCCTATCTCCATAAAACCCTCGTTATTCCCGTCTTCAACTGGATAGTATCCAATATACAATTCTTCCAACCAACGGAGCTTTGACATCACACCTGGTGCTATATGAGATAGTTTGGGGCAGCCTTTAACTTCTAGCCGCCTTAAATTGACCAAATTTCCGATCTCTTGAGGAATTTCTACAATCCCAATGTCACTGAGAATTAAAATTTCAAGTGATATGAGGTCCCCAAGTATTGAAATATTACGGAGAGATGTGTTCCCACCAAGATTGAGCATGCACAATTTTGTAAGTTGCTTCAGTGATGGTGGGAGGGACACAATCTTATTAAGCTCGAAATCTAAAACTCTAGCTTCTTTCACGCCTAGAATAAATTCATCGGGAATTTTTGACAGATGATTTATTTGTATAAGGAAAAGATCAAGGAGTGGCATTTCAAGCTCATAATCAGGAAGCTTTTCAATACGATTCCGCATGAGTGAGATGCCTGTGCAACTTTTCACCCTTTTAGTTCTTGGTTGCCATTCTGTCAAACCTATCCCAGCCTTTACCAAATATTTATTGCTACCTTTAGAAGCGATTAACAATGCTACTTCACGAACAACGTCGTGCATTTTGCTGTTGATTTATAGTCCTCGTCCAACAACAAGCAAGTGGATTTGAGGATCTTCACTGCATGTCGAACTCAATTTCTTGCATCTTCCATGCTATCGAGGTCCTTAAAAACTTCTAGACCAACCCCATAATGTGCCAAACGTTCTAATGGAATGTCGTAATCTTCGGGGAACATACTGCATAGTAGGAAGCATAATTTCGCCTCTTCGCTTTTGAGGCAATCATAGCTTAGCTGCAAATGAGAGTATGCTAAACTTATCTTTGGATCTATAAATGACGTTGTATTTTCTTGTAGTTGTGTGAGGGCTCTTTTCCATGACTCGATGCTTTCATTTTTCAAAGCTGCACTTACAGCTTGTATGATGAGTGGCAACCCGCCGCATCCTTCTACAACCTTGATGAGTGCTTATTCACTCATCCTTTTTGGTCAAATCTGAGCTGCAAAACATTCAAAAACACTCTGAAATGCATCAAAATACTGAAAATATCTCAAAATTGTGTTTTATATGTTTCGGATGCAAAATCATTGAAAAACGAACAAAGTTTGCATAATTGCGCTTTATTTAGACTTTCAAAAATTGATGAAATAGTCCCTGAGCACGTATTCTAAAAAGAAAAGTCACCAAAGGTCATTTTAAAATCATAAGTTATCATAATTAGTCCTTTGGTGTAAAATTTCTAAAGTTTGAGAAATTACAGTTTGATCCCTGGATTTTTAAAAGTGTCAAATTTAATCCTTGGAATTTCAGTTTTGGCAAAAATGGTCCTCAACCTATTTGAGATTCACAAGTAAGGACCTTGGAAAAACATTTTCAGAATGTACTTGATTGGTCCATGGATTTTCAGTTTTGGCAATATTAGTCCCTAGAAAGTTAATTGGGTTTCATAACTTGTCCTTAGTCCTAATACTACCCATTTATAACCTGTGGCCCAAATAACTACCCAATACCCAAGTCCAACCCAACTATTGACCCGGTCATGTGATAAACCAACCACCCAACCCACCTCTTTCTTCTTCCCCTCATTCCCGCCCAAACAGATACCAATCCCAGAACCCTAACTCACCCAAATCCCCAGAACCCACTTTTCTTTCTCTCCTCCCCAAACACTCAACCCCTACCCCTCTTTTCCCTCTCCCCAAACACTCCACCTCCATAGCAATCTTTTACCCGGTTAACCCCAAATCCCTAACCCACTCACATATTCTCCAATGCCAAGCTGGCAATCCCAACTACAAAAGACACAGTGGATGGCTTAGATTGCTTCAAATGGGCACCTACTTGATGGAGGGTCAAGATTAATTCAAGAAGCAGAAGAGAAGATGGAGAGAGAGATTGAAGACTTAGCTCTGAGTATAAATAGAAAACATTGTAGCCAAGTGAAGGAGTTTTTTTTTTTCTTTCAGTCGTTTTTTTTTAGTTTTAACTTAGTCTTTTGTTTTTAGCTTTAAGTCTGTTTTTAATGTACTAGTTATATTTTTGTTGTAATTTACTTTGTCGAACTCTTGATTTCAAATCTAATTTAAATTGCAGAATTTCCAGTCTTTCAATTCTCATTAAAATTCATTTATATGCTCTTGTTATGCTCATAGGAAAAAGTGGTTTAATATGTCTGCTTAAGCTCATGTTTGCTTTTGTGAATGGGTCTAATTAGTTTTTGAGGTTTCTGTGTCTCACTCCCATTTTCAGAACCAGTCTAAGACCTCAAGGGGTGTTTGGTTTAAGCTTATTTGAAGTCAAAATATCAGTTTTACCCACTTTGACTCTTAAAGTCAAAGTGGTTTCAAGGTTTAAGTAAGTTTTAAAGTTGAGTTTAGCTTGGATACAAGTTTGCAAGTGGTTTTGAAAACAAAAAAACAAGCTCAATCGCTTCATCTCTTGTTTTAAGCAATGACCTAAGTTTGCTATTTTCTTTCCCAAACTTATTTGTGCTTTAAATCTTTCAAAGTGCTTTTCACATCCCAACATACCCGTCTTGACATTTGTTTAGCTTATTTGTCACTTAGGATCATTTACTTAGCTTAAAATTGCTTCAAAATCTGTCCCAACCTGATTATCGCGCCCCAACAAAGACTGCACTTTTCATTTGTTTAGCTTATTTAGTGTTTCCCATTAGCTTATTTAGGACCCTTTAGTGCTTATTAGTCCCATAGGTTAAGTTAGTTTGCTTATTAGTGCTTATTTAGTTCCTTAGAATAGCTTATCAATTCCATTTTATGCCATTTTCCTTTTAGCATAAGTTTCTTTTAAGTTTAGCTTATCATCAAAGCTGCTTATGCTTCCCTTTTTTGTTGCTTATTTTCTGTAACTCTTAGCTTATTAATGTTCCCAGAATAGTTGCTTAACTCATTGATTTTCAAAGTTGCTTTTCTTGTTGCTTATTAGGCTTAAATTTTGCATAAGGGATGTTTGTTTTTGCTTCTGCCCATATCTGTTGAGAATAAGCAGTCCCAAACTGCTTATTCCTTAAGTTTGGTAAAAGTTGTTTTCACAAAAAAGTGTTATCTTTGTCTCATAAAAAAGTTGCAAAAAGAAAATTTCAAAAAAAATGGTTTGCAAAAGAGTCGGGGTGGATTCGACCCCGACCTCTTGCTCACGCTCACAACACAACACACTCAAACCAAACGCCCTAGGGTCTTTTCGGTTTACATTTGCACTATTTAATACTTAGAGTACTTGAGCGGTTTATAGCTTTATAGCTTATTTAGCTTATTATTAGCTTATTTCCAAAAGCAGTACCCAAGTTTTTTATTTTTCTCAAGATCAGTTTAGTTCAAAGTATTTTCTGAGAAATTTTCGGATTTTTCCAAAATCATTTAGTATTTTTTATAATTAAATTAGATTAAATTAGTTTTTAATTCGTAATAAATAAAATAAAAGTCGAAAAAATTCACGGCTTTTCCTAAAATTATTTTAGTCGTTTAGAATGTAGGAAAATTGATTTCACACCGTAGGCCTTAAATTTCATAATTTTTACGTTTATGGCTCGGGTTGTTTTCCGTTTTACGTTTTGCGTTTAGCACCCTAGGATGTAATTTAGCGTTGTTTTATTGTTTCTTAGGCTTAGTAAGTAGTTTATTTAGTGTTTTCTTTGTTTTACATGTTTTACTTTCATTTCGTTCTTTAATCGTAGTGTAATCAAAATCCAAAATTGCCTAACCATTCAAGTCCTTATCACAAGACTCAACGATCCCGTCAATTTCACACCTCGTTGGGACACGACCCGGGGAAATCACTTCCCGGTATCACTTTTATCACTCCCGTGAGGTTTGGCATGTTGACCTTTTTCCTAAAGGGTCGATTTGTCGAATTTTACGGTTAATTTGGTATTGTTGATATTTGTGTTTTTCACCACTCACTTCACAACGAATCAAACCTTCTCTGCAATTTTTTTCAAATTTTTATCGGTCTCCACAGTATCCCCAACCACACGTTTGAAAAGAATCCATGCTTCTTCTGATGGCAAAGAGTCTACACTAATTAAACAGGTAGCATTCATTGTTTCACAAACATCTTTGCTTCTAGACGTCAACAAAATCTTGCAATTCTTGTACTCAGCCCCACAAGGAATACCCACTTCATCTAGCTTGAGTTCCCCCCACAAGTCAACCAGGATGGCTAGAATCTTCTCGCGGTTGTAAATTCGTTTTGCTGCCGTTTCAACCTCCTTTTTGATCTTTTCAGCATCTACGGGTTGTGAGACCGTTATAAATTCAACAATGACAAATAAATTTAAACTTTGACCTTGACAAGAACTTCCTTGGCTAGCGTGGTCTTTCCTACACCTCCTGTACCATAGATTCCTATGATTTGTATGTTGTCATCTTTAATAGATTCAACAATCTTTTCAAACACGACTTATGCGTATCAAGATCATCAATGTTATGCCTTTGATAGACATCTAGGACTCAGTGCAATAGTAGGAACAAAAACACAAGTTTCAAAAGTCTCGCCATCTTTTGGTGTTGTAAAGTGAAGGAGCCTTGTTTGCCGCTTCTTCACCGTAACGATAAAGGGTTTCAGTTGGTACACATACCTAAGTTGAAGCATGTCTTGTTGGCATTAGCTTGAACCCATCAATAACTTCTTGTGCTTCAAATATGTGAGATTCGGCTTTGGCCACCCACTCTTCCGCACCATCCGGGAGACTATCTCCTATGCATCGCTTCGCTTTTCCGTAGTTCAATCCTCGCCTTCATGTGCGTTAGATTCTCTTTTTCCTTCTTAAGATCTTCAACATTTTGGAGCGATTCGACATGTAACTAATCTCCTCTTTAGCTTTCCCAATCAATGAGTTGACCACCCTTCCAACCAAGGAAGTAACTTGTTACGCCATTACAAATTTCTTTAACTTTCGATCTAAAAAAGAGTAAAGCGCAAAATACATCCCCGTGGTTTACGTTTTGAGACCTTACATCCTGCTACAAACTATTGGCTAGTTACATCCTTCGTTAGCCAACGTTAGCCATTATACATCCCCGGTCACTAACTCTGTTAGTTTTCTTCGTTAAGTGCTAAGAGGAGGCATTTTGGTCTTTTACTCATCGAGGATAAAATTTTATAAAAAATTTATAAAAAATTCCGAAAATTTTATAAAAAAAATTCCAAAAATTTTATAAAAAATTCCGAAAATTTTATAAAAAAATTTATAAAAAATTCCGAAAATTTTATAAAAAAATTTATTAATAATTCCGAAAATTTTATAAAATATTCCGATAAAATTTTTATAAAAAACAAATTCCGTAAAAAACTTTCTTTTAAAATTTTTGTTTTTAAATTCCGTTAAAAATTTGTTTTTTAAACTTTTTTCTTTTTTACGGAATTTTTTTATAAAAAATTTTCGACAAAAAAATATATTTTATTGAATACTTTTGCGCAAAATTTTATAAAAAATTTTGCGCAAAAGTATTCAAAAAAAATTTGCGCAAAAGTATTCAAAAAAAAAATATATTTTATGGAATACTTTTGCGCAAAATTTTATAAAAAATTCCGTCAAAAGTATTCAAAACAGAAAAAAGAAATTTTTTTGTCGAAATTTTTTATAAAAATTCGTCAAAAAGTATTCAAAAAAAAAAAAATTTGTCGAAAATTTTTATAAAAATTCGTAAAAAGAAAAAGGTTTTAAAACAAATTTTTAACGGAATTTTAAAAAAAAAAATTTAAAAGAAAGTTATTTACGGAATTTGTTTTTATAAAATTTTATCGGAATATTTTATAAAATTTTGAATTATTAATAAATTTTTATAAAATTTTCGCAATTTTTATAAAATTTTGGAATTTTTTCTATAAAATTTTCGAATTTTTATAAAATTTTCGCAATTTTTATAAAATTTTGATTTTTTTTATAAAATTTTCGAATTTTTTAAAATTGTTGGAATTTTTATGTTATTTTCGACAAAATGTTTTTTATATAAATAGTTAACTCTAATAATAATAATAATAATAATAATAATAATAATAGTAATAATAATAATAATAATAATAATAATAATAAGAATAAGAATTAAAAAAAATTAAAGTATAAAAGTATTTTGCAAAATACATCCTCTTATATGTAAAAGAGTAGACTGCAAAATACATCCCTCAGATGAGTAAAAGACCAAAACAGTCCTTCGGTTAGCACTTAATCTAAGAAAACTAATGAGTTAGTGACCAGGGATGTATAATGGCTAACGTTTGGCTAACAAAGGATGTAACTAGCCAATAGTTTGTGACAGGGATGTAAGATCTCAAAAACTGTAAACCACAGGGATGTATCTTGCAGTTTACTCTAAAAAAAATAAAAGAAGCTAAAAGTTATGGTAAAAACAGAAATTGATTTTTGTGTTAGAATCAGTTTTCTTTCATTTGCAACAATGTAAACGTGAGGTTATGTATAATTTCTATCAACCTCTTTTACTGTGGATGGCCAAGAAAAAAACACATCATCAACCAATAGTTGACCACTACTAGCATCACTCCATACCTATCCTCACTAACTTTATTACTTTGCCTTTATTTATTTTTTTAACACCTTTAAAGTGTTTTGCATTTGTTGCATTTTATATATATTTTTTTTCTTTTTAGTGTGGGAGTGATTTGCACACTCTAAAAAATGACCGAGACACTTATATTTTAAGTGTTTGAATAAATATACTTTCACATTATTTTTAGTTATGTTTATTATATAAAGGTATAAATATTCAAACATTTAAATTTGAATGTTCTAATCATTTTTAAGAGTATGCAAATCAAGTCTCTTATTGTTATGATTAATCATGGTCGAGATCGTGAATCATGTTGCAATAATTGTTTCAACATGGTGCTTACAGTTGTTATTTTCTTGGCATGTGATTCTTTAGTATGCTTTTACTGTTTCAAATCTATAATGTATAATGTTGTAGCTGCAGGAGATTTTTTGTTCAGTGGTGGTAAGGGTTCCAGTAATTCAATCCCCTTACTTTTTACTGTCACGTCAGCTTTTTCTCTCCAGCGACCTTCAGACGATTATGTGCCCCAGTAAAAGCGACCAAAATCAATTTCTTTAAAAAAAAAAAAACATTTTTAACATAAACTAAAATTTCATTAATAATGAAAATGTTACATAATAATTTTAATAAAATAAAAACATTACGAAACTTATTAAAACATTACAACACTTATTAAAAATCTAGGTTGTGGCGTGCCTTGATCGAGTCTTTGATTTTCTGCATTTTTTCTTGTTGTAGTGCGGGCAAAGATGGGTCGATTGGTGTGCAATAGAATATGATATCTTTATCATATTTCTTTTGTCGATCAAATTCAAGTTTTTCTTGTTCTAGTGCCAATTTTTTGTCTTCCCTTTCTGATCTCTTTTGCTCCAGCTCCAACTCCTTTTGCCGTTGTTCTAGCTCTTTCTTCTTCAAATCATAGTACCCGTATGTCAGCTCCTTCTTCTGTCCGAATGCCTTGGACTTGATGATTTTCCATTTCTCGGCAACACCTTCCATGTAGGTAGCTTTGGAACACTCCGAAGATTCTTTTTATTCTTCTTAGCGGTATCACGACCAATTGGTCGATCAGGCACAAACGCGGGCACATCCGAGTCGGTTGAAGTCCTTGCTTTTTTGCGACCCTCATCTTGGCTTAAAAAAGCCGGCATCTCATTATCCTTCCAAACCGAATGCTCCCTCAAAATTTCCCAACAATGCCCCAAAACAAACGCATGATTACACACTACTTGGTATTCATCACACGCTCGTCTATAAACAGTGAGGTCATTCTCACCACTTCCGTAATTCTTGTAAGCATTGTTGTAAATGGCACAAAATTGACCAACTCTAGGACGAATCCTATTTTTCCACTTGGTAATGATAGAGTTGTACGTTCTTTCTGCACCAACCTCCTTCTCAAAGTAAGCAATGACTTTCTGTAACACCCTCAAAAATGACTCAGCGGAAGCATACAAGTATTTGGGTGCTACTAAATTAGTATCACAACATAAGCATAGAACAATTGGTTTTTCATAAATAAACTTTTATTCATTCTTAAAAATAATGTTTACATTATTGATTAGTGCGGAAAATGGCCCATTATAAACGAGTGGTCCCAATATATAAATCGAGTCATCTATGACCATGCCATGCCTTTGCCTTGCGCCTCCAAAATAAGCTATCACCTCGAAACACGAAGATACATGCTAAAAGGGTCACTATTTGGTGAGTTCATAGGTTTATTTAAAAGGGATTTGATTACACTTGTTTCAAATTTGGTTCTTGATGATCATTACGCCTTGCATAATGTCATAAAGTTTATGGTTTCATTTCATAAAAGAATTTCATAAAAGGTATTTCATTAGTGGACCATAAGTAGGGTATATGTACATTACAACGAATATAATGTCATATATATTGAATCTATTACGCTAGCACTAAGTTCATGCAACCGAAGCTACGACAGTTTATGTATGCACAAGGAAGTCATACAAATAAGGAGCCCATGGCGAGTGTTTATCCCAATACACTCGGTCCCGACATGCTATATGCTTCGCCTTGACCCAAGCGGGGTCAACCGAGCAGAGGAGTCACCCTCAATAGATCTATTTATAACATTCGCGCTTCCTAGCAGGAATTGACGGTTCATGAAAAGGGCAATTTGGGATCTAAGGACTTAGGCTAAGCTGCGTAATATTCTAAATAAGCATTTTGGTATGGTCCATAAAACATCCATATGTGATGTTATTTTAAACAAGAAATCATTCACATCATATCAATCATAAAACATAGTATGCATGAAAATGCACAATTTCAGTAAATAAAATCATTTAAGTAAAATGAGCATGTATCTTCCCCCAAAACAAGTATAAAACAGTTTAAAAGTAGGGGCTATGAAACTCACCTTGGCAATGTGCAATATGAAGTCTAAAGGGAAATAAATCAAGGAGTGACAGTGCACGGCTCCGACACGCAACCTAATTAATACGGCATATTTAGTCTTTATGTTTAAGACTCGGTAAAGTTTAACTAACTTTATAGATTTTTCAATATTTATGTTGTTGTTGCTTGTGTGGCAGCATTTAAGTTTAAAACAGTTTCTTAATGTTTGTAAGTATTGGCTCTTGGAATTATGTGAATATATAGAGGGTGATAAGATTTATCAAGTCGAATATGTCACATAATTGTCGATAACCAGAAGACATCGTAGGAAAATATTTCCTATGAATAGTAACATATTTGAGTTATAAAATGTCGTTTTAGAATACATGTGTTTACGTATAACCATATATTGGTTTATAAACGGTATATTATTTTGGTTACAAAATACTATTTGTATGTATAAGGAATAGTATAACGTTTTTAAGAAAATCGGGCATGAATCTTTTATATGCTTTAAATATAGGTTTTTCAAAAATAATAAAGCGTTATTATTGAAAATAGTTTCGCTTATATAGTATTTATATAATTTAACGTTTGAAGGTTGAGTTTCGTTTATAACAATAGTTGCTAATTTGATTATAAAGTTGTCGTTTTAAAATAGTAGTGTAAATACAAGTCATTAGAAAAACCATCGTTAATAATTAAAAGCGTAGTTTAGTGTTTATGAACGTTAAACTAGTAAAATAGATCGTGTTGGTTTTATATATTTGTCGAGTTGCAATGATGTTTGTTTGAGTACAAACGTGTGTAATCGATATTGAATAAGCGGTGGCACTACTACACAAAAGGTTAGATAGATCACTTTATATAGAGCGGTTAGGTTAAAAACTGATCTAACAAAAGAAAAAAGGTGGAAAAAGTAATACATAGATCGGTTGTTTGTTTAATAACCGATCTATTATCTAGTTAGATCGGTTCTTAACTATTAACCGATCTATTTATTGCTCACATTTTTAAGACACCCGTGACACGATCTAGTTGGAAGCACGTTTCGTATTAAATAGATCGGTTTTTCATAAGAAACCGATCTATTTCTTAAACAGCCACCTACCGACCTAGCTGGAAGCACGATCTATTTCCCAAAAATTCACCAAAATAATTTTAGCGGGATACAACATTTCATTTGCCGCTTCACCAAAATTTGGACATACAAAAAACCCTAACCCTTTCCCCAAAAGTACACACCAGCGCCTCACCACTCTCACTAGACAAGCCCTAACCATTTCCCAAAATTTCACCATAGTCGATTCACAAGGTAAATTGATCTAATAACTCAAACTCTAATTTTGTTAATTAATATCTCAAAGTCGATGTGAATTTATGTTTTCATTTTCTCATAATTTGCTCTTGTTTAAAGGTTTTATTTTTGATAAATTGCTACTTGTAAATTTGTTAAGTTTAAAATTTGTTAATATATTGTATGGTTAAGTTTGAAATTTGCATTATTTGCCTAATTTTGATACTTTGGAAGTCGATATGGGTTGTGCTTTTTGTTGCTAAAAAATGGTGTTGACTTCAATTCGTGGCCTTTACTAGTTTTGATATCTCGAGTTCGTATGGTTAACCATACATATGTATAAAAGTTTTAGATTCTTTAATGGCGGGGAATTGGTTTGTAGTCACAGGTCAAATTAACAAGTTTTGTGTTGTGACTTGCTATTTAACTTGCCTTGCTTATTTTTCGATGACGGTTATGAAAGTTTTATGTTACGGTTAGATGTCTTATTCATAAAAGGGTCAAGAAAGTCACTTGTATTTTTAGTTTTCATTGGAATGATGCAAGTATAAGAACTTGATATATCAACTTGATTGCTCATTAGGGAATAAGATCCATCGGTTTGTTAACAACCATAGAAAATTACTTAAACCTGTTAAGCTATATGACAAAGGATCACTAGCATCTTTTCGAGTTGACCCAATAGCATTAAATATCTTATCGGGTTCGGGTTGACCCGTAGAATACAAGTTTGCTTTGTCTCATGTAACGCATAATCGTATATACGCGCTCGCAATAACGCTTGCAATAACGAGGATGTGTCATCATTGAGGTCTTATTTTTTCTCGTCCGGGGGATGTAGCAGGTCTTAGTTAAATGCAACAATATCTTGAGGTCTTATGTTTACTCACTACATGTAGCGGTCTTAGTTAAATGCAAAATCTATCTTCTAAAATGTATTATGTTTGAAAACTTATATGTGTTTGTGTTTAATCTTGACACTCATTAACGTTATTGAACAAGATAAACACCGATCCATCTCCATCATGGAAAAAAAACGACAGCAACTACGACAACACCGATCCATCTTAAACGCGAAGTGAAGTTGATGAATTGACAATGGGGCCATCCATTCTAGAAATCAAACGGCACTATGTAGGCTCTTTATTCTTGATACCGAGAGTGCGAGGTTAGGGTAAGCAGGTGAAGCTTTTAGTTTTCGTTTTCTCCACTTTAGTTTTTAGTGTAACCGGAAATTGTTGCCTTTCATAAATGTTTTCTAGGTCCCGCCTCGCTCTTGAGGGTAAGTGACCCATGCTTGCAGCATCTCTGAAGATCCCACCGTTTTGAGGTATGTATCGACAACGTTATGCTATGTCTCTAAAAAGACGTTCCCTTCCGCTTGATGTATTTAATAAGTAATGAAAGCGTTGTGTTATGTCTCTAAAAAGAAGTTTCTTGATGGCATCCATACACCAGTACTGAAGCATGCATGCACCATTGTTGATTAACAGTAATCGAATTTTTATGTTGAATAATAAGTAATAGGGATCGCTTTCTAATAAAAGCAGGAACAATAGTTATATTTTGCAAACGTCTACATCAGATGCTTTGCTAGAGAAAGGAAGCATGTATCAGATGTCTCTTTCTTGTCCAAGTAGTATGGAATATTTATATGAAATAGCACTCGTGTTGTAGCATGCCATAAGTGATTTCTGAGAGGTACTTCGTGTCGGTTTGTTTCTTTCCGCATAGTGGTAAAATGAAACTCACACGATGGACGTCTCTTTTAGCTTGTCAAATTGTGAACCATAAACATCCACTAGCTAATTATGTTTATAATAAAAGAATCAACTATAAAGTCTCTAAGAAATTCTTAATATGACGATCCTTTAGGTCCATTTGTCACTAATTGTATAATAGAGTAGTCAAAAGAGATATAAAGAATAGAATATAAATCGCTGCTATTGAGCTCATGTGTAATATAAGTTGTCTGCACAAAGCGATTGATGTGATCAATCTAGAGAATTTTGTTCTTTCATCACAAAGTTACAACTTGTTCCGTATCCTATCAGTCTATTTAGACACCACCAGATTTGTTGTTTTTTGTACTTGTCTTGTAATCTAGAACAATATTTGCTAACTGTGTTCACACTCGTTGTACTTAGTCCAAAAGATTCATGGATAGCAAGGGCTATAGTAAATGGTACCCGGTTTTGGTTATGATCGCTATACACTTTGTCTTTGCTACCATTAATGTACTACTAAAAAAGGTTATAGACGAAGGACTCAACCACCTGGTCTTCATCACCTATCGCCTGACTGTCGCCACCATCTTTTTGGCTCCTGTAGCCTTCTTTTTCGAAAGGTATGTATCTCTTTTAAGGCACTTTGAAATGCCATTTTGTATAAATGTTTGTGATGATTTGATTCATGTTTCTTGCAGGAAGAGTGAAACAAAGCTCACATACAGCATAATGTTCTACCTTTTCATAAATGGCTTACTTGGGTTAGTAAAGTAAATTTTAGTTCATCTTCTTATGCTAGTATCTATATTTATCTTTTTGTGGTTACAGGGCATCGCTGACTCAGTACTTATTTCTTCTTGGTATACAATACACATCTGCCACTTTCTCTTGTGCGTTTCTCAACATGGTGCATGTCATCGCATTTCTCATGTCATTACCCTTTGGGTTTGTATCTTCAAGCCTTCAATATATGTACTATCTCTCTATATACAGAGGTTTATAACAGTATGTATATATGACGTCACACTGGCATTGATTGCAGGTACAGTTCTGTGGTCTTCGTGGTTTCTTGTCCAATCAAAGATTGGAAAAAGATACCCGTTGCAGTATTCTAGCACCGCTATCATGATGTTTTTTGGTGCCATACAATCTTTTACCTTGAGCTTATCCATCGAAAGAGATCTTTCTTCATGGATACTTAAAGGGAAACTTGAAATCTTTTGCATCCTTTATGCTGTAAGTCATATCATATCACTCTTTTTACTATAGCAAAAGATACATTTACTTGGTAACAAACTAAAAACTATTGCTAATTTAATGGTTTAAAATTTGTGCTCTTCTTCACCTAATTGCGGAGACACATATGTGTTTGTTAATTCTCTGTTAGGACTAGCAAAAAGTTAGCTTTTCGGTTCAGGTGTTTTTGCTTCTGGGGATCGGATTTTGTCATGTAAAATGAAGTATTTGAGACTAAATGTGTTCATACGCTTTTTTTTATCTGTACAGATATTAAAGGTAGAAATTTAAATTCCCCGCCGCAACGCGATAACAACGACAGCAACTACGACAACACCGTAAGGATATGGTTCCAAAGATCATCAAGCTTTACTCTTTTGGCATTCTTGGTTGCTTTTCTTATTTTGTGGTAGGATTTGCAACAGAGCATCAGCTTGGACTTTTGGATAGTTGTTAGTAGGACTTATGAACTCTTATTTTGTGGGTGTTGTATTATGTTGCAATTGTTGTTTATCTAACTTATTTGTACTAGAATATTATTGTGTATGGGGTAATGAATTGCAATTGTGGAAAAACCTGCAGTTTTGTGTATGATTAAATTATGGGAAATCCAATTTTTATGTATTATTTTTTTTAAATCATAGCAATTAACTAGATCGGTTTAAAACCGATCTAACTACATCTCAGGAAACAAAAAACCAATTGTTAAATACATCAGTTATTTGTTATTAACTGATCTTTCTATAATCTTAAAAAGATCGGTTTTTGAACCGATCTATATAGCATCTGCTCATAAAGATCACCTCTAGATAGAGCGGTTGGTTACCGATCTATATAAGGCTTTCTAACCGATCTAATTAGCTTTTTTTTTAGTAGTGTGGTAGTCGTAGCGAAACATGTTGAAAGAGACATTATGATAATAATTGAGACGACGATCCAACGAGCGGTACTTAGGACGACTCGAAAGTTGGTATGCGGACCGGTTTATAAACAAAACTTATACCTCCTCTAGGAGGACATACATTGGAATGGGCTGCGGCCCAACTAAGAACCAAACGCACCCAGATGGGAAAAAAACAATAAGAAGCAGGTGACTTCGTGTGGCATTTTGCCATTCAAAATAGATATGTGGATACATGATATATGATGCTAGTGCATCATTTTGGACACGGAACGGCAGCAAGGTACAAGGACTTTAGTTTCTCGGGAAATATGGCACCAAGGTCTTTTGCTTGATCTTTGGGTTGGTGACATACACGGGTATCAAAAGGGCAAGGGGGATTTGAATGTAAGTCACACCGCTCGTGGTTCGAAGACTCACGTTAAGAGCGATAGGACTACCTCAAGTATTAAAAATGAACTAAAACGTCACAAGCCATTTGTAAGACTCTCGCGAGTTCAACCATGGCTCTAGCTTGACCTTAGGAACTAACAAATAATTCGCACTATTTTTACAACATATGAGTAGTTCTTGAGTCAAAGACTCGACTCAAAGTGACTAATTCCGAAACTAGTTCTAATGGTAAGGCTACAACGAACTTCAACAACGATAACCAGGAATACGGAAACATGATATGTCGCGATTGTAAAGTCATAAACCGAAAATAATTATACTAATTTTTCTCAATGTCGAAAGTTCAAAATCCGCTTTCCATGATTTTACTAGTTGTTTTTCTTGGTTCATTTTGACTGCCACACGACACAACAAAAATCGATTCATAATAATACCTCTAATATCAAAATCACTAACATGATAATATTCATAACACAAGAGATTAATAAATCTACAAGTTTATTATCAATTGTTATTATAACTTACTAAGTAAGAAAATTGTAAAAACCTTAACACAAGGAGACGAGATGCCTATCAGACGAGAGGACCCAACACAAACAACCAACTAATTTCAAAACCCCCAAACCAATTTCTGAAAACCCTAACTTTGGAAACCCTAGTTTCTTTAAGTGAGTCTTTAAGAAGAACTTGTGAAAATCCTTGATGGATTTCGAGGTATTCATAAAGAGGAGATTAGAGTAAGTCTTGACCCAACTTTCTTGGTTTTGAGTCTTGTGAGATGACTTATATGGTTGCTATCCCTTTCAATGCCAATCCCTTTTGTATTCTTGTGACTGACCATGAGGATGAAAGTGATGTTTCAAGCTATCCAAGACTTAGGCTTGAGGGGTTGACCTTAGATGGGGCGTGCGTTGTTAGCAGAAGGAGACATGGAAGACAATTTGATTCATGTTTTTGGGGAGTGGGATTATGAGGAAGGAGAAAGGTGTTTGCAGGTTTTCCATTTTTATGTTTTGGTGTGCCTGGTTTTTGTTGACAAGGAAGAGAGAAAGAAACATATATGAATGTGGGAGAGAGAAGGTGACACTCGTTTTATTTCTTTTGTTTTATTATAAGAAACAGTATAATCGGTACCCCGTGTTTTGTCGAATCCTCAAGTAAACGTACCTTCCCGGTACCAGAAAGATATAGAAATTATATTTTTGGAAACGATTTCCTAAATGTAATAACATGACATTCTTATAATGTAGAAATTTGATTATCAATGTTTGCCGTTATTAATTTGGTGTCGGTGCGCGTGCGGTGGCGTGACTTTCGGAATTCACGAGATACTTCTCGTTTTCTTCCGTAAATTATCCGTGGATGATGAAATATATATATTTCACTTGTCTCATTATTTATTTTTAGTTTTGTCTGTTACTGCGCTGTAGTATGCGGAATAACTAATGGATTAAGCTTATATATGGTTAAATTTTAACTTGGAGAATAATAAATTTCACATTTATTATACAAGTACTTAATGGACAAGCGGTGTCTTATTTCTAAGGAAACGAGATGACCTCTCGGTTTTTAAATTTAAATATTGACAATTGTTAGAAAATAACCGGTTTTAAATTTTCTGACGTAATAAATATTATTATAATAATCCGGAAATTTACGGGTTGTTATAATTTCTGCCAAAATCCCTTAGCAATTTGGTTTTTCCCCGTTATACTATTCTCGGATACATCACACTAAGCATTGCACAAGGAGATCTCTTCTTCTTTTTTCCAAAGCGACGAATCATTCTTGCTTTCTTTTTCGACAACCTTCTTCTTCGCCTTTGTAGCTCGTTTCTTCGGTTTCACCGGTGACGTCTCTTCTCGACATTATTCTTCTTCGTCATCAATGTTAACCGAATCGTGATACGATCCATGAGCCAAACCGGTACCCAAACCGTGATACTCTTGAGCCGGATAACCAGAACCGGTTCCAACCAAAAAATCAGGATGGTTGTATAATTGTTCTTCGAAATCAAAACCATCAAGATTGATACGGTTAACCGGAGAATATTGTTGATAATTTGAATATGAAGGCGTTGATGAATCCATTGTTGGAAGGTACAGATTCGGTGAGCCATACATAGATTGGTGGCTTGACGGAGTGGTTTTGTTGTTGTTGTTGGATGTTTTGATACGGTGGAACAAATGGACGATTCATAAAAATGGATTGTTAGTTTGTTGTTGTGGAGTTTGTTGGGATTGATATTCAAAGCGTGGGGTGGAAATTGATCCTTGGTGAGACACCGTTAACCGGAAATTCGGATCCGGTGTTAAAATATGCGGGCGTTTTGTGCCAAAGCGGACTTTCGGCCTTTTGTTGTGGTGTTTTCTTAGACATTTTGATAGAGATAATTATGAGATTTTGATAGAGAGGATTGTGAGATTTGTGAGTTTAGTGTGTAAATATGTTGTGTATTTATAGGGTAGTTTAGCGATATTTTTTTCTAAAACAAACGGTATAAATTTTTTTAAACGGTAGGATTTTTTTTGTTTGGATATGCAACGGCTAAAACTTGGAGGTTTGTGGTTTGGTTTACTCGATCGAGCAGGTGATGTATATGCTTGTGAATCTTGGCGATCGACTCAATCCACCACAACACGATCGATGGGAATCGATCGCCACAATCCCCTCGATCGAGTCTATTGGAGCCAGCCTAATTGTTTGTGAACTTGGTAGTACTTTTTTTTTTAATTTTTTTTTGCCATGAACAAGTAAGTTGAAGGTTAATGAATATTGTATATCAAATATATGAATGGCATGTGAAGTGCTTTTGCATGGCACGAAAGTTTGTATATGAAAAATAAAAATGGTTGTAATTTACTAACTCATATGACAAAAATTCAGTCCATGTGCTGCGAAATTTAGAATAACATTGTTCTTTATATTAGATAATTTCACATGTAAATATCCCAGTTATCTTTTGTTTGTATAGGGAATTCATGGCATGCGTTACATATATTTGAGTTAAAACTATTTCCTTAGAGCACTCAGTATGGTGACCATGGAGATGAGTTATGGGAGAGCTTGCACTACGTTAAGGATGAGTTACCACACCACCCACCCACGTTAAGGTAAAGATTGACCTGCTACGTTACATGGTAACGTAGCGTTGAGCTATGATTTAATTGGTTTTGTGTGTGTAATTAAAGGTTTTAAAATAAAAGTGGGGCTCAAAATGTGGTGTTATAGTTGAGTTATGATAAGGGTGTTTTTTTATGTTAAGATTGAAATGTTAAAGCTGATATGGCGCTAACGTGGTGTTGAATTAAATTGTAACCGAAGTTATTGCACCTAGTGCTCTTATGTGAGTGTGAAAGGTTATCTTTTTAAAATTATCTATATTTTAAGGGAAAATGATGCAAATAGACCATGCGCCCTGAGGCTTATCACTTTCTAGACCACTTTTATTTTTAATTTGAAAATAGACCGAGGGCAATCATTGTCATTGGGCAACTCATCGACATTGCGACAAGTGTCCCGTATGTGTAAGGTATTGTTTTTGGGCAACTAAAAGCGGTGGGCAACCGTATAATGTTAAAAGGGTTCGATCGTCATTTTCGTTAGACAAAAAGTACACATTTGAATAGTAAAAGTAAGTATCAATTAATTAATAGAGTTCAAAATCCAAAAGTCATCGACCAATAAAGCATCCATAGTTACAAATCAAATCGTCTTCTTATTTCTATCTTCCTTGTAACGTCGGTTATGTCACCATCTTTAAAGCTACGGTGTTGATTGCAAACCACATTCGATTGATCAAGTTTTAAAAAATGTTCCCAAATATGGTACGTAAATATTCTTCTCGTTGTTTATTACATATGATTATTTCCAATTGGTTACGTGTTATAATAAATCGATTTTGTTATTCGATGAATACCTATGTTAGATAGGTGTTAATTCCATTTTATAATCCATTGCTCTTTTTTATGTGTATCTGATTCGTAATTATGTAGGGTATTTTTGGTTTTTGTTGACCCTTTTTAAGACTACGAAGCTAAGTTAATCATTACGAGTAAACTGAATTGCTTTTCGTAATTATGTAGGGTAAAATACATCTGTTCCGTTTACCGCTCTTCTACAGCTTGTTTAGAGGCTTCTTCTGCTTTGCCCTTTCCTTTTCTGTAGCAATTTCTTTAGCATTTACTTCCATATGCAATCTTTTAGCAATTTTTTCATCAAAAGCTATCTGATCCTCTGTACTTTGAAACACCAAAGTTGGATCTGCAATCCCTTTACCTTTTCCAATATCAGTTTGAGTAACTACATCTTTCTACACAGGCTCACCAATGTTTAGAGTCTTAGCAATAGGTCTAGGTGCAGGGATAAGATGAGATTGCTTTTGGTTGACCAATTGTATGGCAATCTCATTGTCGACCTTTTTGGTTTTGGTGTTGGTGTTATTGATGTGGTTATATTGTAGCAATGGTTACCTATGCGGTGGAAACGTCTGAAGCTGGCGGTGGGTATAATAATAGCGGCGATGGTTACTCCAATACTAGCGATGGATGCGACAATCTTGGCGGTGGTTGCTGCACCCTTCATTCTCCTTTTCTTCAACTGCAGCCTTTAAAGAATCATCTTGACTCTTGAGGTTTGGAAAATTTATGCTTCCTAGTGAATAATATCAATAACTAATGGAATTTTGAGTTTAGTATTGCAATTAAGTCTAGTTAGAGTATATTTGCATGTGAAGAATATCGAGATTGGCTATTATTTTGATTATTTATGTTTTCACAAATGATATCATAAAATCATAACATAAAATTTGATGCAGTAATCTAGTACCTTGTTAATTAGATAAATACTTATTACCTTACATACATAATAAGTCCAAAATAGCACATTCTTAAACATATACAAAACACATTCATAATCCTAAAATCATCGACATCATTTGCAACTTCTTTGAGTATGTTGATAAGATTTTTGGCACATTCAACCATCTCTTGATACTTAGCTTTGACAACAACATTATGATCTTTCATATTCTTAAAAGCGGTTTGCATCTCTTCATACTTCGCTCAAAGATCGCATTATAGTCTTTGTAAATCTTAAAATCAGCTATAGCCTCTTCACACGTTGCTTCCAAATTAGCATTATCATCTTCGATCCTCTTGAAAGCGCTTTCATATCTTCATACTCACATTCATACTCCGGAAGTTGTTCAATCATTCTCTTCCTCTTATCAATCGACTCTTGTTTCTCTAAAATTTCCTTCTATTGGGAAAGTCTTTCCGGCTCACAAGCAATTACCATTCTCTTGAAATGGTCTAACATGTCTTTAAATAAACAATCGTGCAAATTAGTACAATTCGGAGTGCATGTACTATCTTGACACAAAGAACACGGCATTTCGTAAATGATTGTGATGATTGATAATCTAATTGATCTAAATGTTAATTGACTAAAATATCACAGTAGAAGTGAAAGGTAAATTTCACAAATGAAAAGGTGTTTTTTATTGACAATTGTGTAGACAACTGTATTATTTATTGACAATTTGAATTGGTGTATAGTGCGAATAATCCAAACTAACTATAAGAATTGGTGTTTGCAAATGGGTTTTTTGTGGTCACTAAGAGTTAGAGTATCAGTGGCCTCTGCATTTTAATTTTTGACTTTTTGTGAATTCTAGCATTTGGCTATTTTGTTTTCACTTTTCACTGTTCTTGGTAAGGATGTCGATTGCTTTTTGCTTTTTGGGAAATGGTTTTGTATTTTTAAATCAATTTAATAATCTTCAACTATCAACATCCACACATTCCTCGAGCATTACCAATGCATCAAGTCATAAAAGACTTGATGCATTGAACACTGATTAAATGGTTGAGGTAAAAGCTTTGCAAACCAACTACTCCACCGCAAAAGCTTTTGCATATTTAATGTTGGGTGAAAATGGAATTTTATAAATACAAAAGCTTTTTGACAATAGCTTCAAACACTTGAAGTCTTTACTAGTGTTTTTGTAAAAGTCTTCTTCAAAGTTATTGCCACATTGGAACAAGTCATTTGAATATCTTATTAGAATAGTAAAAAAGTCTTTCACCAAGTTGCCATTGCGGATGCTTACCGGCCGACTTTCATCGAAGAATCCAAATAAAAAATCGTTGTCCTTTTCTTCTTTTTATAAACAAATCCGGGTTTGTTGTACTCCCGTATGTACTTTTTACCTTATTCGTTCATATATTTATAGAGTACATGAATATAAATAAACTGCTGACTTTATATTTTAATTTATATTCTATTATTAAATGTTTATTTAATTAAAAGTTATTGAAATTGTCATTAGGGTTTATGTTTTATAGGACATGACGGAAACCAAAGAAGTCATATTTAAAGTGCATCACAACGGAAAATTTGAATTTTAGCCACTCCGCTATGTAGGCGGTCGCCTTGCTGATGTCTGGTGTTTTAGCTCCACCAGGGTTGTATTTACCAGGGTGCTTGATCATGTTTTGAATGATATTAGAGTGGAAAAATGGGCTTTATTTTATCTCGCACCAAATAAGGCACTAGAAGATGCTTTAACATTGTTGCACATGACAATGACGTTCGACGAATGTATGACCTTCGATGGGAATGGATCCATGGACGTCTACATTGTGCACGAGCTACGAGTGCTTTGTCACAATTTTATTTCAAAACATGGTATGGCATGAAGAGGATGCCGGCATGTGGTGCGGTAGTGCAACACCTTTCAAAAGAAGGAAGCTAACAAAGCGTGTTTCTATCACGAAACCGAAAGAGGGTTCGAGATCATAGAAAAAAAGGGCTAGTGCACAAGGAATGGTTCCACCTATTATGAATGCTTGTTGCCTTTAAAAATAATTATGAGTTTATCTTGCCAACCATGCGATAGTGCTTCTATGCCAAACATAGTCTTGTTAGGTTTATGTTAAGTGTATCCTTTATGATCATATGGTTAAGAATTATGGTTGCCCGATCGATTACAAGTATTGCCCAATTATTGCATTTAGTTGCCCAGATTGCAAATTGGAAGGTGGCCTGAGGTTCAAACGAAATTGACCAATAACTTAAACTTGATTGTCAGAATTTTCGTGTCTAGATACTAGATGACGATAACGGTTGCGTTTGCTCATTAGAATGTTAAACCATCTTCTAGTGCAAAAATACTAACAACTGCTACAAGAGTTAAAACAGTTGTTTTGAAAGTATGTGAATACACAAACACTGCTACACTTTAAAAAACCACTGCTAGGTTCGCTCAAACCACCGCTAGTGTCGACGCAAATATCAACTTTGTTTCTGTTTTCCAAATGACTAGTTGAAGTTCAAATTTTAAAAGTGAAATGTAAAGCGCGAATACGAATGATTTACTTCATTTTGTCAAACGTGCTTAAGAAACTTTTTCAAAACCAACAACAGATGTGGAAGCTACATTTTAGTACAAAAAAGGATAAGAAACCGATAAAATTCAAATAGTTTGTAATTACGGATAAGTCTTATCCAAATACCAAAAAAGGAGAGAAAATCTGCAAGTAAATATTCACGTTCCTTCCTAGAAATTTTATGACAAATCCAAAGGAAAAATAGATGCCGGGAGCCTAGGCACGTGCCTACCTACAAAACAATAAATGGAAATTAATGATACCGCGTGCAAGAACGGTAAAATCCTCGCTAAAAACGCGAGGTAAATAAATTTAAATCACATAAAAACAACCATTCATCCACCAACAAAAACCCCAAAGAGAAGTTGAAGATGTTAACAACCGTTGCCCACGCACCGTCGGTTCCAAAAGCCCATACATAGCCTAAACCTTTACCCCAAAAAAAAACATAAGCGCAAAGCAGTTGCTGCGACAACTGAAACATGTTCTTAAATGACTACTAATAACAATTAGTCGTTCCTAAGAAGACAAAAATGACCAACCTCCGCGACCATTCACAACATTCCTTCAACCAAAACCCGTGTCCTTTGAGGTTTGTGGAAGCCTGCCCTGACCATATGGCGTACCAAAGGTTGGAGTTTAAACTGATTAGACTCTCATTAGCCATTTGGGATGTTCAAAGTTCAGGAAGTTCTTTCTTAACCTCGCTCTTCCCGAGCGGAAGAAAGATGTATATCATGGGTATTGGGTCGAAGGAGTGGTAGAATGTGCAAAGAGAGGCAAACAACATGGTGAAATTTCGGTCTCGATCCTCTGTTGATTGCGGCCCACTCGAAGCAAGTGTCGTCTACTAATCCGGCATATCGGGTTGGATAGATCGGGTTAAAGGTAAAATGACGAGCTTATGGGCACTGGGATTAATTTTAGAGCAAACCACATAAAGAATTCATAAAAATCCCATGCTATCGTGTAGGGACGATTGGTGTATTTTGTGACATTCTCTCCTCACTCCAATTCAAACCTATCACGTCGATGTGGATGTATTTTTCTAAATTATTTGTGGTTCTACCATTGCTCTAAAATAAAGCTGCTGGATGGAAAAGCAACCCACTAAAAGCTCTTCTAGTACTGCGTGAGGGCGGATTTACACGGAAACCCGTTGAGAAGCCTATCGAACCGCGAGGAATCCCATATGAAAATACGGCCGCCCGGGGAGGAACCAAGCGACGGAAATCCTTCAAGAAAATGATATCAAACAAGAAGGAATCCACACTCACAATTAAGTCGCGTACCAATTTGCTAATGTAGTTTTTCACCGCTAGTATCATTGCCTCGGTTTAATATGTAACATTCTAGAATTTCTTGGGTAGGATGTTTTGTATTAGATAAGTATGCTAAGTATAATTATCCCAGATATTGTAAAGGACTCCTTAGCTTATAAAAGGAGGTCTAGGCTAGAGTTTGATATAACTTTTCGGCATATTTAGAGTCGATACACTTCAAGGTTGTAATCGCTAATACTATTAAGAGTATTCGTATATTAATATTATATCCGGTGTTTTATAGACCATAAATTATTGTAAAACATCAACATCTTCACTTTGACGTAAGCACATAACGCCTGTGTTATTAGATGTGTAGAGTGAGTTGATTATTTTGAGGTTTATGCGACTTTTCTAAGCGTCAAAAATGGTGTCGTGTCTAGATAGTAGATGACGATAACGGTTGCGTTCTTGATTAGAATAGCACATTTGGGGATAAATCGTCCAAAAATACTAACAACTGCTACAAGAGTTCAAGCAGTTATTTTGAAAGTCTGATTAATTTTGATTCAATTGGGGATAAAAAATAGAGTTACAACTGCTAGGGCAAAACATAGTTTAGACCCAGACATATCATAATTCGCAACACCTAACAATCTGTTGCAATTAATTTTGAAATAAGCATCAATGGTGCCCAACTCTTCTGCTGCAACTCACAACATGGTTGCGTTTTTGGAAAAACCAAAGGAGGCTACATGGTTAGAAAAAATTATCAATTATATGCATATGTGAATACGCAACCACTGCTACAGTTTAACAAACCACTGCTAGGTTCGCTCAAACCACCGCTAGTGTCGACGTAAATATCAACTTTGTTTGTTTTCCAAATCGGTTATAAAAAAAGTCCACAAGTACAATATGGTTTTTTTGCGAATTAAAAGGTTGACTAGTTGAAGTTCAAAATTTAAAAGTGAAATTTAAAGCGATATGAATGATTTACTTGGTTTGTCAAACGTGCATAAGCAACATTTTCAAAACCAACAACATTTGTGGAAGCTACATTTTCCAAAAAAAAATATACAGACGTAGCAAAATTTACGTACAAAAGGATAATAAACCGATAAATTCAAACGGTTTGTAATTACGGATAAGGCTTATCCAAATACCAAAAAGGTGAACAAATCTGCAAGTAAATATTCACGTTCCTTCCTAGAAATTTGGGGACAAATCCGGCAGGAAAAATAGAAGGGTAGGAGCCTAGGCACGTGCTACCCACAAAACAAGAATTGGAAATTAATTATACGCGTGCAAGAAAAGTAAAATCCTCGCTTTAAATACGCGCGGTAAATAAAGGGAAAGCACATAAAAAAAACAACCATTCCTCCACCAACAAAAAACACCAAAGAGAAGTTGAAGATGTTAACCCGTTGCACACACACCGTCGGTTCTAAAAAGCCCATACATAGCCTAAAACTTTACCCCTCAAAACTAAAACATAAGCGCAAAGCAGTTGCTACGACAACTGAAACATGTTTTTAAATGACTACTAATAACAATTAGTCGTTTCTAAATTGTCGAGAGAGACCTTGATAGATCTTGAGCTCGTGGATCGTTATATATGCCTATGTAATCACAAGCACAATAAAAGACAATCTCTACTACTAATGTTTATCGTGAATATAAACACAAGTAACAAATAACTAAGAACTTCTTGATCCTCTATGGATCTTTATATTAACTAAAGCGAGTTTTTCCAATCGGTACATAAACCTTTCTAATGTGTTCCTTTTATAGACAAGGAACCTAAACAATATCGCTAAACCGTTTTCCAAGAAGCGTATAATCATAAAACTAAACAAGATATACACAATCACTTCCTAATAAAGCTCATGTATATCCACACTAAATAAACTAAATACGGAATAAACACTTCATGAAACCAACTAGTCACTAATATACTTGGTAGAATAAGTCTTGGAGAATCCACTTCACTTGAAGTAGAAACACTTGGCATTAAGTTCGGCATAATCCGGACTTTCACATAATTCCCAACAATCCTCCCTAAAGCGGAATTTGACTTGTTAAGTTCGGTTTCTTGATAGATCTTCTGACACGGAGGATTGGACACGAACAACGACAACGACAAAGAATTTAAAGAACATCTCTATGATGAAGAAACTCTAAAACTCCATATCTTTGCGGCAACAAATGACAAAAGGTACATCAAAGCAGTTAGTTTCATACTATTCTCATCACATCCGGTGTGTTAACTCTGTGAGAGGTGAATCATTGAAAATAAATGGATTTGATGTCTCTTCTAATAGCCATCACTCTTGGAGTAGCCATATGTTTAAGTTAAGTAAACTATGGTACTTCGATAACCATCGATTTATTGGCAAACCGGCAACCATACAAGCGGTTTGAAATGTCTTTACTGTGGCCGTTTGCTCGGGACTAGTCAATTCTTAGGATTGGTGAATTGAGAACCAAATATGGAATGCCACTGCCTTTACCACAAGCCATATACAAGTGGGCTAGCCAATTCTTGGATTCCAAACAGGAATAAACCATGGTGAATTGAAAACCATACAACACTCAACAATTAAGCATGGGTGGTTGCATACCCAATGATTTTGAGCAAACCATTACAGCTATCAACAGATTTGATGTGTCTTTACCAAAGCTGTACCCTTTGGACTAGCTAACTCTTTGACATACACAAAGTATATCAGGTGAGTCAATAACCAAAAAATATACAACAAACCTGCAAGAAAAGTTAGATAAAACCAAAAACAAATTTTTTTTTTTTTTTTTTTTTTTTTTTTTTTAACTAAAAGAAACAAAACAACTATTACAAACTAGTACAATCAAGATGAACACGTAAGTGATAGAAGGCGATTCTTAATCAAACCAACACATTGAGTAGCATGCGGTCATCATTGCCAGCAATTAGGAGGCACTACCAACTTGTGTTTAAACAACCTTTCCATAAAAGTACCGGACAAAGGATAAAGCTTATCGATAGCATACACAAAATCATCCCACATGTAGTCGAACTACATGAACACAAAACAAAGGATAAAACCTCCAACTCTCAATCTCCCATTTATGAGAATTCTTCCAAATAGAATACCCTTTACCATTTGGAGAATTAGAATCAAAGCAACTTGAAGATCACCTATGAGATATAAACGAGAACCGGTTGCTTGATGAAACTTATAATCTTGAATCACATGATCATAAAGCATTTTCAAATCATGTCGATTCACTAAATGAAGAATATCTTTCAAGAAGTTAAACTCGAGGACGGTATCATCCGGCCTATACACGGTGTTAAGCTTTCCGACTTTCCAATCAACCAATGTCACATGAGTTCCTTCATGAAAATCATCAGCAGTTCCAACTTCAATAAAAGTAGATTCATCGACCTTGATATCAAAATCGGTATTCCTTGAAGCATGTTTCTTAGCCAATCTGTCGAACTTCTTGTAACCAAACTCATTGTCCCATATCATCAATGTGTTCGGTACCTATCGTAAATCGGTCTCTGAATCGAGAGAATCATTAAGCTCCACACTAGACAACATTTCGGAAGAAATCAAGGAAGATTCGTGAAACAACCGATTCGAGAAGAAGGAGTAGCATCGAAGGTGTTTGAAGGAACAGCGAAGATTCCACGAAGGCAAACCGATATCAAAATTATCCACAATTTCAAGCTGTTTTACGTCTCTTGGTTGTAGGAACATCGGTCATTGAATCACGATTTTCCAATGGAGAAGAAGAAGTAGTACCTTGTGAAGAAAACTTCATAACAGTTATACTCTCGAATCAAAGTATCATCGGACCAAGTCATGATTTGCTTCATGGATAAACGAATTATACATAGAAGCATTCTTCACAACTCTTCTCATATAGTTCCTCTTACGAGCTCTTGTCATAGGTTTTCTCTTTTGGCTTTATTTCTTTGATCAATAAGAGCTCTTCTCTTAGCGTGATTCTAGCTTTCTTTGATTACCAAGTGCCTTCATTTTCTCCACAAAATCATCATCATTAAAAGAATCTCCTAAGATAAGTTTTGCAAGAGTAGGATCGAAGCACCTTGAGAAATATAACCATCCCATTGATCATCGATGTCGTAGGAAATAATGCATCAAGCTCTAATTTCCTTTCGAGTCAAATCGAAGCATCTTGATCTTGAAGAAATTTAGACACTACACGACTCTTACGGATATTCTCATAATCGGCAAACAATCTAGGCGAGCTTGATATTGTTCTTTAGTCACTTTACGACTTGACAAATCGGCAATCACGAGTCTGTCTGTCTCGGAAGATGTCTCGTGAGAACCAATTTCAGTGAGAACCAATGTGAGCTTGAAACAAGCAAACCCACATCAGAGGAAATAGGTTGAGACAAATCCTCAACAGGTGTAGCAAAAACTTCAGGAGAATCATTCACTTTATACATTCTCCCAGCTAGAAAAACCTCTTCATCATCTGCTGAAGGCGAAGCATTTGAATGTTCTGGTATATACGAAGTTTGACCATGATTAGTAGGAACCTCCTCCACTATAACATCAGCAGATGCATCAACCATATGTGGCTCCTTTGAAGTATCAGCATGTACCTTAGTCAAATATTGTCTTCTTCTTTTGCTAGCATAAAGAATAGGCTCCTTGCTCTTTGAAGATTTAGCAATAGAAGAATGAACATCAGATGTAAGTGCCACATCAGCCAATATCTCAAGAGATTCATTAAGATTCTCTGTGTCCTCCTCTTCAGAAGAAATCAAACTTCTCTTTGTACCTTTCTGACTTAGCAATTTCTCCAAGTGCTCAACTTTATTTTCCAATACCACAATCTTATTACCAAGAAGAGACTTGGTGTCTACAAGTTCTTTCTTAAGACCAGTCACCTCACCTGTAAGCTTGTTCACCAGATCATATAATGAGGTAAGTGAAATAGGATCTTCATCAGTAAAATGTGATTGTTCAGCTGGAATTGGAACTTCATTAGCCTGTTCGGTACAACATTAACCTGATCAACATTAGAGCATCCTTCACCAAATGGAGTCCTAACGGGACTTGGTGTAAGCAATCTGTCGATATCAACACGAACTTCATCAATTTGATCTGAACTTCTTCAATAGGAACTTGGATAAATCTTTGGACTAGAACATGGTCTTGGTGAAAGTATAGATGCTTGACAACAACGGAAGGACCTCACCACCATCTCTTGAAAGAGTTTCAGTGATAGGATTGGAAGAAGGTAAAACTACATTAAGCTCATTATCGGTCTCATTCTCACGAGGTAACATGGCATCTAACAAAGGAAAATGTGTCCCTTCAAATTTAGTCCTCATTGAAGCAAATAACTTGGGAGTCGAACACTTATGGGATGAAAAGCACGGGTTTGTGTAGAAACATTCAATATTATCTGTAAGAACCTAGGGTACATCAAAACTTACCCTTTTTCCTAGTGATGTTTTCTACCATATTATCAAAGATATACTTAGAGAAATTATAAGTCAAACCCTTAGATAAGCAAACAATACCACATCCCATTTGTGTTGAAAATTGATCCCGACCTCGGTTATTGCTCATGCATTGTAACAAAGTATGAACCAAGAACCTCCACATAGGACATAGCTTATTTTTCAACCACATATCGTCCTCGTGCTTTGATATCCAATAGCTCTAAGTCCTTCAAGCACCATCGTAGAATCAGAATGATAAACCCCATTCTCATCGTCCAAGCGAAGTTGTCTTCTGATCAAATCTTCTGTCACCACATACACTTGTCCATCAACACTTGCAACTATCTCATTATCACCTCTCTTTTCTGCCGACGCCCAAAATTGAGTAATCAAAGTTTCGTATATAGCATCAGGAGAATGCGTCAATGCATATACAATCTTTGATCTTAGTAAGAAAGAAATCATCGGCCTATAAAGCTCATCACCTCGAGCCGTACCAAGAAAAGCAACTTTGTTATGATCGTGTTTAAATTGAAGTGCCATGAGTGATTTTGAGGATTAGGGTTAGGATTTTGCACAAAAAGGAAGTGTTTTTAATGATAATAATAAGCGAATCACTTATGTGGAGCGAAAATATGTTGTATCGAATAAATAGAAATTTCCCAACTTTAGTCAAAGTTGACCAAGGATGACGTGGACTTCTACTTTTACTTGAATTCACTTATAACCCGGTGAAAGCGAAAAACCATTCTGCTGAAGTAGAATACTCGGTGAAACGGATGACTTACTCATGAAGCTTGATAAATATCTTTTCTTTGTTTCACCCCACGCATTAATTCTCTTACCACTTGAACCCGTCTATAAAACAATCCCAATGCACCACGACTTCTTCATCAAAATCCCCAAATAATATCAAACCCTAATCTCTTCAATCCTTCAAAATTAACCATAATCATCATGAGTACCAAACTTGAGATCATAGATCTCACAACAACATCCTCATCATCATCCTCATCATCTAGTGAAGATACCAATACATGGTTTAACTATTTTCCAAAACCATATCCATTACCAAAGAAGTCACCTTTTCTCTCCTCATCAGAAGATGAAAGTGTTGAGAAACCAATTGTATCTGCTGAAGATTCTGATGAATCCTATAATGAGGGAACATCTTACTCCCAACCCTCAGCACCTAGACCTCAACGAAGGTCACGGGCCAAAAATCCACCTCTTCCTATGGGTAGAAAGGTGGTGCTTGGTCTCTTGGCATCATGTTTTGGTGCATCATCACATATCGTATCGAGGAATGGAAAAAGGAAAATGATGTAAGTTGATGTATGATTGAAAGAGTAGATGATGCACAAAGGAAAATCTTTCGGTCTCATCTCTACGCCACAATCGACTTGACTTCTTCGTTTGCATCAATCCATCCTCTCCATTTTGATCCTTAGCATCTGTTAGGGTTGGTTATGCTTTCACAAAGGCATAGCCGACATTTAGTGCCAAAAGATGTGAGCGATCGTGCATATCCAACGACTATTAGTGTGAAAGATGTGGCGGTCATACTCATCGTGCTCATCTTTAGATGTTGGAGCAGATGATATGTAATAGATTAGGACTATTAGATCATGTAGATGCTTTTGATGTTGCGATTACTCTGTAATCTGTGGTCGTAAGCTGTTTCTTGAATGAATGAATGATCTTATTTGTACATACTTCTTTTGATTGAATCATATAACCCGATACTTCAACGGAGGAAACAAATAACACACTTGACACAATGAATTCGGTGGAAACCGACTTAAGCTTTCTTGACCAAAACACAAGCGATCGAGACAACCATTACGCAAAACAAACACGAAATATACACAAACAAACAAAGAAACACACTAAAATTACATTAGCAGGTTAGAGTTAGTTACCAAAACGACCAAATATACAAAATTACATAGCAAAATGCAAAGTTATACATAAATCCTCCCACAGGCATATGCCTCCCCGAGGCCTATGCCTCCCTTAAACTTTGCGGTTAAGGGTTAAGCATGCCAATATGGACCACAAGGTGTTGAAACCTTGGTCCTTCAAAAGCCTTTGTTAACGGATCGACCACATTATCATCGGTATGAATTTTGACCACATTTATCAAATTTTTATCATATGCATCTCTTATAAAGTGGTGCACGATTTCAATATGTTTTGTTCATTGTGAAAAGCTGGATTTTTAACAATGCATATGGTACTTTGATTATCAATAAAAATTGTTGTGTTCATGAAATTATACCCATAATCCAACAAGCGATTTTGAATCCAAAGAACACATCGCGACAATTGGCGTGTGACCATACTACTGCTTGATAGATGAGGTAGCCACAATAGTTTGTTTCTTGCATTGCCAAGAAATCAATCTCTTTCAAGGAATTGGCAACCTCGGTGGTGGACCTCCTATCCGATTAGCACCGGCATAGTCACTATCACTATATGCATCCGACTTAAAGGAGACTCTTTTGGGTACCAAAGACCAAGTAGAGGTTGGCCTTTGAGATACTTAAAGATCTTCTTAATGACATTGAGATGGGAAGTCGGTGGAGTAACTTGATGTCGCGAACAAACACTCACATGACAAAAGTAATATCGGGCACGGAAGGCTGTTAAATACATCAAAGACCCAATCATAGACACTGTACAAATGAACATTCACGGTGGATCGACTTCATTGTTGGTCTTTGTCTTTGGAGCTTCATAGGGTGTAGTAGCGATCCTTACACCCTCCATACCAAACTTCTTCAAGATGTCCTTACATATTTATCACGGTGATAAAGATACCATCGAGTTTCTGCGAACTTGAAGTCCCAAAAGAAAGTCATCTCCCATTGCACTCATCGAAACTCTCCTTCATAAGCTCCTCAAACTCACTGCACCAAGCTTCCTTTGTGGATCCAAAGATAATGTCATCCACATACACTTGCACAAGAATAATGTCGGTGGAATTCTTCTTTAGGAAAAGAGTCTTATCAATAGCACCTCTTACGTAACCATGTTTCGTGAAATGTAGAAGCCTAGCATACCGGGCCCTAGGTGCTGATGTAGTCCATAGAGCTTTGACTACCTTATAAACATGATTAGGATGATCGGATCTTCAAATCCTTTAGGTTGAGTGACATACACCTCCTCTTCAATTTCACCATACAAGAAGGCTCCTTTAACATCCATTTGATAGACCATAAAGCCCATATAGGATGCATAAGCTAAGAAAATCCTTATAGCCTCAACTCTTGCCCTTTGGTGCAAACACTTCATCATAATCGATCCTTCCTCTTGTCTATAACCTGTGCAACCAATCGGCTTTGTTCTTGATGACAACACCCGAGCATCTCTCTTATTCTTGAATCCATTTTGTCCCAATAGCATACTTACCATCGGTAGTGGCACCAATATCCAAACTGCTGATTTTGAAGCTGTTGCATCTCATCTGCATTGCTTCAAGCCAACTTGAGTCTTCAAGAGCACGAGTAAACTTGGTTGGTTCCACTTGAGAGAAAACAAGCAAGCAGACAATGTTGATAGTGCGTGTGATTGTCTCTCTTTGATTTGAGACATAAGAGACAAAAGCCACTGTCCATATTTAGAGCGCGCCACGGTGCCTCTTGTTCTAACAGGGCATTAGGATCACCAATAATATTAGGCGTGGATGAACATTGTTGATCCTTGTTGTAGTGGTGGTGTTGACATCAATGGAATCATCAAGATTAGTCACGATGGGTTCAAAGTCGATTATCATAGGAAGGTGTGTTGAAGATGCTGCTTTAGGTTGATGATGACCAAGATCGAAGGTTTGGAAACCTTGTATAAGGTTCACCAAGATCTGTTGACACTTTAGTAGACATAGGAGTAGTGTCACCATGTCTTTCGGCCGAATTGGAGAGGTGAGGAGAAAGCAGAACTACTTTCGGTGAATTGAAGTTTCTGCCGATTGCTTCATTTGATCCTTCTTGACATTCCTCTCGGCATCTAAATTGGCTGCATACTCTTGTTTCTTGATCAGCAAGGTCCTCGGCATAATAGAATTCATCTTCACCCACATCGGTATAATCTTTAGAAGTGTCACCTACAAAATTGTTAGGAGAGAAAGAAGGTACTACAATGGGTTGTTCATCATCGGACCAGCTGTCGAATGAGCATCAAAGTGTCGCATTTGTAGTTGGAGATGTACGAATCGCATTTTGATCGACCTTATGTCTAGCATATCCCAAGTAGTCGGTCAAGTAATCAAGATCAAATGACCAAACATGACCTTGGCCTTGAACATTAGGCTTGTCTTCAAGATACCTCAGATTCAATGTCTCCTCAATCTTCTTTGCGGATACATTGTAAACTCTGTATGCCTTACTATGAGCGAATACCCACAATGTAACCATCATCGACTTTCTCATCAAATTTGCCCAAAGGATCACTTGGTATTCAAGATTGTCACTGTGACCAAGCGGTTTAAGGTAATGAATAACGGGAACTTTCCCAAAAAAGTTCATAAGGTGTTTTAAGATGTGGTCTTGTAATGGACACTCTATTGAGTACATAACAAATTGTACCAATGACCTCGGTCCAAAACATGGTAGGAAGTTTAGAGTGCGCTAGCATTGATCTTGCGGCCTCTATTAGGGTTCTATTTTTCTTTACGCCACCCCATTTTGTTGAGGGTTCTTGGAGTGCTATAGTCCCTTTTGATTCCCTTCAACTGCGAGTTCTATTAGAATGGCATTTTGAACTCGTACCATTATCACACCTAATTCCTTTCACCTTTTGTTCAAGCGATTCTCAATAAGGGTAATGAAGTCTTTCAAAATTTCGGATGTTTCATCTTTGGTCCTTAGAAAGAATACCCAACAAAATTTGCTAAAACCATCGGTGATCACGGACAAAAATATTTATGATCAATGCTTCTCACTTTAGTTGGACCAAGCAGATCCATATGAAGCGGTGAAGAGGTTCGAAATAATGGTTCTAGCATATGAGAACACCTTTATAAGAGGCTCTGTCTTTGCTTTCCTTTGTTGCATGCAACACGTTATGATCATTGGTGAATACTTTGGCGGGAAGTCCTTGAACAAGGCCCGGTTTAGAGAGTGGTTGATGGTCTTGAAATTGACATGGGCCATCCTTACATGCCATTTGGTGGACTCATCCACGGATGCTTTAGCCACCAAACATGTTAAGTCACTCTTTGGTTTGACATTAGTTAAATTGAATGTATCTGATTATGACTCGAGGAACCTTGATGGGAATTGAAGTATCTTACGGGAGTTTGAAGTCTTTAAACGACACAAGACATTCATCCTCTGTGAAGAGTACTTTGTTCTTAGTGTCACAGTTTGTGAGGCGAAAACAAATTGAAGTGTTGAAGTTCCTTGACATAATAAACATTCTCAAAGTCCGGTGAGGTGTTTTGATGGTCCCTTTTCACGTAATTAGTCCATCACTTCCTCCAAAGGTTACATTGCCTCCACCTTCAATAGGTATAAAGTTATGCATCATGTCCTGTTTCGACATACTTCTAGAACGACCACCATCAACAATTCCAACATCTTTATGCTTAAGGGATGATCCTACAACAACAACAAAATATCTGAGAATATTAGTACACTATGGAGGCTCAAGTCATGGTGACTTGAACACGCCTTGTGGATCATATGAGTTGTGCCATGTAGAAGTATAAGATCCACTATTGTTCTTGGGTTTCCAATGAAACTTAGGTTTATGTTTATTCCAAGAACAACTTCTTGAGGTCTTGATGTGATGCCCAGTACCCTCTCCCATCGGTCATAGGATTTATATATCTAGGCCAAAACCATTTTAAAATATTCATTTGGTTGGTTGAACATATGGTTTTCAAATGATCTTCTCCAAGGAAAAGATGTATTATAATTAGAAGCTTGTGGAACATAAGGTGGTATTTCATTCACATTGGTCCACATTGGCCTAGTATTCCTAGAGTCACCAAACCTACTCATTCTTTGCTCATGATAATCACAATCCTTAATTAAATGAGATTTACTTCCACACACAAAACATTTCTTGAAGAAGATTTATTCAAACCAAAAGAAGTATTCTTACAAGCGAGTATTCAAACCAAAACCATGAAAAGAATTGTTTTAACGGTATTATTATGCAAAGAATTAAAAGCAAGTCTTGAGGCAAGCTGTCTTGGAAGAGCATTCCTTGGCGACAACTCTGTCATGCTTATTGGTAGTCTTGGGTGCGGCGGGGTGACGACTTGGGAAGGGCGGACTTGGGAGGTCGGACTTGTCATTTGAATCACACTCTGTAGACCCTTGCTTGGAGGACTTGTCCTTTGTTAACACAAGAGACAAAGTCATTAGTAGAAGTAATAGGGTGCAGCAAGTCTCTTGACTTTTGCCATACGAGATGGTGTGATCCATCATAGTCTTTAATAGTGGAAAGGTCAATGGGCATGTGCTCACCTCTTATTGGTCCACGTCTGACATGTAGGTCTCCTTCTTTCACAAAATTAGCTAGGCACTGCTTTGGTGTAGATTTCGTGTGTCATCCCTAGCTTCTAAGCCAACATATTTCTTAAAACCTAAGGCCTTTGTAGAATTGGTAGCTTGACTACTATAAATGAGACTAGCCAACTTATTACCATTCATCATCCATTCATTGTTCCTAGCAATTTCCTCCTTAACTTTCTCCTTAAGCTTTATATTTTCGACTCTACATACGCTCTTAACTTCTCGGACCATTTTAACTCATTTGTAGCACATTCAAGATCTCTTTCTAAAACACCTATTTTCTCACCATAAGCTATTTCATTCTTACGTAACCAAACCTTTTGTCTTTCTAGTGTTTTTAAAGCTTTGTTTATAAGCTTCTACTTCCACATAGTATTCATTATATTTTGGTTCCATAATATCATAAGCTTGTTTGAGTTCATTATAACGCTCACTACAACCAAACAAACAATTTTGTACACGAGAGATGCCCATCAAGGCAATCGATCATGCCTATCCTCGAAATACGACTAGCAATCAACCCAACATTATCGGGACCATCATTATCGGACTCCTCATGTTGCTTCCGGTCCACATTGCTATCGAGTGACCAAAGCGGTTGATCCTTTGGCGTTCTGCCTCATTCGTCTGCGATAAGAAGAGTATCTTGTCTCATCACCGACTTTCTGTCTTTGCATTCTCTAGAAAAGTGACCCAAGCTGTTGGCATGTGAAGCATTTAACCTTTCTCTTGTCAAACCTTCTTTGGATCACGTCCTTTGAATCAAACCTTCTTCGACTTTTCGCTCAAAACTCTTGATGTCCATGGAAAGCATAGCCAAGCGCGCCACTTGACTTCATCTCTTCAAATTCAAGTGGATCCACTTGATCAAAATCCTCATAGGCGGATCTGCTGAGGATCATAATCGACAAAGAAAGAACCAAGAACATCTTCCATAACTCCACTTTGGATCTAGGAAGAGAGCTCGATGAAGGAGCGGCATGAGATGATGATGGATATGGGCTTGGACCATAGCTAGACTTTGGAGTAGAGGCTCCAACAAATGCGATATGACTAGCGAAGAAGATGATCGAAAAGGGCTTCTTACATCATGTTCAAGAGCTTTAAGTTTGTTATCTGACTCATCAAAGGTCATCATGTCCAAACCACCTTTAGCTTTTAAGGCTATGCTTACATGTAGCGGGATGGAGGTAATGACCTCGAAACTTAGAGTTCTGATCATCATTATCCGACAGCTTTGAAGTGGTGCAAGCGACTCAAGATCTTGTGAAACTTATCATAGCCCTTGTGAATTCCTTCCTCTTGAGATCCGAAAGTCCTGGCTGTTGTGCGAGCATGGACTTCTTGACCTTCTAGACTCCTCATTCCACGAACTTTGCTTTAATAGCTAACCATATATCCTTGGCGTCATGCATGAAGTGAAAATCACTCAAGTGATCCTCGGGAATAGCTTGGAAGAATAGTTCGACCTTTGTTTCTCTCGAGCGCTAGTAACTCTTGGCGGTTTTGGGAGGAACATTAATCATGTTCAATGACATCCGTGGTAGTTCTCTTCAAACTGTTCCCTTCAAAATTATCGCCATAGATTCCAATCAATGTTGGAAATCCATTCGCATCTTCATAGCCCAAAGATCATATTCCTCCCTTTTAAGGTAAGGAAACTTAGCATTGCTATTAGCAAGACTTAGTTCTTTGCAGATGGGTGGAGTTTTGGTTGTTGGTGAGTTCGGTTCGACATCTGAACCGGGCATGATGTTATTGTAATGGTTGTATTGGTGTTTAGAAAAAGCTTGTCCTTAGTATCGTAGAGACTCTCACGAGGCTCGATACCACTTGTTAAACAGACACGAGACCTTGATAGATCTTGAGCTCGTGGATCGTTATATATGCCTATGTAATCACAAGCACAATAAAAGACAATCTCTACTACTAATGTTTATCGTGAATATAAACACAAGTAACAAATAACTAAGAACTTCTTGATCCTCTATGGATCTTTATATTAACTAAAGCGAGTTTTTCCAATCGGTACATAAACCTTTCTAATGTGTTCCTTTTATAGACAAGGAACCTAAACAATATCGCTAAACCGTTTTCCAAGAAGCGTATAATCATAAAACTAAACAAGATATACACAATCACTTCCTAATAAAGCTCATGTATATCCACACTAAATAAACTAAATACGGAATAAACACTTCAGAAACCAACTAGTCACTATTATACTTGGTAGAATAAGTCTTGGCGAGAATCCACTTCACTTCGGAGAAACACTTGGCATTAAGTTCGACATAATCCGGACTTTCACATAATTCCCAACAAGGTCCAGTTAGAGTCGATACACTCCAAGGTTGTACTGCTAATACTAATCGGTGTATTCAGTATTAATAATATATGTAGGTCTTTTATAGACCATAACTTATTGGTGTAATTTAATTTTTAACATTAATATTTGTTTTCAAACAAACTATTCAAGTGATCATTGATGAAATGGAAATGTCGATGTATTATAACTAGTTAGATTAAAAAAATGTTACATAATTTTTGTTAGGTCACGGATTTTAAAAATACCAGAAAATTGTTATAAAGAGCAACACAAAACAAATATTACCTTGTTTACTTACGTATTTATTATTTCATCTAAATTTGTTATTATTATTTATTTTATTTTTTTACGAGATCATATTTAAAGAGTTTATGCCCCTAATTGGTTGATTATTATTTTAGTATAAGCTTCTTATGAAATTAGAAATGAAAACGGTAAACATGCAACATGAAAGACGAAAATATTTATCATGCGGTGCCAAACAGCTTTAGCCTTTGACCAATTAAAGTCCCATTGTAAAAACATCAACATCATCAGTTTCACGTAAGCACATAACGCTTCATGTTATTAGATGTGTAGAGTGAGTTGATTATTTTGAGGTTTATGCGACTTTTCTAAACGTCAAAAAATGGTACAATGCTTTTACGCTTGATTACTTAAATTAAATATCTGTAATTATAAAATGAATTGGTTGTATACTTACAACTGCTAGTTAATTTTTACTACTTCTAGTTATACTGACTACTGCTAGTAAACTGAATAGGTTGTATACTTACAACTGCTAATATTATACGCACAACTGCTAGTTATTATTTCAACTGCTAGTGATAGAAGTTGCCCTACGTTCAACAGTTAGTTGCCAAATTGATATTTGGAAACAACTGCTAGTTGGCGAGATGAAATAAAAATGGATAATGGCAATAGAGGAAATACTAAATACGTTGACATACAATGTTTCATACAGACGACAACCTACTACATATTACGATTACTACATAAACCCTTGATAAACGGACACACCAAACTTTCTGTACACAAATTTAATTGACACATGGTATTCAAACCATACATAAAACTACAACCAGTCAACCACTAGAACAATTTTACAATGGCTGTGACGGAAGATTGAGGGAGTTTCAACAGCTTCCTAGCGAACTCCCAATTCGTCTTGATATTATCATAACCATCGTCCATCAAATCGCTGGCCCTGATATACATTTTCTTTAACGACGTGGAACAAGCAAGTATAAACTTTATTATGTGTAATTCATTTTGTGATCTAGGAAAGGATCGAAAAATCACTGTCTGAATCTGCCCATGATTGAATGTGGTTGTGTCTAAATCTAATGAGCGTTGTTCCAAAGGTGAAACACTAAGTGTGTGTGCAGCCTGGAAAATCAAATAGTATTGAGATAGAAAAACATGGCAGTTTACGGATGTTTATTTGATACGTATGAAATAGAGTAATGAAGTATTACACTTACTCTGGTTTCCAGCTTTTTCAAGTTTGGAGATCCGCGAATCATTTGGACGATGAGTCGCCAAAATCAACTCCTTTTAGATTCAGATTAACGAGGGATACAAAAGGTAAAGGGGCATTCATCCTGGAATTACCATCACGCATCAACTACAACAGGTCGACTTTTGGGTTAGTTTCAAAGATTAAATGTCGTTACAGTTACACATATATTTAACATTGTAAAATTAGAAGTGTAAATCTCAAAACGGTCTTACCGTGCAATAGTCAAAATCAATGTAAGGGTCTCAAGAGATGGAAGTCTTGTCGGTGAAAGATATTGGATGCTATGATTGTCGTGACAAAGATTCAAATACCGAATGACAAATGTAACTTCTTCAAATTCCTAAGACTTGCAAGATTCCATAGTTTCATCCCGTTTGTACTCTCAACATCCAATGTAAGAGACTCAAGTAAGGGACAACCATCAATTAAATCCCAAACTGTACCGGTAAGAAATTTGACTAAACACAATTCTAAGCTCAATAAATTTGAAAAACTACTGAATAACACTGTAACCACCCGCATTTTTAGGTTACTTTTCATTTTCGAGAATTTACTATTCACTTTTACTATTCACATTTACTATTCACTTTCGCTATTCATCCCGTAAAATTTTTATTTCACATTCTCGTAAGATAAATTATTTTAGTAATGACCTGAGAGTTCGACCATCGTTAGATCATTTTCGCAAAAGTTATTAAGTAAACATCGTTTTAAAGTTTCGTTTAGGCGGTCCACCGTTTAAACATCACGGGCATAACGAAAATCAACTCGACAATTTTCCTCGCATCGGATAAATTTTTAGATCACTCATGATTAATTTGAGAATTTTAAGATTTACTATTTTTAATATTACCAAATAAGCCCGGTAGAACAAAACTAAACTTATGTTTTAAACAATTCTACTTACATCCGAGACTTAACGATTCACTCTGACTGTGTTTCTAATATGTTTTAACAC
The DNA here is from genome assembly GCA_022545495.1 of Chrysanthemum lavandulifolium. NCBI lineage: Eukaryota > Viridiplantae > Streptophyta > Magnoliopsida > Asterales > Asteraceae > Chrysanthemum > Chrysanthemum lavandulifolium. The sequence continues at coordinate 24,023,331 of CM040241.1, read as the reverse complement.
TTTTACATTTTGGAAAAGTCAAACATATTTCCTCCTCCTTTGATCATAAAGAAATTAAGCTTGTACGTTCTACATTTTTGCTTAAATCGCGTAACTTTTAAACTTCACGAATAACTCGTAAAGTTATCCCCGTATGACTAAAACCACATTTTAACATCTCATATCACTTTTAGACTAATTTTGTCTACTCTAAATAAATTCACGGTCGTTTCCACGAAATTTCGTTCTTTTCGATAAACCGTGAATTACGCGTTTTGACCCGATTTCCGACTTTAAGCGGCGTTTTGCACTCAATGAGACTTATCACCCATTTTATATTTTTAGATGGAGTATAATGATGAGTTTCATCATTCCTACAAGTTTCGTATTTTACGATACCGGTTTTACGCTTTATGGCTTAACGACTTACGGTTAGCATTTAACGGAACCAAAACTTACTCTAAACTCAAGATAAGATCAAAAATAACCACCTAAGTCATCTTATCATGTCTTGGCCGACTTAGGGGGGGGGGAGTCATCATTTTGGTGGCATCATCCTAACCATGGTTCATTTAGATCTTTACAAGTGTCCTAACTTAACCATGGTTAATATTTAACCCAATATATGGTTAACCAAACTTACCGTCCTATAAATAGCAAGAGATATGCATCCTAAGAACCCTCATAATCTATTTTGGGTCGTTCATATCACAATTCATACATATCTTCCATCATTTGATCCATAAACTCCAAGTTTATGCAAGGAAGCTCCAAAGATCAAGCTACTACATCAAATCTCTAGCAAGTTTAAGTGATCTTCTTGAGTTTAGATCCACTCAAGTCACTTAGTACTTCATCACCAACTCTTCAAATTTTCAAGCGTGCCAAGGTATGGAAAGCTAGCTCAATCCGAAGTCTTTCGCGATCAATCAAAGTCCGATCCTTACTAGTTACTCCTTTCTTAGTGAAAGCCAAAAGTTGTAAGCAACTTATCACCACCATCATCTCATCTTTATTATTCATAATATTAACTATTTCATGCTATATATATAGTTACTATGTTGGATCATGATGTACAAAAATCTTTAAAACAAGTTATAAGAACTTATATGTTAAACTTGGGTTAATAAGTGTTTAAATGATAAACTTTTGTACAATGTTTCCATAAAATCAACCAAATATAGATCTGATACTTTTCATATTCTTGTAGATAATATTAAAACAAAAACGTATCAATTTGAATCACCGAAAGCGGACACACGAGTCAAAAGTTATGACAAAAAGAAATTAGCTAAGCTAAAATATGAATCGCCAAAATAACTTTCGCCTAAATTCAATTTTTTGAGGCCCTTCTAGTCCGTTTCATCAAAAAGTTAAAACACAAAAGTTGTCCGGAACGACGTTTTCCTTAGATATAAAAGAAGCTCGGACCTTGAAAACGCATAAATAGGCCAAAATCTTTCAAAAACAGAAACTGCCGTAAATATAGTCTCACAACTATACTTTTGTCATAACTACAAGCAAACCAAGAGGCCTAATGGCCATAAGCCAAGACCGTTAACTATGGTAATCATATATATGAAACGACGAGAACTTGTAAAAACATGATAAACTTATTTATATAACAATCTTCACTCAAGACATATGTTATATCTACTAAGTGCTACAATAGTAGGAAGCTTCATGTGAGGGGTTCATTTGAGTAAAGCGTATCGACGAGTTCTTGATTTACGATTTAAAGTGTCCTAGCTCCTCGACGCGTTCTTGCATGACCTCCGAATTATGATGGCCCGAACGGTAGTACGATATCTATAAACTAAATACGTTTTCACATATCAAAAACCTTTCTATAAACATCAAATGATAATTGACTACATCATGATCAACATAGGAATATATATAGGATGGTTTATCTTTCCTTAAACATTATTCCAAACTTAAGTCGCAACATCCTATTCTAGGTTGCTCGTAGAAGTTCTCACGGCATATCCATCATTTTCATTATATATTTGATATCATTTACTCTGAGGTGAGTTTATAGCCCCACTTTCTATTACTTAATTGTTTTACAAACCCTTGGGGGAGATACATGCTTTATTTTAAATCGAACACATTGCTTTCAAATTATAATTGAATATATTAGTTGCACTAAGTACCACTATTGCCAATCTTAAGTCCCTATTATCATGAACCATTAATCACTTGCGAGTGAACGCGAATAATGTGGATAGATCTATCGGGAATGACAAATCCCGTTTGTGTTACCAGGTCCGGTAAACAAATGCACTCTATTTGAACATCTATAGGTTTATTGGCAAATTACTTATTAGGGCATCGGTTACTATTTTATGACAGTTTTTAACGTTTTCGGTATCATGAGCTTAGTGCAATAATATCTCTTTAGTTTTCAAACCATTGGTGTGAATTTATAACTCACACTACAAACATTATGTGTTCAAGCGATTTCCAAAACTCTATGAATTTCACTCAACCTTTGTGTTGTGATTTTAAGCATGTATTTCGGGTCCATAATGTCGGAAGTCGCACGGAAGAGCAAGGATCTTGAAGAAGGCTATAAAATTTATTATCATTCGAAAACTAATTTAATGTATTTTGTAAACCGTGAAACGACTGGGACCTCATTTTTGTAAACTCTGATATTTTATAAACCGAATGATAAATCTTTTAAAATGACTCCATTAGAGTTCGTTTTCTATTGTTATGACTGTTGTGCCATGAAGTATCACCCAGTTTGAATTCCGCTGCGTATCACGAAATTGGGGGTGTTACAAACACCAAACTAGGAAAATCACAACAATGAATTTCAAGATGTTTCAATTCAATACGCCCATAAATTTGGGTTGGCAATGTAACTGGTTGTCCATACCAGTTTCTAATTGTCAGGTCCTCAATTCCTTGCAGTGCCAAAAACATAAGCCAATCACGAATCTCTTCATATTTCAAGTCTTCCATTCCAGACAACGGTTTGGGATCTACAAAGAAGACAAAATTTTTTATGGGACCCGTAAGCTGATTTAAAATTCTAGTAACATGGCTCTTATCAAACTTATATATTTAATAATAAAAGAAATCCTCATCAATTATGACTTCGGTGAGCAAGGTCCATTTAAACCTCCTATTTGTAGATAAAATAGAGGTGCTCACCGCTTCTGTTATTGGCAACCGATTCAAAATGTTACCGATCACTGTATCTGGCATGTTGCTAATATAATCTCTCATAATGGTGATAACATTATCTCGAAACGACATGGTTTTCAAGAAAATTTTGTTGGTTTTTTTAATTCTCGACAGGAGGCTTTGGATGAGGGTTGTTGATTTGCAATTGATGGTCAGAACGAGGGTTTGTTATGATCATTATATGTGGTTGTTGGGTTGGTTCATTGATTCGCGCGCCCAAGATACAAGCTTTTCAAATTTGGTCCGTAAAATATTACGAAATGGTATATTTTAGTAAGCCATGGTAATATGGCGGACGTATTACACAATAAATGTGCTGTGAGCATCACTTATTCTAAAAATGATGACGTCTTCAGTTAGACGTAAGCACATAACGGCATCATGTTATCAGATGTGTAAAGTAACATTCATTTGAGTTGACTATTTTGAGGTATATGCGACATTTCTATGCGTAAAAAAAATGCTACACTGCTTTTATGCACGATTACTTCAATTAAATACCTCAATTTATAAAATGAATTGGTTGTATACTTACAACTGCTAGTTATTTTTACTACCGCTATAGTAATTTTTACTACTGCTAGTAAAACTGAAGTGGTTGTAGACTTACAACTGCTAGTCATTTTTGGTACCGCTATAGTTATTTTTACTACCGCTAGTAAAACTGAATTGGTTGTATACTTACAACTGCTAGTATACAGGTTAATACTGCTAGCTATTTTAACCACTGCTTGTGATAGAACACATCAACTAAATGATGCCACAGTTGTTAATACTGTTGTGTATGGCCGTGTTTGTGCTGCCCGTGTGTAGGTGCTGCTGATACCATTCTGGTGCCCTTGTGTATGTGTTGGTCTGCTAGTATTAAACTTACAACTACTAGTTAAATTGTACTAGTGTTGAATGGTAAATCTGTTAATTTCAAGTGTGCATAGTCACTAGTTGGTAGTTATTAGTTGATTGTAGAATACGAATTGTAACAACTAGCAAGACTCCTTTGTTTATAAAAGTAGTCAATAAGGAAAAAAAGTTGCCCTACGTAGAATAGTTAGTTGCCACATTGTTTATTGGAAACAACTGCTAGTTCCCCAGATTAAACAAAGATGTATAACAGGATTAAAGCACATAGGAAATAGTAAATACGTTGACATACAGACAACCTACTACATATTACGATTACTACATAATTATAAGTTTAATGTTACATAATATATAACCACTTGATTTATAAAATTCACCAAGTACGCAGAAAAAGCTAACCACTCCATGCTTCCTTCACATACAGACATCGTACTAAAACCACAAAGCTTCATTCCCATTAAGCATGATCCCTAACTTCTGCCGAACAAACCTGTTGAACATGAATATAATGGTGTAAGTTAAAAATAAAACATTAATAGAATGGTAAGTTAAAAATAAAACATACTATAAACAGCATGGTCTGGCTGATTTAACAAAAGAAGAGATTCTTTGTATGGAGTGATGTAGAAAGATCCTGCATCTCCTAACATTCCCATGCAGACAAATAATTCAAGTTCTTTGTTGTACACAAATACCGAATGACCCAAATGATTGCCGTTGTACGCTTCCACTATTGGAGCTTGATCATTTGTAAACCCATGCAAACGAACCGAATATTGGGTAGGGATGTCGAATAGGCTTCTAAATGATGTTATGGAAGAACCATTGACGTCGAACAACCATCCGCAAAACAATGGAATATCTTCACCAATGATCGTCCCAGAAATCACTAGAGAGGTTCCAAGATCGAAAACATTGAATGGAACTGGGAGTTCATTTTTTAAAATCTTTGGTAGGTCTATAACTTTAAATTGGTTGGTTACCAAATCAAAAGAAATCAACATATAAATCTTATAAATAACACCGTCCTCATTAGTTAACTTTTCACTCCCAGTCCAATAGAGAAAATGACCTACAACTGCATGACTTTTACGTTTCAATTTGATAGTTTCACGAGGGGGTGGAAATTTTCAAATATTGTCCACCTTAACGAGTTCAAAGAAAAGACAGAGACATACCAGAAACCACTTTCAAAAACAGGATAGGAGACCTTCACGATCGTCGGGTCAAGAGTGTCCGGACGGACGGCAAAACCAAAACAAATATTTTGACGTTCGATTTGATGCGTGTAAACCGGGACAAATACTGCAAGTGATTTTTTGATTACCGGGTTCCAAGTAACAGTCATTAGATTAGAACCATAGACAAAACACCAAAGACCATTAGAATTGCCAAGGGCAAATGATAGAAAAAAATATTATACTTGACATTATTTGCTTTTGTGGGTAGCGAACAAATTTTTTTGTTTTTGTGGGTACTATACTTTCAAATTCATCATCTTTAGGGTATTTTTGCGAAATTTTTGGACATTTTTGCCCCTATTAGCTAATAGAATTTTTTTCTTTCCAAAGGGCAAAAATGTCACATAATACCCTAAAGAGGATGGATTTGAAAGTATAATACCCACAAAAGTAAAAAATTTTTTTCGCTACCCATAAGAGCAAATGATGACAAGTATGATACTTTTTCTCATCATTTTCCCAATTGCCAATTGTAATCATAAGTGAAAGCATTAAATCTGTACTAAGTAGCGTAGCGATTAGCTGTTCATCTAAAGCTAACACAAAACCTTGGTCACCCATATCGAATGTTAGCGTAAATAAACACTCATCATTACGACGAACACCGTAATTAAAGATGAAGCTTCCACAATCTATACTAGCCTTCCATAACTTGCAAACACTATGTTGTTGGAATATAGACTTAGGAGGTAGCCTACGGATGATATCTAGTTGAACATCCAGTGGGATATTGTCAGACATATTTTCTAAACAAAAGCATAAAGATTGGGATAAAGATATGAAGTCAATAGACCAAAAGAAGAAAGAAAGATTTTGTTAAACAAATTGTATTGAAGAAAGAAGAAAGTGATTGGGAACAGAAGACATTATAGGACATGTACCGTGAATCTGTGTTTTGTGTGGGCGTTTGTTTTTTTGTTTTTATTAAAATGTGAAATGACAAAACTATCCTCGTGTATAAATACAAGTTGCCCAAAAAAAAAAAAAAAGTAAAGTAACTCCCAATACCGTCTTCCACGGGTTATGGGTACCCAATACCGTTTCCGGTGTTTGGGGGAGGTTAAGATGTAGACAGCCTTACCCCTACCTAAGGTAGAGAGGCTGCTTCCAGTTCTACCAAAGGTAGAAAGGACCTCCGACCTTTTGTAGGAGTGAGGATCGAACTCGACCTCTCGGTTGAGAGGCAAGGGTTTTCAACCGATCCGACCCTACTTTTTGCCCAAAAAGCATAAAGATGCCCCAAAAACAATACAAGTTGCCCAAAAAACAATATGTTACAATACATGACATATACCTACAAAATACGTACTTGTGTCATAAGTTGTCGGACACATGGCAGCCCCTGGTTGGGTCCAAGAAAAGCGGTGGGCAACCTGTCTATTTTCGAATTTTAAAAGGGCGTGGTCCATAAACTGATAAGCCCCAGAGCGCGCGGTCTATTTGACTAATTTTCCCATATTTTAAATTGTTACTTAAACATTAAGTTTTTGTTTCATTTTGACCACATACATTTGTTTTTAGTTTTAGTAATGTCTTAATTACTTGTTTTTAGGGTTGAAAACGAGCCGAGCCGAGTCTGATCCTGCCAGAGCTCGAGCTCGAGCTTGGGTCGTTTATATATATAAAGCTCAAGGTCGGTTCGTGAAAATTTTTACAAGCCCGAGCTCGACTAATTTATATGACATTTTAAAGAAAACAAAGTTCAAATGGAGCTCGGCTCGTTAATTACACGAGGCTCGAGTTTGTTTACTACTTTGACGCTGCTTATACGTATAGATATATATATATATATATATATATATATATATATATATATATATATATATATATATATATATATATATATATATATATATATGTATATATATATATATATATATATATATATATATATGTATATATTTCAAGGGCTCGTTTAGGCTCGCGAGCGGGGCTCGAGCTCGATTATTAAATGATCTCAAACTTAGACTCGTGCTCGATTATTAAATGAGTTCAAACATAGGCCGAGCTCGTTTAGGCTCGGTTCGTTCGAGTTTTTTACCGATCTTATCTTAAACTTTTCATGACTGACTCGGCTCGTTTATACCCCTACTTGTTTGTATACTTTTAACAAATCTTATCTTTAGTGATTTTTTAATCTTTTATCATTACTTTTATCTTTATCTTTTTCTTTATCTTTATCTTTATCATTTTCTTTATCTTTTTCTTTATCTTTAATAATTAATGTTATCTTTACTTTTAACTTTTATTCATACAAAAGTAAAAAAAACTGTAAATTATTGTAACATATAATATTTTTAAGTAAAGAACAAATTTTAATAGCTAATTTCAATATTTAAGAAATAAGATATATCAGTTTTCACTTTTCACTTTTTTCTTTATGTATAGTATACTTTTTGGTTTTCGTTTTTGGTTTTTCCTTTATATATAATATATTTTTTGGTTTTTCTTTTTTATATATACTATAGATATAAAATCAACATTTCACACACAAGCAACCAAAAATTAAGCCTCCTCTTCTTTTTCTATCAATTAAAAAGTGACGCTTTTCTCTCAATTTATACTTCGAATTTCACTCAAAAAATTAACCAACTTAAAAAACAAGAATTGTATTCTAGAGACATCCATCATAATTCAAATACCAAAAGAAAACTCACAAGACATAACCGTGATGACCAAATGAAGTACCCACTGCCAACACCAAGACCAACACGACACCAAAATCAATCCTATTCTAAACACACCCATCTCCTCACAGTCACTCTACAATACTCTCAATCAAGACTCAAAACAGAAAAGACAACATTTTAAATTATCTCAGATTTATTTTCGTTTTATTCAAAGCTATATCCAACCTTGTAAAGGTATAACACATGAAAAACATATCCTCATCGATCCAATTTGTTTGAAGCTTATCCTTCAATCTTTTATCCGAACATCAAATAAAGTGTTATAACAATTATGTTATAAACTTTCTTTCATTCGTTCAAAACTCAAACAAAACAAGATAATCAAAAATGTCAGATGTTTTCGTGTTTATTATGAGATATATCAAAACCATTGAAGGTCCTTATCACGGAAAACATCTCATCATCGATCTTTTGAAGCTTATGCTTTATTTAATAACTATCCGAAACAAAATGTAAAGAAAAATAACAATTACGTTACTCTCTTTACTTTGATTCGTTCAAAGAAGAAAAAATAAAACAAATTAAAAATTGTCGAACCTACCGGCAATCCTCCAAAGGATTGTGAAGATGAAACCCGTACAGTCATGGCCTTCAATATATTCGCAGCTAAATGATTATATCAAGATGAAAGGGGATTGTTGTTTATTGTTCGGATAAGATTTATTAATGATCATTGGAGATGAGTTTAGATCGGTTTGGGACGATGATTTCTCATGGAGATGAATTGATGGATTTGTGATTAGATTATCATTTTGATGAGCTGATGAATTTTGAGATAGATGCTCAGGTGAGAGAGTTTAGGTGAAGGGGGCGGTCATACTGATGCTATGTGTGTCTAGGGTTAAGGTAAAATGAACACATTAGGTTTACACTAAGGGCATGCTTGGTAGGGGATTATGAGAGGTAAGGAATAGGAAAGATAATGAAAAAATGTGCTTGGTAGAGTATAATGTAATGACCAATTACCCAATAGTGGGTACTGGGCCATTAACCAATAAATTGAGGGGAATGCTTTTCTTTCCCTTTCCCTTTCCCCACCATTATCATTACCTTTCCTTTTTTGTTTCTCGAGTTTATTAGGTTTGCCTTAAATACTTTTGGGCTATTCGATTTTTTCTTGGGCTGCATGTGTTTGGAGTTGGAGTGCAATACCTGTGAAACAAACAGCCCCTAAGAAAAGAAGAAAAAAGAAAGTGAAAACCTAACAGAAGAAAACAGCCTCTTACAATATTCACCTAACATTCCTTGCATTTTAAAAACTCTCTCTAAAGAAAAGCTCCCAACAAAAAGAATAACCTAGATCTCATTTTATGATTCCATTAAATTTATACCTTAACTTATAACTAATTGTTACTTTAAATTTGTTGAAAGCCTAATTGTTAGGTCATCATATATGTAACACAAGCATCAATATGTATGAATAAGAAAGAGATGAAGGCGGATGAACAATAATCAAACAAACACACACGATATAAAAATACGGTTACGCGTAGAGTAGTGAATGAGAGAAAATATTGAACAACCAACCTTCAAGTGAAGGTTTACAAGAGTATTTATAGAAGGGAAGCTAGGGCAACACTCCTAGTTCCCATCGTTTTCTTATTGGGCTAGGCCTAAGCTTATGGGCCTTCTACATAAGCCTAAGGCTAATTACTAACATAAAGGCCATAATTAAGCTAACAATTACATATGAATCACTAACACTTGAATTAGGTTTAGGAGTGATTCCAACAATCTCCCCCTAAGTGTTGGTGATGAGTAAAATGAATGATAACGTTGTAGGTGCTGATGTAATAGAAGCTTTGACGTCTTCTGACATTCTTCTTTCTTGTGAGAAGAAGTGTCTTGATTTGAACAATCTCCCCAGTGTAGAGAAATTGTTTCTTTTGAACAGTTTTGCTTTGACGTCATCATTATCTTTGTTCTTTGATCATTGTTCTTTGTGATGGTAGTGATAGTATGTTGTTGTTATTCGCATCAAGTGCCGCTTTTGCTACGGATGTCTCCACGTCTTTCTCCAACATGATCATACACTCTTTAACGTTGGATTGCATTTGATGAAGTTCTTTAAATATTTAAACTTTGTAGATTCTTTGTTGATGAAGAATCATTCTGACTTTGTGTTGCCTTTGATTTAGAGAGAACTTCCATAATCGATGTTGTTGGTATGAACATGTGGAGAATCTGCACGACCAGTTCGCTCCAGAGCTTCCATAAGAAGTAAACATAAGAAAGGTTAGTAATAAGCGGATTCCGCACTTACAAGTTTGAACTTGAGAGTGTTATGACATAGTGTGAAAACACAACTCTAATTCTCACAAAGACCGTTCTGAACCGGAGTCCCACAAGTGAGATAACACGATGTACCAAAGTACACCTACGATTCGGATGAGTCGAGGTACACGAAGCATCACCTCACGACGTAGACCGTTTGAGACCACTAGCGTAATCCACGGGAGTTACCGAAGCGACCTTTGTCCGGCTGTTTGATGTTGACCTGGCGGAGTTTCCATTCAATCACCGAGGTTCATAGTTGTGAACCCCTCATAAATGTTCTCGACAGTTGCTAAGATCGTGTAGGACTCGATAATGTACCACCGAAGTTCTTATTGTTGAGCGACAAGTGATAAAATGTCAAGTGTACCTAAGAGATCTTTATATGAATCTCGTGGCTCTAGACTCAATAGTGCGTTTTGGTTTTCTGAGCGGAGACTAGGGAGGGTCTCCTTCTTCAATACCAGCGATCTCAAGAGAAAGCCAATAGTTTACGTAGGGTTCCTGTGAGAATGAAACAAGCTTACATTGAGAGAAACTTGAGTAGCTAAGAAGGTTTAGTGCATGCGTCCTTTGGGTCCATGACGACTTTTAATCTTCAATACCGGTGTCGACAAGTGACAACCAACAAAGATATGAATTGAACCGTTATGCGCCCTAAGGTGAATAAACGGAGGGCTATTTTTCACCCTTTTCTTTGCATTTCTTTTTAATTCTTCAACTCCTTCTTTCTCCGTTTCTCATTTTCTCCTTTTTTATAATCATACCTAAGGACTTCTAAGTTCTAACTATTTGTGGTGTCCTTGGGTAGATCCCTCCGGCCCCTGGCGGATCATAGGACGGTTATTCCTAACCTTAATCACCTTATAACTCCATTGCCATAAAACCATTTTCATTAAAATCTCTCAAAGTGTTTGTGAATGAAAAACATTTTGTACCACTGTGAGAGTTTTAAGATTTAGCATAAATACTCCCCCTCCACATGTGCGTTAGAGTTTTGACAGAAATTTGCACACTGAGGAAAGAGCGCTCACTTTTTGAATTGATCGACTCAAGATAGACAATTCCTTGCGAGACACGATTACGTTGCATGGTTAAAGAGATACATTGTCAGCTTTTAGGTGACAACTAGCTCTAATAACCATCTTGAAGATGTGGACAACCCCGAAAGGTTGTCAAACCCGTCTGAGTTCATGTCTATCAAGAGTTTCCCGAATGGGTACAATTTACTTGGATAAGTCTTGGAAGACAGATCTTTTCAATGTATGACTGTTCAGTTCCCGTCAATTCATGGGTTGAAGTCTTATCACACGAGATTCACGAGCAATACACAACATATTTCTTATCACATATTTTTCTCCCCCTAAAAATGGCATAAAAATATTGTTTTTGAAGAAATATTGAGAATAAATATGACCATTTTGAGTTTTGCGGGAAGATGACCACTGAGAACAATTTTGTGAACAAAGATTTTAGTCAAATACTCCCCCTCAACAAGTGATATAAACGGTTGAGGTTTTGAAAATCATAAGGGGAAGTACTTGTTCTTTTGAGCAAAACCTTTGATAAATGAAAGGTTTGATAGATTTTACTCAAAAGTAAGAAGCTTTCGCTCCTTTTATAGGATTGTGGCACTGAAACGTACCACAGGGTCCTTTCTTGACAAGTACGGGTTGTACACTGAAATGTGTGCACAAGCCATTATCAAGTGATCAAACCGACAAAATCACAATTAAGAGAGTTAAAAGAGTACCCAATGATAACAAACGACCAGCTACTTTCTGAGGACGTTGGTAAGTCAGAATCAGAAAGTTTGGTCATCCTCCCACATAGCTCTTCCAACCGTTGCATCTGATCCCGATGAATCAACCTTTCATCAAACCTAGTGATCAAAGAACATCCTTGCGATCCTTTGAATTCCATCTCTTCGTCTGAATAATACCCAACTCAATGTCCTTCATTCGATATGCCAAATGTTGGGAATTATGCTAAGTATGGATTATGATGATATTACTGCTGAAGGATTCTGCTGAAGTGTGTTGGATTCTATTGAAGACATAATTCTGCTGAAGTTATATAGTTCGTAGTTTGTTTCTGCGGAGATAGTATTCCGCATATTCTATAGTTAGTTAGGATATGCATGAGCTTTATTAGGAAGTGATTATGTATATCTTATTTAGTTTTATGAGTTATACGTTTCTTAGAGAACAAGTTAGGGTTCCTTGTCTATAAAAGGAACATAATAGAATGTATTATGTACGAGTTGAAAAACAAAGTTTTAGTATTAATATAAAGATCCATAGAGGATCAACGAGTTCTTAGTTATCTGTGTTTGTGCTTGTATTTATATCCCGCTAAAGAATACAAGTTGTTGAGATTTTTTATTAGTTTGTTTGTGATTACATAAGCAATACTAACGATCTACGAGAGCTCAAGATCTATCAAGGTCTACAAGTTTCAACAAATGGTATCAGAGCCTCGTGAGAGTCTCTACGATACTAAGAATAGTTTTCTAAACACCCATACAACCATAACAACATTCACCATGCCTGGATCAGATGTTGATGTCGAAGTCACCAACAACCAAAACTTCACCCATCTGCAACAACTAAGTCTCTCGAACAGCAATGCTAAGTTTCCTTACCTAAAAAGGGAGGAATACGATTTATGGGCAATGAAGATGCAGAGCTGGATCTCCAACATTGATTGGAATCTATGGGAGATAGTAAGGAAGGAAACAATTTGAAGAGAACTACCACAGTTCGATGGTAATCTTACTTTTGTTCCTCCCAAATCTTTGAAGAGTTCTTGGCGGTTCGAGAGAAACCAAAGTTAAAACGATTCTTCTTCAAGCTATTCACGAGGATCACTTGAGTGATTTTCACTTCATGCAAGATGCTAAGGACATATGGTTAGCAATCAAGGCAAAGTTTGGTGGGAATGAGGAGTCTAGGAGAATGAGAAAGTCTATCTTTGAGACAACAGTTTGAAGATTTTCAAATCAAGAGGAAGGAATTCACAAGGGCTATGACAAGTTTCACAAGATTTTAAGTCGGTTGAATCGTTGAAGGCAAAGCCAGATAATGATGATTGTAATTCTAAGTTCTTGAGATCTTTACCTCAATCCTGGCTACAAGTGAGCATTGCTTTAAAAGCTAAAGGTGGTATGGATATGCTTACTTTTGATGAGCTGTACAACAAACTTAAAGCTCTTGAACATGATGTAAGAAGTCATTTTCGTTCATCATCTACTGCTAGTCACACAGCATTTGTTGGAGCCTCCACCCCAAAGATGATTCATGCTCCAAGTCCAACTTACTCATCATCATCTTATACTACTCCATCAAGTTCTCAATCTAAAACTAGTGGTGTAATGGAAGATGTGCTTGGATCCTTCTTTGCTGATTATGACCCTCAGCAGCAACTTGCTTATGAGGATTTTGAACAGGTGGATCCACTGGATATGGAAGAGATGAAGTGAAGTGGCAAGTGGCCATGCTATCTATGGAAATCAAGAGATTTGAGCGTAAAGGCGGGAGGAAGTTTGGCTTCGGGAAGAGATCCGAGAAGGTTTGACAAAAGAAGGTCAAGTGCTTTACATGTCAACAGATGGGTCACTTCTCCGAGAGAATGCAAAGACAGGAAAGTTGGTGATGAGGTGAGATACTCTTCTTATCGCGAGAGTCAAAGGATCTTGGAACTTCAAAGGCCACAAATGCTTTGGTCACTCTTGATACCAATGTGGATGGAAGCAACATGAGAAGGAAAATGATGATGGTCTGGTATTGATAACATTGGGTTGATTGCAAGTCGTACTTGGAGGATAGGCATGATCGATTGCCTTGATGGGCATCTCTCAGGTACAAAACTGTTTGTTTGGTTGTAGTGAGCGTTATAATGAACTCAAAGAAGCTTATGATATTTTGAAACCTAAATATAATGAATGCTATGTTGAAGTTGAAGCTTATAAACAGGCTTTAAAAACATTAGAAAGACAAAAGGTTTGGTTTCAGAAGAATCAAATAGCTTATGATAAGTTAAGGGTGTTAGAAAGTGATCTAGAATGTACTAAAAATGAGTTAAGAAGATCTGAGAAGTTAAAAGCAGATGTAATGTCAGAAAATCTAGAGTTGAAATAGAAACTAGATGAGGAAGTAGCTAGGCATAATGAATGGTTATTGAATGGGAACAAGCTAGCTAGTCACATCTATGGTAGTCAATCTGTGACCTCTATAATAGGTTTAGGTTTTCAAAAGTATGTAGGATTGGAAGCTAGGAATGATGTGCGTAAATCTACACCAGCAGGCCTAGCTAATTTTGTCAAAGAAGGTGACTTACATGCTGTCGTGGACCTATTAGAGGTGAGCACATGCCCATTGACCTTTCCATTCTTGTTGACTTTGATGGATCACACCATCTATATGGCAAAAGTCAAAGGACTTGCGGACACGATACTTCATCTCTCGACTTTGTCTCTTGTGTTAATAGTGACAAGTCCTCCGAACAAGGGTCTCTGAGTGTGATTCAAATGACAAGTCGACCTTCCCAAGTCTTCAACCCCGCTCGCACCCAAGACTACCAATAAGCATGTCGAGTTCTTGCCAAGGAATCAACTTCCAAGACAGTTTCCTCTCGAAGACTTGCTTTTAATTCTTTGCATAATAATTACGTTAAAAACAATCCTTTTCATGGTTTTGGTTTGAATACTTCTGCTTGTAATAGAACATCTTTTGGTTTGAATAAATCTTCTAAACAGAAGACATGTTTTGTGTGTGGAAGTAAATTTCATTTAATTAAGGATTGTGATTTTCATGAGCAAAGAATGGGTAGGTGTGGTGATTATAGGAAATCTAGACCAATGTGGACTAATGTTAATAATATACCACCTTATGTTCCACAAGCAACTTATACCAATTCTCCTTTTTCTTGGAGAAATTCAGTTGGTAGACCATATGTACATCCAATAAGTTCATATTTTAATAATGGTTATTGGCACGGATATGTTGACTCAATGACTGCTGGAAAGGATATTGGGATCTTTTGTCAAGCCCTCAAAGAGTTGTTCTTGGAATAAAAGGGACCTAAATTTCAATGGAAACCCAAGAACAATAGTGGATCTTATACATCCGCATGGCATAAATCATATGATCCACAAGGCGTGTTCAAGTCAAGAATGACTTGAGCCTCCATAGTGTACTAATATTTTGTATAATTGTTGTTGTTGTAGGATCATCCTCTTAAGCATAAAGATGTTGGCATTGTTGATAGTGGTTGTTCAAGAAGCATGTCGGAAATGAGATATGATGCATAATTTTGTACCTATAGAAGGAGGAGGCAATGTGACCTTTGGTGGAAGTGATGGAAGAATCACCGAAAGGGACCATCAAAACACCTCAACTGGACTTGAGAATGTATACTATGTCAAGGAACTCCAACACTTCAATTTGTTCTCGCCTCACAAATCTGTGACACCAAGAACAAAGTACTCTTCTCTCGAGGATGAATGTCTTGTGCTATCTAAAGACTTCAAACTACCGGAAGATACAACAATTCTGCGAGAGTTCCTCGAAATCACAATCTATATACATTCAACTTAAGCGATGTTAAACCGTAAGGTGACTTAACTTGTTTGGTGGCTAGAGCATCCTGGATGAGTCTACTAAATG
Source organism: Chrysanthemum lavandulifolium (assembly GCA_022545495.1). Taxonomy (NCBI): domain Eukaryota; kingdom Viridiplantae; phylum Streptophyta; class Magnoliopsida; order Asterales; family Asteraceae; genus Chrysanthemum; species Chrysanthemum lavandulifolium. The sequence goes on along the minus strand of CM040241.1, from coordinate 24,007,422 downwards.
GCATAGGAGGATGGCTCATGTGAACTTCAAGACCATAAACAAGCTTTCTAAACGGGTCTTGTTGAAGGTCTTCCTTCCAAAGTTTTCACCAATGAGCATAATTGTGTTGCATGCAACAAGGAAAGCAACACGAGCCTCATACAAAGTTATTCTTCTTTGTGAGCATTATTTACGAACCTCTTCATTCGCTTCATATGGATCTTTTGGTCCAACTCAAGTTAGAAGCATTGATCAAAAGTATTTTTGTCTCGGTTATCACCGATGGCTATAGAAGATTTTGTTGGGTATTCTTTACGAGGACTAAAGATGAAACATCCCAAGTCTTGAAAGACTTCATTACCCTTGTTGAAAACCAGTTGAACAAAAGGTTAAAGG